>BMAW01032666.1:948566-991885 GCA_019974015.1 Nephila pilipes | reverse complement strand
ATGCATTGCTAGGCTAAAGCAACGTGGCAAAAAATAAATGAATAAAACATCATAACTTCAATATATAACTAGTCAAACAATATAACTAGTCTTTTCTTTCTGTCTGACTGAAAGGGTACGCGTAATTCTTTTCCATATCTTCAGGCTAATTGATATCAGTTTTCGTTAATTGATTTCAGGTAATCTGCTTCGAACGTTTCTGGTCTTCCTAAATCGATGAATTTGCTGGAGGAAAAAAGAGAACCTATCTGCTAGTATTCGTCAATTTCATCCTCCCTTCCTCTCTCCTATGGCTGAAAGCATAAATCAACAGTCATATCATTTGGAAACATTTTTTAGGTGAAAGAAAGGAAAAACCTTTTTACGCCAAATACTGTCGATCTTGTAGAGTTACATCTGTAAGTTCTAACCTAGATCATAAGCAATGCAAAAAAGAAATTCTGTCATACTTCTCGTTGATCTGTTCTCGATGTGTTTGCTTGGCGGCTTAATCGTCATTGGCATAACTGCCGAATTAATATTTATTGTGCTGTTTTAGACATTTCTTTCTGTTTTTATCTTTAAGTTAAAATGAGGTTTACACGTAGACTTACCATACGTCCGGGATCAGTTCGGACAGTCCTGGCTAATGTACGGAGCTTGAATTTTATGACTGGCGAGGATCTTTTTAAAATTTTAGATACCTATGTTCGAACTTCTTTTTTTAAACATTCTCTTACGACCGTGCATCTCTCATCTGACTTTGGAGCTTGTTAATGAAGTTATAAGAGATTCCATAAATATTGATAATCGTACATTGTAGAACCAAATAATTCTAAACTAAGGGATAGATTGTGGTGCAAATTCTGAAAAAGTTCGTGATACTATTGAAGAGGAAGTGGAAAGCAATTTTTAAGGCGTTTCAAAAGACATATTTCATATTGCCTATATTTTTAAAATCGTTGAGTTTGAGATGTCTTTGTCTAGGACATTTGATCCAGTTGAGAGGTGTTTTTTTTAAATTATGGAGAATATTTAGTCTGCAGATAGGGGTAGACTTTCAGTATCTACTGCTAAACCTCTGCTAAATGTTAAAATTAGTACAGAACTTTCTTGTTGTGAATTTGATGATGTTATTAGAAGAAACAAACCATTTCTGAAAAAATAGTCATGTCTAGTGAAAAATACAACTGAATAAATATAGTTTAATGTTTCAGTAAAATTTTAAGATATTTAAGCTGTTTCACAAAAATATACTCCGGATAGAACCCAAAAAATATGGTAAGCCTATTTATTCGAGGCTTAGTTGAAAATGAAAGCCGCCATGTCCATAACTTTTTATTTTTGATTTTCGCAATTCTTGTTGTACCAAAAGCTATGAGTATACTCTATGTAATGTTCTATTAAATTTTGAATCTAGTTCCTATATTTTTCCATGCACTTGTACCCACGCATATCTTTTCGGGCAAACCCATGGGATATTGAATTCACTGTAGACCGAAATTTAATGGAAGGGTTCTCTTCGTCATCAGAACGAAAGCGCTGTCCCTGATGGTTCTTTTTTTTTTTTCATTTTAAAGAGGTGAATCTTCGCGTAAGGAACAAGGTTGCATTCCATGACATCCTCGTTGTATCAACTTCACTCCATGTGGGTCGCCAATGTTCTTCAGTTGTCAGCACCAGCGACATCTGGGAACAAAGAAAAGCAAGTTCAATACATAATGACGCTTGTAGCTTTCAGGGTACAAATTTTTTTAAAAAAACGGACAACAAATAAACAATATTATCGCTATATGGCATTACTTTTGAATTTAGCATCGTAATAGCTGAAAGAAGGCAATACGTGTGCTTTTTTGATAGCTTGAGAATAAAATGAGGCAAGTGAGAATTTTATCAGAGGAAATGTCTAAATGTAACACTCTATTCATGGAATGTTTTTTCCCTTTAGATCTTGAGCCAACTGAAAAACAATGAGGAAGTTAGCGAATAGGTTTTGGCATGCATTTCTGATTCACTGAAGTCATTTTTGTGTTTGTTTGTTATGCTATGGGTCGAATGCTTTCAACAAGCAGTTAAATGCAGCAAATTTGTATAAAAAATAAGAATTGCCTGAGAGAGAGAAAACCTGTTGATTTATGGAAACTTGCAGTTAATAATATGTGGAACATATTTCGCTGAATTCTTCTTCTTATATACGGTAGTACCTCCCAATAAGGAGGGACAGAGAGAGAGACACCCAGCGGAACAAAATGATTTTGTCCCTTATATAGGGATGTCCTCGAAAGAGATACATAAATATATTATTCACGGGCTGACAACAGAATGTCCCTTATTCGAGTTGTCCTTGGTGAGGAACCATATTTTTTTGATGTGCTAACAGGATATTAACTAATCCGGTATTTACAGCCAAAATGCACAGTCTGTTATAACATTATGTTCTCAGTGGGAAATTTTAGTTTGCGAATTTTACTCTAGACTTTTGTGCGATCTGTTATTTAATTATTTAAATTTATAAGAAAATCAATTTACTCAAAAATATAAGGTTTCATTAATTACTATGTGGACGGCAAACCATTCCTGTTTGCTTTTTTGTGACATAACTAAACTCAATATATTAACACTAAAAAAAAAGTCAATAAGTCGATCAAAGAGACGTTAGAACAATAAACACAGTATTTATTCTTTGATTGCTAATATAACGACAATTATAAATACTCTCCTTGACAAGGCCTTAACTATATTAACTCAATTTACCAGTAATAATCTGACTCTTACCACTAAGGCTATCTTGATTTCTAGCATAGTTACATTAACCAGCCGATAACTTGTAACATTTCCCGGCTACGACTTCAACACAGACTCTGGAGCAATTGCTGAACACTAGAATCACTCAACCTCAGCTTCTCTCTCTCAGTCTGAGTTTATATTTCCTCAAATCTTCTGCTTCGCTTCATTTCGCTTATTTGCTATTATTCACGTTTCCATTTTGGGTTGAAAAGGTTGTTTAGCAAAAGTAATCTATCTTAACTAAAAGTCCCCAATGTTAGTGAAGAAAAAACTGCGAATAGCCCAACGTCACAATCATTAACAAGAAAGGTATATTTTCATTGCTTTTTAGAATGAATTCATAAAATTTTTTGAACATGTTTTCTTGTAATCATTCTGAATTATAACGAAAAGATACTGAGACTAAAACGCATCGAGATATATTGAAAATAAAAAACTTATGAAACGTCAAAGCTGATTCATTGAAAAAAAGATTCTTTATTTTAAAATGAATTGTAAAAACTATTTATGAATAAAAAAAATTTAGTCTCTCAGTTTTCTCTATAAATATTTTGGCCAGAAGCTGAAAACAATTCCAAATTCGATACTGGGAGGCACACAAATGCTTCTTCTAACCCACCTCTAGAATATAAGATATATATTTCTTCAGTCGCTGGTTCCATTGAATCAGCTTATTTTTATATGGCTGAAAAAGAATATTTCGATCCTAGCAATACAATTAAATTTTCTTTTTTTTTCTATTCTAACCATAGTATTCCATTTATTTTCGACAGTTATGTATACATTTCAGATGCTGTTATTTTATTTTGTGTTTGTAGGATAAAATAATATAGACATACGGGTTTTGTACTAAACATTTAGGATAAATCATGTTCTTCAAAAAAATATTCATATTTCTCGAACAAATGTGTATATTTTGATAAATAAAAAATGAAGTAATGCCTTGTTCTGGAAATATTTTTAGTTATACATTCATGCACAATAATAAATCATAAAATGTATTAAGAACGAGAGATAAATACATGATCAATAATCCTGAGTCTACACAGGTTGAAAACAACATTTTTTTTTCAAAATTTTTTTTTATTCATCAACATAACAACTTTTGTTAATCACCTTTAGGGTGATAATCGTTCCAACTTTCAAATCTTTTTTTTTTCTTTTTGTTTTTTTCGCAAGAAATCTTTGTTAATGCGAGTAAATGAAGCGATAAACAGCTTGAATCATGACTCAGGCTGCTTTGTTACACGAAGCAATCGCGGTACCCACCTGGAAAACCTTTTTCACTTCACTTCCAAAAAACCTTTTTTTCCTGGTCCGACTGACTTTAAAATTTTGACACGTTTCAAGCAAAGGTTCGTACTCTAGAAAGACCTGGTTACTGGTTTCATTACGAGCGCCATCTCTGGGTTAGTCTTATCGATGTGTTACATAAAAGCCTGTAATGGTTCGTTAATACAGTCAGTTTTATGTATGCTATATTTAAAACACCGATTTTTTTTTTCTTTGTTTCTATTCCAGAGTTTAAATAAAGTTTCTTAATAATGATTTTGATAACATTCTAATCAAACGATGTTGCTCTTTTAAAAAAAATCTTTTAGATGCAGAAATAAAGCTACAAAATTGTAAAACCATTATTATATTTTCGAATCTCTAACAAAATAGCATTTGAGTCGTTAAAACCAGTATATACACTTGTGCTTCTCAATACGAGATACACGAAACACCAGTTGTGGCCGCGATAGCCTTGTGATCACAGTCACGAACGGCTTGTTTTCATTCGAGCCCTGATGCCAAAGACCCGTCATGTAGCGGGCTACGTTAAATCTGGTCACCGAGGTCCTTCGGCTGGCGTGGTGGGGAAGTTTGAGAGGGAGGTGCCAGCTCAGGTGTCACCTCGTCGCGACCAGGTGCAAAAAAAAAGATCTAGCCGACAACCTCGTGCTGCTTCAGTGACGTTAACAATCAATCATACACCCCGAAAACTGGCTTGTCAGTCTGCTTCTTAGGTAAGCACGGGATACATGGTCCCGTAGTAACCCGTGGTTCCCCCCCTTTCCCGGAAAGCTTACTGTCATTGGTAAACACCAGAGGCCTCGTGAATATCTTAGCAATCTTTCTACTTTCGACCTTCTTTATCTTGTAAAACCATTTTCCTTTTTTTCTTCCATCTTTCTTCATATCGCAGTTGCACATATTTGGCGCATCATATCCAGTTTTGTTGTATTTTTGAAACCCTCCCATTTGCATTCACCACTGTGAAGCACTGGTGCTCTAGAAATCAAGGAGAATTGTCTATGAGAATATCAAAAATATTTATTTAAAATTGTTGCAGAATAAAAAAATCAATTCAATGTGTAAAATAATTTTTAGGGATTACAATCAGAAAATCTGGAATGACAATTTCGAAGGCGGATATTCCTGAAAAAATTCTGAATCTCTGTTGAAGACGAATTCCCGAGGTTTAGTAAAAAAAAAAAAAAAACCAATGATATGTAATTATATTATTTCCATATCTTAAGAAGTTACTATTGTGGCCGTGATAGTCTAGTGGTCATGGTCATGGTCACGGACTTGCGGTCGGCGTTGTTTTCAGAGTCGTGGGTTTGAGCACTGATGCCACAGACCGACTGTGTAGTAGGGCTTATGATGCGCTTCTGGGCCGCGGTAGCCTAGTGGTCAAGGTCGTGGACTCGCGACCGGCAGTTTTCTTTCAGTCGCGGTTCACTATATCGCCAAAGACCCGCCGTAGCCGGGGTTGATGCACGTTAAATCTGTTGATGCCCAAAGTCCCGTTGGCGGATGAAGCTAGAGAGGGGGTGCCAGCCTGAGGTGTCGTCCGTCACCGTGGTTCAAATTACGAGGTCCGTCGCCAATAGCCCTCGTGTTGCTTCTAGTGCGACGTTAATAAAAACTAAACTAACTATGATGCAGCTTAATGTGTCAAGGTCCCAAATCCAAAGCAGTATTATGAATTCCAGGTCCATAAATACGCTTCATTTGCTCAATTGTCAGATGATATCACTTCCTTGAGATACCCTAGTGATCTTTTTTTGCGCCATGGGGTTTACTGTCTTTGATAAACACGGGTGACACGTCTCTAAGATACCTGAGATCTCAATTTTAGACCTTTCCTCTCGTCAAACAATCTTTACATTTTTCCATTTCTTTCTATGGGAAGACTCATCTGCTACCCATTTTACCTGTGAACGTATTATTAATCTTTTGAATTTCTACTTTTCTTCCTCGAATCTAGACCATAGAATTTTAAAGAAGCAATTAAGAGCATCCGAAATAATCAAAAATCCATATTATTGAATTTTAGTTAGAAATTTTAGGTAATTTTTAAATATCTAAAAACAATGTAAATTTTAAATATCTTAATGTAAATGAATCCCTAAAATCGATATGAAAGTACTGTGGAAAATAAAAATAAAGATGCAAGTAAATAAAATAGAATCAATTCATTACTGTTTACTCTTTTTGGGTGCTCTTCATATCATTTAATGAAAGTACAATGTCATCCTTTATTTAAAAAAAAAGATAACTAGAGAACTACATTATGTTCACGAATTCAAAAATAACTGAAGATGGGTAGGCTTAATTCAGCAACAAAATCTGAGACATTACGGCTAATTTCTTTAACCATGGCAGAATTAAAAAAATGCCTAATAACCACTATTGTGAATTCTTTTCCTTTTCGCTGTTTAAGGCATTACAAAAGGAGGAACAGGATGAGTTTCTTTGGGAGTTAGAATCGCCCCTGCCTTCAGGATCACCCGACCACTCCCTCCGCTATGGACCGAAAACAAAGTGCAGAAAACACGCATGCCTTTTGTAATTATGATACTAATTTAATTGATTTAACTATGCCTTTATTTTGTTCAAAACCGTTAGAAAAAGTCTTTTCATGCCACCAATGTATAAAACACGGCTTTAACATCATTATCATAACTATCGATATTTAATTGTTATTATTACGGCTTTTATCATACAAATCATCAAATTCTTACTAATACTATTAACCTAGATGGGATTTACTAAGTTTTCTTTCTTCGAAAAATAATTTTTTGTCTGTAAACTCCATCGTAAAATAGCATAAATGCCACCCAACGGATAAACACGGCTTTTAACATCATAATATCAATTATCGATATATAACTGACATTATTATGGCTTGTAGCATATACAAATAATCAATTCTTAATAATCCTATTAACCTATATGGAATTAATTAAAACTTTGTTCGAAAAATAAATTGAATTCTACAAAAAACATTAATCTCAAATTATTCGTAAAACTTCATTGTAAGGTAAGCTTTTCATCCCAGCAATGGCTTAACATCATAATCCCAATTTATCGATACTTACCTGTCAAGCATATGGCTTGTAGCATGCAAAATCATCACCCTGAATAATCCTATTATCCTAGATGGAATTAATTAAACTTTTGTTCGAAAAATATATTGAATTTCACAAAAAACATTAACTGTAAATTAACTGTAAACTTCATTGTAGGCAAGCTTTTTCATATCCCAACAATGGCTTTTAACATCATAATCCCAATTATCGGTACTAATTGTCATTATTATGACTTGCATACAAATCTCATCACCGAATAAT
Source organism: Nephila pilipes (assembly GCA_019974015.1). Taxonomy (NCBI): domain Eukaryota; kingdom Metazoa; phylum Arthropoda; class Arachnida; order Araneae; family Nephilidae; genus Nephila; species Nephila pilipes. The sequence continues at coordinate 984,497 of BMAW01032666.1, read as the reverse complement.
CCTATTAACCTAGATGGAATTAAAACTTTTGTTGTAGAAACTCCTCTCGTGAGAGAACAGCTTTTCATGCCACAGATGATAAAACTCGAGTTTAACATCATTATTCCTAACACAGATTCTTATTATGGCTTGTCACAAATCATCACCAGTAATAATCCCATATTAACTCTAGATGAGAGAGAACAACTCCTAACATCTCTGCAATCTCTAACTACGAGTAGTATTATTCCACCTGCAGCGACACATTCAATGGACACCTCTGGGAGGACAAGTTCAGTCAAGTCAATAATTCCGCATATCAGACTGACTGGATCTGGAGATTAGAGATAGATGTTTAAATTACAGGAATACGGTCAGTGAAAGCAGCAGCGACTCCTTATGTGGGGAGGGTGGAGTGGATTTGCCACAGCCCTCACTGCGCGTAGGGACTTGGTGATTGATCTAATTTGCAAATTGCCAACTCCTGGTATTGTCGATGTTCATCTGTTTGAAGAGAGATGTTATACTTTGGGATCTCAGAGTTGTACTAGAATCTATGTTGATTAGGCTGTTGAATATGCGATAGGAATGAGTATATTTTGGAGTATTTTTGCAAGATTTAGTTCGAATTTTAATTTGGTATTGACAACAGGCATCCTAAATTTGTTAAATATGCAATAATATTTATTAAATATTACATTTGTAAATTGGTGCTACATTTTTAAAGTTGTTTCTTTCTAAGACTGATGAATTAAATTTGGATTTTTTATAGAAATTTTTTTCCATGCTAAAATTATATTCTGACTTAACTAGTGGGCCATTTTAGTATGTACAACTTATTTGTCTTCGAAGCAGTCCCCTTTTTCTGTCCTTCATGTGTTTTAATTTTATTTCATCTTTGAAATACCAACTGATTGGTAACTTTGCGTGTTAAAATTACTTAATATTACTTTTATAAAACTTATTTTTCTAAAGCTATTTTCATAACATTGAATACTGGGACTTAAATCCAATTTTTAATAAGAAAATATTCCGATACCAAAATCATATTCTGACTTTAACCAGAATATTGAGAATGAACCATTTTAGTACATAGTTTACTTCATCTGAATCAAACTCCCCTTTTTCTGTACTCATATGTTCTACACTTCCTTTTCTAAAATAACAAAACGATTTTTTTTAACTTAATGAGTTAAACTTTAGAAAATCACATTTATGAAATGTTCAATTTTAAAGAACGTTTAAGACACTGTATTATTAATGCATATGTTGGAAACCATATGAACCTATACAAATATTTTGTTTGTAAAAAAGTGTTCTCAAGGCTTATGTATCACAATTTAACATAAGTCTTAACACAGCTTTTAAAAAGATTTTTTTTTAAAATTCACATTATAATTTTTGTCCGAAATAGAATTCTTTTGTCACACAACGTAGTTAATGAAATAATTTCATCAAAATAATTAAATTAAATGTAGTATTTAAATTAATTTTTCATTAAAAATAATTATCTCCATATGAATTTGTCATATAACTTGTTTTTTGTTTGCGAATAAAAATAACTTATCTGCTACATTTTAAATAAAACTATTTTTTTTAACCACTGAACATGTCATCAACACACCTAATAATTATTAATTAGCAACTAAAGTAATTTTTTTTCCAGCAAATAAGTATTAATTGAAATGACTCTGCATCATTATTTTTAAAGAAATTTGCTCAAGAAAGTATTGATATTTTTTCTTCCAACATATCAGATAACAAACCATGAGAAATGTCTATACATTCCTATTTAAAACAACGTAATAATAACAAAGAATTTATTATTTTTTAAAGTATTTGTCACTGAAGCAAAAAAATGAAATTATTTTTTTTTGGTTTACATAATTGTTAATGACAGGATATAAAATATTCTTTTTTATTACACAAAAAATTGAATTTATTATAATGATTAAGAAAAATATTATTGAATCAAATTTTCTTTGCACTACCTTCATTTTTATTGCTGTAATTTTACAAAACAATAAGTTTTGATGCGTTCCTTTAAACTTTTAAGTAGTATGGTAGGATCTATAATCCAGAAGCAAATTGAAATTATTTTAAGAATACAAAATTACAGTAATTGAACATATTTAATTTATTATTTTATGAAGGAAAATGAATGTATACTTTACATTTTTACGCTGAGTCGTATTTGAAATACTTCTGAATTATTTGTTTTGGAAAATATTCAGAACACATCTTCGGCGACTGTCTTCAACAACAACAACGCCAAAAGTTAAACACCTTTTAATAAGAAACCCGAACGGATACAAGTTCCCTTTTAGCCTAGTTGTTAAGGGCGCAGCAAAAAAAGCGACCGGTCAACTTTTCTTCGTACCAGTGGTCAGGCTCGCCACGCCGCCGGCACTTGGCAAATAAACAACTCTCTCCCCTTCACGGAGTCGAAAATTAGTGCCGAATATCGATAAAAAAATATCCAGAAAAACTATCTATGCTAAAAAAAATTTGAAAATTTAGTCCGCTAATCCTGGAAATCTTCTCACCTCGTTCATCTAGTCCAGCTTTTCAACATGAAACAGCACCAAATTAGCGAATTTAAGTACAAAACCTAACAAATTCGCATATCATTCGTTTAGAAGCACGTATCGCAGCCTAGTCCCAAAGATTTCTCTCTGGTTCCACTGTCGAGACAAGTGTGGCGAAGGAAGTAAAATCGGATCTTAATGAACGCTGAAAATACAGAGCGCAGTTTCATCGTAAGACTTCTATCATTAGCGGAGAGTTCACATTTCAAAATGCCAATTAGAATACAGCGAGTGAAATCTCTATCCAAATTCGCAAAAGTCCTCAAAAGATGTCCTGTGAAAATACTCCAACAATAAATCAATGATCGTTAAGGTCTTTTCTCTGAATGTCGAAAGCGAAAGCGGATTTCGAAGAGTATTTTTTTTCTTCGTTTGTGTTTCGATTTTGCTCGCCATTTGAAGGCCAGTCGTTGACTTTGAACTTGTTTGTTTATCAAATCGGATCAGAATACCATCTGCTTATTGTTGGAAGGCTTCAAATGTATAGTCTGCCTTTTGCGTTTATGCGGAGTCAAACAAAGATGTGTGTTTTCAAACTTTCGCCTCCAATCTGTCCTAATACTGGTAATTTGAGTTCTTTTGAAATGTTCGTAGTTTTCGGTCTTCCACGCTTTCGAATAGTCAGAGGAGATGTTTGTGTGATTGCGGTCTTTCCGCATTCTTTTGTGATGTTATATTCTTTTGTGTGATGTATTTGACAATCTGTCTATGCTTTGAAATTGAAGAAGTTTTGTGAGTTAGAAATTAAATTTGAAACCAACGTATATTCCACGTCAAACTGATAAATAAAAGGAAATGATTTCTTATATGTAATTTTGGTCTAGTAATGAAATTATTTTAAAGCCATTTTGTTTTTTTACCGAATGCAAAAAAAAATAATTTTCGATCTTTTCATCTGAAAGACGATAAACAAGACTTCTAATCGAAGGAATGGCTTAAATAGTCCTATGCTTTATTTATTCTTTTCGTGTTTCTTAATTGTTGTATTTAGATAAGAGGTAAAATTAATTATTAGAAGAGCTAATACATAGAGTAAAAAATCTGAACTTGGCAAATTAATGACAAAGACAGTCGAAAATAATGCATTTTTCTAAAGTTTGATACAACCATGTAAACTGTGTTTCAAGCAGAAAACTATTCAATTGAATTGAAGATTTTAAATTTGTTATAATAATATTCTAAATGTTTCGAAAAAAGATTAATGAAGCAAAAAAAAAAATCGAGGAGAAAACGTGAATTGTATTTGAAATATTCCAATTTTTTATATATTTTCTTTAGTATACTTTACAATGGTTTGTTAAATTTGAAGCAACACTTTAAATTGTAAGAATTTTAACTCTGCATCGTACACTTATAGAATTTAATTTGACATTAATCCTAATGCAAACAGAATTAATCAGGTAAAAAAAATGGCAAACATTCAGTGCTCCAAACACATTTAAGAGCTTTAAGCTTCATGTCTGGGCTATTTCCACTTAAGACACGTGTTAAATGTAGAATGGTTACAGTGCTTAACAATAAAAGAAATACTTAAAAGAACTTTGAATTGTCGGATCGTATATAAATAAATTTTTCTTTATCTCTGAAGACTGGTATTAAACTAGAGCTTTTATGGAGTAGTTTTTTTGTCTTGCACTGCTTTTGAAAAAAGCTTTTAAGTACCAGCTTTAAATCTGAGTAAAAAATAACTTTTAATCGTAATTTCTATATGTAAAGAATAATTAGATAAAATAATAAAGTAATTTTTTTGAGGGGGGGGGAGGAATTTAAGAAGATTATATCGGATACTAATTTAACATAATTTTATTGATTAAACTATTGCAAATTGTTCTTTTTTTCGAAGTTTATAAAGCACAATGATTATGCATAAACGTTAGGTTATAAAGAAACAGAGAGTATCAATCAAAAAAATATACATCTCAGCATCAACAATCAATGCCTAAATAACCGTTTCATAGATTTATATGTGCTACATAAATTGTAATTACATCTGAATAGCGAAAGGTTATTCTAGAAATGGTGTTTGATGTACCACTTCACTCTGTTGAATAACACATCAATCAATAACTCCCGAGATCCAAAGATGGCGCTCGTAGTAAACCAGTAACCAGGTCTTCTAGAGTACTAACCTTTGCTGAACAAAAGTCAAAATTCTTAAGTCGACCAGAAACAGCTGAGTTATCGAGGTTGGAGTAGTCGTTTTTCATAGTTTGTTTAAAAAATGGAAAACACCGAAAGTTTCGTGTTCTGGCTAAACACGTTTTTTTTACCGGGTAAAACACCGTGCAAGGAAAACAATGGATTGAAAATGTTACCTGACTTCTGGTCAAAAGCACGACGGTCGGTGGTTTGCCGAGTTTAAAACGTTGTCGTACGACAAATGACGCGGAACGCTCAAGAGACGCTGGTAGCCGTTACACCGGAAAATGGAGTGAAGGACAAAAATCATGGTGCAATGAAAGATCGCGGGAAAGTGAAATCTGCGAGATTGCTGACACAGATAATTATACATAGCGTATTTACCATCCTTCATGAAAATTGAGCATGAAAAAAAGGTTTTTTCCAAGTGGCGGCGATTTCGATGGAACAAAACAACAGCAACGATCGATGATCTCAGAAAGTTGTTTATCACGCTACGACTGCAACAAAAAAGATTTCGCAGAAAAAAAAAAAAAAAAGATTTGTGGAAAAGCGTTGGAACGATTGTATCACCCTAAAAGGTGATTAACAAAATTTGTTATGTTGATGAATAAAAAAAAATTTTGCAAAAAAAATGTTTTTTTCAATGTTAGACTCAGGAGTTATTGATCGATGTGTTATTTTGATAGGATGATATAAATTTTTGAGTCGATAAATCTGTAAATATTAAGAGAAGAGGGCACAGTACTCTGTGGGTACTTTTTTTAAAAAAATTTATATATTTATATGAAGAAGAATATTATTACCATATTTGAACCACATAAAGTTTTTATTTCTGGAAGTAAAAAAAAATTCAAACAATTATTTGAACTTTTTCAAAATATTTCAGTTTTTTAAAATTTCTACGACTTCTGCGAATTTTAATATCTTTAAACAATTTGTTTCTGAGTTTTTAGTAATATTTCTCACGTTTCTGTGCGTGAGTTTAGTTGTACTAGTGTTATTTATAGTTTTATCATTTCCCCCTATCAAATACTCAGAAAAATAATAAAAAAAGAGTATATTTAAGTTTATGGATTTTTTCTAAATATATATATATATATAAATCTTAATCTTTATACCATACGCGCAAAATTATCACACATATTGTACAAAAACACCAGGAAAATTTCCAAACCATTATATTAATTACAAGAAAGACCTTTGAAATTTAAGTGAAACTTCTTGAAAAATGAAAGCTGAGGGAAAGCAGATTAATATTTTGAAGAACAATGACTTGTTTTGCAATGTTAAAAAAAATTTAAATAACTCTTTAAATGATGTAGTTGGAACTATGAAAATTTTGTACGTATACAGTAGTACCTCTTGTATGGACACCTCTATTTTAGGGACTATTTTTTTTTTTGGGTTTTCTTTAAATAGTAAACTTTTTTACTGTCTTATTAAGGGGCATCTCTATTTAAGGAACATGTGTCTGGTCTGGTGGGTGTCCCTTATAGGGAGGTACTACTGTATTTAGAAAAGTTAGGCAACTAAAATAAATTGATAAATAAAAAAAATATTTATCCATGTTTTAGTTCTTTTTAGTGTACTATGTCACCTTAACTCACAAAAGAGATCTCTTACCAGGGCCGACCATCTGCGGGGGGGGGGGGGGTGGAATGCTATGCACCAGAGCCTCGCAATTCAGGAGTTCCATCATGATCAAGAACTAAAATAATGTACTCTTGCACACGAAAACTTGACAATATTCTTATCGTTGTCAGTATTATGTTATTTCATGGTGAAGAAAGGCTTAAAGTTCATTATTATAGTAGATCTCTGAATTTCAACAAGTTTCAAACTAATTCCTGATTAGGCGAATGCTTAGCTTTGTTATTTGATTCGTGGAACTCCCGAATATTCCCACCCGAACTGAACTTATTTGTCAAGCATGTGTGAAAGATCGCTTAAATGTACTTGCTATGTTAAGCATCGAAAAAGAAATTGCAAATTTTTTTAATTTTTCCGAAATAATAAATATATCAGCAAACACAAAATCGCGCATTATATAAAGATGAATTAATAATATATGTTCGTGTTTGTAAATTTTTTTTTATTTTACAAAAAAAAATTTAGGGCCTCAAATGGTTTCTTGCACCTAGGTCCCGTTATAGAGAAGGCCGACTCTTATCTCTGACTTTTTTAAGCTAAATTTTTTAAGCAAAAATATTTTCTTCAATGCTTTTGTGTATTTATTTCTAAATCATAAATATATACGCGCTTCATAAAATATATTTATTTTAAAAATATTTTGAGTATTTGGACATCTATTTACTTAAATACCTGAGTATACAGTTGTCTCTCTCTCGATCTAATACTCGTCAATCCACTCTTGTCATGGCAAAATCTAATTCAATTTTGTCTTCTCCCCTAATTAGAGTACTATTAGCACTGCCTACGGAATTACACAATTACGGGCATTGATAAATGATCGTGGTAATAACTCCTTAAGATTATCATTGTTTGTCATTTAATGACTAATATTAGACCTTCATCAATGACATGATGCAAACAATTTGAAGCGTTTCAATTGGTTTGTTTACTTTTTGATGACGGGCCTATTTTCTTTCAGTTACCTCCTCTATCGTAAAATCTCCCCCTCTCCTTTTGCCGCTAGATAAGTAGAGAGTGCCTATTGCTTAAAAATGTCTCGGAACCTGCTATTAGATGAGTGGAAATGATATGTTTTGTATGATTCAGGATTGCCTGCTAAGACGGCATGTGAAAGTAAAGAATCTGTTGTTTGAGAGGTGAAGTAAACTATTACGGTTGTAGTACATCGTAATGGTGATCGATTTTTTAAGTACAGAGCAGAGTTGTATAATTGTAGTAAAACATGCATTTTATTTATAATAGTTTCTACTCAACGCCATGATTATTTGATTGACTACATTGTTGATTGTTTTATCTTCATCTCTCAAGAAGTAGTTGTACTTTTATATATAACTCTCTCTTTCTCTATCTCTCTTTGTATATATATAATTATTATTAGTAGAAATATTATTAAAAGATTATCATTCTGCTTAACTTTGATGGATTTTAATGGTATAATTTTTATAACTATTTTAAGTTAATATTATTATTAGATGTATAAATACCCTTAGATTATTTTTTTATGAACACATTAGTATTTCCCCTTTGGTTGAATTTTTGTTTTGTATTTGTATTTCTACTTAATTTTCGGTTTTATACCCTCTTGTTATAATGTAATTCACTTAAATCTAATGGTTGAATCCCTAATACTGTTATAAACATACATTATTCCATTCCAAAGTATGATACAGTATTAATTGCATTATCTCCGTTTTTAATTCGCACTTTATTGTGGTTTGATTTTCAAATTGTTTGTAATGTTTATAATAGTCGCTGTTGGCACATAAATCCCAAAAAACAAACAAATCATAATTTATTTATTAATTGACACTTTTAGATGTACGCTATAAAATATTATGAACTAGAAACAAACAATATTTAAAAGAGCTAACAACAAAGAAAAATGTAAGAATTTAGTATTGTGAAAGATAAAATAGGAAAAAGTAATCTGTAAATTGTTGAAATAAGTGAATAAATTTTAAAATTTGTCAATGTTTTAATATACATCTAGTCTTTTTTTAAAAAAATTCTTGGTGTTATTATTATTACTCTCGGATCTCCAAATTTTTTAATGCCTTGCCATCCGAACCTGATTAGTATATAGATATTGTGCAAAAGTTCTATGAAAAATCTGGATTGCGAATTCCTATCTCTTTGAATTTAATTTTCCTTTTCCAAATGTGTTGACAGCATGGGAAGTGGCTGTCGTATTAAGGTTCATCTACTTTCAAAATTACTGCTGCTCCCCCTCAAACGGCGCATTATTGGGAAAGTAATTTAGGCACTTGAACTCTCCCGGTTTGGGCGATTTGAAATATGCGATCTAATAAACTTTATATCCCAGAAGAGGAAATTAACACTTGAGAGTGTAGAAATCCATCCAAATGCAAATATTTACGTTAATCGATTCGCTGATGAGGGACGTTCTGTTTCCTTTCTATCAAATTGAGGGACAAACCAAACAAGGGCGAAACGAGTTCGTAAGTGCTTGGGGTCTTCAGCGCAAGCGTGAACCCTTTATAAAGTTATCGCAGTTGCAGTTAGACGAGATGACTGGAATATTCTCTGGATGTTACAGATCTGTGGTAAGAAAGATTAAAAAACCAGGATATTTGAAGACTCATTATTTTTAAATGATGTATCACAGGCATCACCATTAACTGGTACATAAGATTTAATGATGTCTCTTAGTTTAAAAAATATATTTGTCATTTTGTTTCATTGTTTAAATTTTTTCTGAAATTTCAAAACTATAAGCGAGCACTTTCGGTTATTTTTAAAACCTTTAAAACAAATTCTCTGAATATTTATATATTTTTTTCTAATGCTAACGAATACAACCTAGACTCGACAAAAAAAAATTCAAATGAAAAAATCTCTGGCATTTAATATTACTTTCTGACTTCATTATTCTAATGAGAACAGTATATTTTAATATTCTAATCGTTTATATCTGAATAAAATGTGTTCAATGTAACCATTTTTCATTCTAGGGGACAGATATAGAAAAATGGTTCAATATAGGGAACATATAATGTGCCATTTTTACTGGTTAAAAATAAGTCCCTTATTTCATCCTTAATAGTGTAATGTTACATGATTATTTTACTGTCCTTGATCAAGATTTAACTATCTGAAATTTTCCTTCCTTAGAAATATTTATAAACTATTTCTACATTTGAAAGATACTGCATGATGAACGCATTTATAAGTTATGAACCACGTGAGCTTATATTCAAATTGGGACATAATTATCTTCTATTAAAAAATGTGCTATGAGATGGGTTCAGCTCTCTGAAATTAGGAGATGACAGCCTTAACAATTCTGAAGAGTATTAAATGTACTGAATAAAGAACATTAGAAGACAGTAATTCAATATTCTGAAATTCTTATCTGCATTTAAGAATTTTTGTAAGATCATATATATATATATATTAGAATCTCGTGTGTCAGTCTCCCGCTGTTCTTCTTAGGATGTGATTCCTCGAAACTCTGTAAGTATTAAGTCACTAAACAGTCAAACAGACATACATTGTAATTATGTTTATTCCGTCAAAGAATAATCGAAAGTAAATGTTTCTATTACGAATGAGGAGTGGTTCGTCTGAAACCATGTTGAAAATTTGACTATTTCGAAATTCAAAATTTTACTTAACTTGATAACAACAAAACTGGATCCGTGCTGGCAACAATACTTGGAAACTGGGCCCCAGTCAAATATTAGCTATCTGATAATCACTTATCTATTTTGCACCAATATACAAGATGTGGCTCTTAAACAACGAGAGTAACGCAAAAAACATTTTATTTTGATTTCATACATAACACATCGATCAATAACTCCCGAGACTAACCCAGAGATGGCGCTCGTAGTAAACCAGTAACCAGGTCTTTCTAGAGTACTAACCTTTGCTTAAAACGTGTCAAAATTTTAAGTCGATCGGACCAGGAAAAAGGTTTTTTGAAGTGAAGTGAAAAAGGTTTTTTCCAAGTGGGTGCCGCGATTGCTTTCGATGGAACAAAAACAGCAACGAGTCGATGATTCAGAAAGCTGTTTATCGCTATTTACTCGCAACAAAAAAGATTTCTTGCGAAAAAAAAAAGAAAAAAATTCGGAAAAGCGTTGGAACGATTGTATCACCCTAAAAGGTGATTAACAAAAGGTGTTATGTTGATGAATAAAAAAAAATTTTGCAAAAAAAATGTTGTTTTCAATGTTAGACTCGGGAGTTATTGATCGATGTGTTATTTACAATCACGTTCATTATGCAACCCTCCTCTATCCCTACGACGCTCCATGCGAATCTACCATTGTTCGTAACAGTGCTGGATGTGTTCTGTCAGCTCCTCCAGGACACGTGCCATTTTCTCTGTCACAGCTTCAACGGACTCAAATCTTGTTCCTTTTAATGCAGATTTCACATTAAGAACCAGATAGAAGTCACATGACGCAAGATCCGGTGACTAAGGTGGATGTTCTAACACTGGAATGATGTCCTCAGCCTATAAACCTCTTGGGAAACAATGCGGAATGACTTGTCCTTCCACAGTTTGGGTCGTTTTTTCCTTATTCTTCCACGGATATCAGTAAGAACGTGAAGGTAGTAATGTTAATTAAAAGTTTCACCTTCAGGAACCCAATGAAGGTACAGAATACCATAAATATCGAAAAAACAACATTACTTTAAATTTTGATTTGCACATTCGAGCTTGGCTCTCTGTGAAAATGGGTTCTTCCACTGCATGGATTAGTGCTTCCATAAGTAAAAAAAACCACTATTCGCCACACGTTATTATCCTTTTCCATACATTTGCGCCATTTTCATGGGCATTCAAAGTGTCGGAACAAACATGCGAACCTTGTTATTCAAGCGCGAGAATATTAGGCACCATTTTGGCTCATACTTTTTGTATGTTAAAATTGTTATGAAAAATTTGCCATACAGATTCTTTGTCAATTCCTATAGTCTCAACAATCTCACGAATACTTAACCGACGATCAAATCGAACAACATTACAGATTTTATTGATATTATGTTCCGTTTTTGACGTAGAAGGGCGACCCGGGCGTGAATCGTCTTCAACGTCTTCTCGGTTATTTTGAAAAACGCTTAAACCACTTAAAGACACGTGCTCGCAATAAATATTCATTTCCATACACTTCTTACAATAACTTATAAATTTCAGTTGCGTTTCTTCCAAGTTTCATGTGAAATTTCACAACAATTCATTGCTTTATTATTACACTTTTCATTTTTCCTTGGAAACAAAAAATAATTCTATTTCGAACGAAGGCTACGACTATACGGACTTGTTTTACAAAAGGGAGAGGCACTGCGTTCGAAAGGGAAGACGTCACGCTCAACAGCTGTCGGTTGCTGGCATTTAAAGCATGCGTATTTCATCTATAGCATCGTCAATTTCGTTATTTAATTTCCACGCTTCGCATATATCACATCTTGAAGATGTTATTATTTAAATTGATATTCAAGAAATTAAGGCAGTCGTTGCTAGCAATGAATGTTTGAATTTTATCGAATGATTCTGGGACATTTTATGCATTTATATTTCCAAACAATGAATAACAAAGTGCGCCAGGTAGCGTGGCTCACAAACCAAATGCCAGCAGAGAAAGAGAACGTTAAATCGAGCAGAACTAGGAAAGTAAAGGGTGCTCTCGAAATAATTTTTCTAATTCAATAATAGGACTCGTGATAATACTATAACACGCTCGATTCCAAAGAGGAAATCAGTATATTAAAAGTTGGTATAAAAGGTGTATATATATATGGGGGGGGGAGGTACCTGTCTGGACAAGACACCTCCTGGTGCTTCGGAGTCTAGAGGGGGGAGTTCGGTGTTGGCATTTACTAGTTCATTGAAGAGGTTGTAGTCGAATCATTTTTTTATTCGTGATTAGATGAAGCAAGACTATTTACAATATTACTATGTGCAGGTGACTTTGAATTAACTAGTTCCCTCGAGAAAGATAGATAGCTCCCCAATTTTATCGCATATCAGCGATGGGCGTTGGAAAGCGCCCTGGCGTTCGGAGTTCACCTACAACGGAAGAATAGAGAAAGCTAAGAAGAGCATAGAAAAAGAGACTAACGTTTCTAGGTTTCGTTCAGGAATAGGGGGCGCTGCGTGAACTATAACATGACGCTGATTCGTGGTGCCATTTGTCGAGTAACTGAGGCACTAGATTTACAATATCTTTGAAAAAACAGTTTTTCTTTGATAATTAGCTGGAAAATTCTACTGCTAATTAGCTGGAATATATATATATATGCTGATTTACATAAGTCACGGTTTATACATCAGGCGAGATTCTCTAATTAAATAACGTAATGAAAGAGCTCTAATGGTTAGTGAAGATGTAAATTCACGAAATCTCGTTACATTTAAAGAATTTATATTATGATGCTGAACTATTATTAATTAGATATTTTATTGCACTAAAAGTTATTTTTAGCAAATTCTTAAGTTATCACATGCGATTCCTTTGCAGTAACATAAAACTGTAGCAAAAGTTAATCAATAAAATACCCTAATAAACCTGAAATAAAAACCTAAAATGCCATAAATTTCTTAAAAACTTAATAGCACGCAATAAAAAAATTTGTGTATTGCTCTTAAAAATTCAGGAATAAAATATCAGTCATTTTAATAGATCAAAACTTTATCATGAAGCGTCTCGAACTCGCAGACGATCATTAAGTAAAGATAATTAAAGTTGATTTTGATATATTATCGATGTAAATGTTTTCTATTAGTTTTCCAAACTACTTTTAAAATTAATTGAATTTTTTGATTAATTTTTACATCTAAAAATTTTACGTTAAATGCATGTGATTAATATGTCTACCGTTATTTTGATAAATTTTTAAAGCAAAAGATCCTGATTATTTTTATTTTGGATCCGTGTATAATATATATTCTTCTACATTAGACAAAGTTTTTTTTTCCAATTTTAGATATACGAGTCAACTTCACTTTATATGTTTAGTCCTTTTTAGTGTTTCCTTATACATTATATTTATGCTTCTGAACAAAGTATTTATTTAATTTACAACAAAGTATTTATTGTATTTTATTTAATATAAGGTAAAGGTCATTTTTTAAATAAACATTTCAGTCCAAACGTAAAATTAAGCAGTTGAATGTAAAATTAAAAAGTGAGAAAAAGCAAAATTACTCAACTGTAAAACATTTGTGAAATATTCATGTAAAATTATGCACACTTCCCAAAAATGACGTCAAAAATACTTCCTACAATGAAGCTTACTCTTAAAGATATAGTTTATTTCCAGAAAAATTTACATGAAATATTTCTTTCTTTTTAAATGAATGTAAAAAAAAAATCGAAAATCAAAACTCTTAATTAATACAGAATATTGAGAATAATTAATTAGATTTGCTTCGTGTGATATTTTTGGAGTATAAAATTAAATTTGGTAATAAAATGTTTTCTCTTTCAAATTTTTAAATATATTTTTTTTTTTTTCAAAATCATCTGCCATAATTATCATTTCCAACGTTTCGATTAAAATAGTTAGCGAAATTTCTTATCTTTTTTTGCTTAATGTGAACGCTTGAATTACCAAATCCATTAATGCGAGGATTTTTTGAGGATTTTTTTTAAATAAATTAACCGAGTGCAGCATTTTTGTTTTTGTTGTTTTAAAATTAAGACGATGTATTATGATTCAAAATTTTTCTTTTAAAATTTTTTACCACCCCAATGTCATACCTGAATTAATTGTTTATGAGGAACCATTAATTTGAAGTTTTTGAAAGGTTTTTTTTTTATTTTATTTTATTTATTTTCTTTTTCAAGTGAAAAGATTCATGCAAACGTAAAAACTTTTGTATGTAATAAAAATATGAGAGGTTGTATTGTTTTATTTAGGATTTCCTTTCTTTCTCTCTTCCCCTCTATATATTTCCTTATGCTTTTCTTCCTTCCTCTCTTTCCTTTTCTTCATTCCTCTCTGTACTTTTCTTTCCTCCTCTCTTCCCCTCTCCCTTCTTTTTCTTTCTCTATTTTATTCCATCTATTTTTTTTTCCTCACTTCTCTCTCTGTTGTGACCTTTGGCGATGTTAACAATAAAAATATCCTTATTTCTCTTTTTCTTTCTTTCTATATATATTTTCGGTTTTTTTTTTTTTTTTTTTTTTCCTTTTCTTTTTCTTTTCATTCTTTTCTCCCAGAAACCATTTTCAAAAGATCGTCATTTTAAAAGTAGCTAGTGTAGTTCTATTCCAACGAATGGTGACCGGGAATGACAGAATAGTCCCACTGTAGCTCATTCATGTCATAAGAGGCGACTCAAATGGGTACCCAGCGTCTGGGTGTAGAGCCGGGCACCCTGTTCTTGGGGATTATATCAGGGGACCTCAGGGACTTACCTTCTTCAGGTAAGTACGGGCATCATGACCCCGAGGCTCCCTAGTAATCTTTTTCTTTCCCATGGGGTTTACTGTCTTTGGTTAACATGGGTGACGCACTCTCGGGATACCCTAGCGATCCTTCTCTATTTTCGACCCTCCTTCTTGTCAACCACTTTCTATCTTTTTTTCAACTTCACGTCTAGACCACAGTTAAATTGTTGTTTGACACAGTTAACTAGACCACAGTTAACTAGTTGTTTGGCGCAGCATAGCCATATCTGGCTCTTGCGCCAATAAATTTTACATTCACTCACTCTATTCCAAAGAAAGGAAATATGGTTTTGGTATGTATTTCTCTAAGTTTTCATTTAATTTTTTAAAAAAGAAAGAGGAAAAAAATCAGAGAATTTTAGTGATTATTATTAAATTTCTTATATTTTTCATTATTGAATTTTGAATTTCCATTTCATATTAATATACTAGAAAAAAAAATAATTTTAGTATGTAGTTAATAATTCAGATAAGAAATAAGTATAAAAAAGAATCTCATTAGTTTTCATTTATGGTTATTAATATTTATTATAATCTTGTGTGGTTATAAATTACATTTAATTACTTTAAACACTAAGATTTGATTTTTTTTTTCATTAAGATTTCTTTTACTCTAAATTTATTTTCAGTGATTTTAAAAAAATATTTTTATTTACTCTTCATATTAATACATTGATCTTAAAAGGAAATTTGCATTTTATTTAGTATGCGTTAAATAAAAAAAAAATTCAAATTCAAAGCTTTTGAAATTTTTTGCTAGTTTCTTCAACGTTACTGATATAGCATGGTCATGTTAATTAAAAAGCAATGTTAAGTATTGATAATATTTTTTTCTAATTTTATGTAACAAAAATGTTATTTTAGGCCGATCTAATTTAATTTTATCAAAACAATTTTTAAAAAAATGTTCTGTATAATGCGTTGCGAAGAATTACAGATTTCGCCACAAAAGGGACACATTTTCTTTGAATAGTTTGTTTTAATTTTATTTATTATATTACGTGATCTATTACAAAAACTCCTTTATTGGCTAAGGATGGAAAATAAATAATATTAAAATAATTTGACCCCAAAATATTCTAAGTAGGTAGCCAAATTAAAAAAAAAAGCAGTTATAAATTCTTGAGACAAAAATGGTTGCCTCACAACCGACTTAAATATTTTTTTTTATTTCGAATCATTTCTTGATTCCTGATTTCATACGATTTAATGTAATAAATTTATCGATAGGTAAATTAAATGCTTAATTTTTATATATAGGTTGACAGGTGAGCAGAAGCACATAGGCCTTTCAGCTTTTAATCTAAATTTCTTATGCTTTCTTTAAGCTTTTAATGTCAGACAGTTCTTATGGAACGTTGCTTCTTCCTGCATCTTATACAGAAATTAAATTTAAATTGTTAAGAAATGAAAATTATTGCTTTCCATTTGCTATTCGATTCCGTGAAATTTTTTTTACAAGCAAGCACTCCATTGGCTGCTTATGATGAGAAACGAAGAGTGGGAATGTTAGAAGTTGAATGCAATGGTGAAGCTTTCCAGTAAAAGTATCCAGGAGAAGCTTAAGAAATATTCAAATTAAGATAAGGAAATTACTTTAAATTTCAAGGAGAAGTTCTAAATCCAGAGTATTGTTCACTTATTTTCCAGGATTGGGAGATTAGTATAAACCCTCATAAAATATGTCGAACGTTTCGAACACGTCATCAGTTTAGGACATTTTATATGTCACTTCTTATAAGTTTGGAAATGTTTTGAAAAGGTTACTCGGCTCTCTGTTCGGCTGCGAATATGCCATTTTTTTATGAGAATTTCATTGAGATCGGAGCGCTTCGGATTCAGGATGCTCGTTGTTTGTGGGTTTGGATCTTCAACCAGGGAGCTCCATCTGTTCAATTCCTTTCGTGAAGCATAGAAGTGTTCTTCGCTAAAGTTTCTCTAGTTTCTGTTGTTGTGAGAATTTAAGTTTAATCTATTGATAGTGTCTCCTTTTTTAAGTTTTGGTTACGGAAACTTTGGACATCTCTGTAAATGTCCAATCTCTCTCTCTCCCTCTCTCTCTGTGTGTGTGTTAATGCAGATATGTTTTTCCAGCTTGATTTTGATCTCTCACTTCCTCCGAGCGATGTGCTTTGAGCCATCCTGGTTTGGGTCTGAAATTTACTGAAGAATGATTAAAATAGTCACACACACAATTATAAAGCAATGTCAGGCACCTGATCGTCTTTTAAACAATTCAACTTCGATGAATATGCAGAGTAGATTATTTAGTAGGAAAGATATTTGGAACTTCTGTCAGTTTTCTGACTTACACCCTAAACATGGAGAGGGGGTATTTGGTTTCTCTTTGCTTTAGATGGACTATTTTTTTGCTCAAATATTTTTTTATATTTTTTCTCAGTTTCAATATGTATTTTGAGCTGGGCAACCCTTTAATTACTGCCTTAATAGGGCGAAAGATCATTGGCTGAAGAATGTAAAATTCCTCGTTTTTGTCTTTCATAAAGGTGGTAATTAATCGATGGTTGTTCTCGTTGGCAGATTGGATCTTGACGAACTCTCCAGTTAATTTTGCTGAGGATAATGGGTGTTTGGCTGGATTATTTGAAGATTAATTGATTTAAATTTCAGTATCACTGGTGCTATTTTTAGAAGTGGTAGGCGCCGAGATCCTTCTCAGCCGCGTTTGAGACAACGTTTGCCAGGGAGTCAAAACGATTTTTCGATAGACGTTTATTATTTTTTGGGACATAATCACTTTTCGTTTCCTTAGCAGTTTGAGTTGGGGACCCGAAACTTTCAGGTTCAGTACTGGTAAAGTATATCGTATTTTGAAGAATTAAGTTTGATAGGCTCAAGATCGATTCAGCAGTGTGCTTTATAATATGATTGGTTTTACTGTGTAGATTGTGCAAGCATGTTCTAAAATCACAGGAAACATAGCAGCTAGCTCACTTGTGACCCGCTAGATTTTCTGCTCTAATTTTATTCTCTATCCTCCCTGGCCTTTACGTTGTTTTTCTTATCTGAAATCCGTATTTTTCTCCTCGATATTGATTAAGTTGCGGAGGTAGATTGCTTTAGTATCATGGCATTGTAAATTCATTTCTAGATGTGAGATGCATTCGCAACTCTGCACATCAGTTTCTGGATCCGGATCGGTGTCCATGTTTTTCAGAAAGGAACTCCTTAGAGAGTCAGCAAAACGCTCTTCGTAGTAACCCCTCAATGTTGGAGTCAGAAGGTCGAGTGTGAATTCATCTTTGAAGTATCCGGTAATGTAATCAATAAAACATATATGTAATATTTATTTTTTCTTGTTACCTAGCTCAAGAAACAAATATTTCCCACACGAAAATAATTTCCAGAAAAAGGTTAAGATATTTCAATAACACTAATTCAAATAATCCAAATACAGATTACATTGAATTTCTGAATAAATCAGTACGAGAATAATATGCAAAATATTTGGAAACGTACATCCAACTATATGGCAGATTTTTTTATATATGTTTTATTTCAATTCAATCAAAAACTTAGGAGAGGTTTATATTGGCATGAATTTGAAAATTAAGTTCATTACTGGTGAAAGCGGGCATCAAAAGTTTACAAAACTTTTATGATAAAATTTTGAAAAGTGGTGATCTACGACATTTTTCGGTTGACTAAAACAATAACCCCTTTAACATCTAATTAACTTAATTTTGTTTTGTTTTAAAGGAAACGTTGCAAAAATAAAGTATAGTGTGCAGTTTGGCCATTTTAGCAGTTTTCGGCGGATTTTAAAATAGATCGTTATACTTATTTAAGGATTACCGAAAGAATTAATATCATGAGGGTTAACAAAAAAAAAAAAAATTCTGCCAGAATAAAATCTTTATCGAACCGAAAAATCGCTAAATTAGGTATGCATCCTATATTCCTTTTAACCTGAAAGCATTTTAACAAGAAACAAATATTTTAAAACTGGGTTTTTTTTTTTTTTTTTGCATAGTAATGAATTAAGAATTCGTTAATCAAATACGTTATTTTAATATCTTTATTTAACAATATATTTATTTTTTGCTTGTAAATAATTAATTTCATTCTACATGACATAGTATGCAAAGGAAAAAGAACGACATCTTTTCTCAATTTTTCTTTAATGTCGATTCCTCTTCCTCTAAAAAAAAACGCAGTGCTACAAAGAAAATTAGATTTGATAAATCTTAAAGAAACTGATGCAGAAGAATTGAAAGACTGCGTATTAAAATGCCCCCCTCCCACTCTGCATACATTTTTGTTCTTTTGACCATAAATTTATGAATAATTGAATGTCCCGAGATCTTTTGTTCTATCGTAATGGAATTTTCAATTAATTCTTGATCTAATTAATGTGAGTTGGAAGATTAAAACTGAAAAAAATAGATTAATAAATATTAAAAATAATGCATTTTCTTAAAAAAAAATAATAAATTACAATGTTCTTTAGTATATCGTAATTCTTCGCATAATCTAATCGAATCCTTATTTATAAGCTTTGCGATACTATTAATTCAGTTGTCACTGGGTTAATTAAATGTGTAATATATTATTGTAAAATCAGAATTTAATTACATTTTGAAATATTTTCAACATTTGAAGTGCTTTTAGTAAGGTTAATCATATATTAGAGACATATAAAACAATAAATGGAACCGGCGAAATTAAAAGAAGTACGATGATTACCCTTGCGTTACTTGTTGTTAATATAAACACTTAATTTGATGCTGACGTCAGAAAATATTCCATTTAACAAAAAATATGTATCACTATTCAAGGAAAAAATCTTTTGGCTGAAAAGAAATATTTTTCATTGAAATATTTGTCTTGTTATCTTCATTGTAACAAAAATATTTCTTGTTCTTTTAACTTTTCCAGTTTCAAAAAAAAAATTATTAGTTCCTGCTTTTAAGAATTCCTTTTTTTTTTATCTTTCATTTTATTACTTTTTTTTAACGATAATTGCCTCTTTTCTTTAAAAATATGCGTTACTTAGATATAATGAACGACTAACTGTTGCTTCAAATTCAGGATTTGTGATTCAGACTTAACTATCTCGAAACTTCTGTAGTATTTTTTTAAATTTTTGGAAATTATTCATATTCTTGGTAAATCCACTAAAAATAAGAGCAATGGTTATTTTCTTCGTTTAGTTTTAGAAATTCTAAATGGCTATTTATGAATAAAACTTTAAATATAAATATTATTCTTGGAAGATATTTCTGGCGTGCATTTACAACTCAAAAATTCTTGCGAACTAATTAAATATATGGAATTGTAAAATATTTCTTTAGGAACAGGTGGTTTTTGCCTAGAATTACTTTTATTACTATGAGTAAAAGGATGGAGGGGGATACTAGCACAAAAGATTACCTTAAATTAAGACAATTTTTTTAGTTATCAGAGATAGAATAAATTTATTTGCGAAATGCATTTTTGCATTACTTGAGCATAAGCATTAAAAACGATTTCATTTTGAATGGTAATTTTCTATTGAAAACGAGTGACTGATTTGCTAATTAATTTGTAATAAGAGTGCTTTTTAAGAAACTTTCAATTAAATGTATTTAAAATATACTTATTATTTTATTAAGAAA
This sequence comes from Nephila pilipes, assembly GCA_019974015.1. Taxonomy (NCBI): domain Eukaryota; kingdom Metazoa; phylum Arthropoda; class Arachnida; order Araneae; family Nephilidae; genus Nephila; species Nephila pilipes. The sequence goes on along the minus strand of BMAW01032666.1, from coordinate 964,091 downwards.
TAAATTCCTCTTTTTTAAATTAATTGGAGAATTATTCTATTCTCTGAAAATGTGAATATTTGCACACGCAATATATATTAATCGATATAAATACAGAAAGTGTCAAATATATATGCTAACCATTCTGTTATACGAGGTTTGTCCAAAAAGTATCGGGATTGAAGCAAAAAAAAATTATTGAAGATATATGTACAGCGAGTCAGAAATTCAAAAGACATGTCTCTTCTTTGTCAATACACAGCCTTCAGTGCTTTTTCCAGTTTTCACATGTACCCTGGAAGTCGGCATTTACAAGATTGTTCAGGCACCCCGTCGAAGCTGTTTGAACGTCATCGGCCATCCTGAAACGATATTTTTTCAGGCTTTTTTTTACCCTAGAGAATAAAGACAAATCGAAGGGAGGCAAATTGGAATGTTGAGTGATTGAGGCAGCATTAGACGTTGTGATTGGTCATTACCCTCACATTTCGCCACATGTGACACGGGCGCATTATTGTCATGGAACAATTCCTTTCGGATGTATTAGACCCTAATCTTCAAACTTTCGAGTGTTTCTGCATAAAACCAAATTGTTCACTGTAGGTTCTGCAAAGACAAGCTCCAGTTGAACCACATCTTTTGCATCAGAGAAGACAAAAGCATTACTGTTTTTTCGTGCCATCTTTTAGGTTTTTGTATTCGTGTTCTGGACTTTATGTCGTCCCTGTAATCCTGACGGATCACATCGAGAGTTTCCGTAGTAAATTTGTTCTATTTAAATTAAAATTTGATGGATTAAAATTGTTGGAGGATTCGCGGCATTTTCACTCTCGACTCTAGCACGAAGCACGCTTTATTTTATTTTAAGACCTACACATTCCAACGTATGGTAGACATGTGACTCGAGAGTTTCTTAGCAAAAAAAAAGATGGATGCAAAATATTACCATTGCCTCGGCTGCCACTTTGGTGAGATCGCTCACTTGGCACGCCCATGGCTCTCTTGTGGGCGATGTACACAGTGAGTGAGTGTATTGCAAGTGTGCTATGAAAATTATGAAAAACTTTAAATGAAAAGAAAATTTTCTTTAAATTATATCAAGAATAAATATAAATGTAAATCTTTTTTAAAGTTTTTAATTTGTATCTTGTTACATATTATGATAAATTATTTTGCTCCAATTATTTGTCTTGGTAGTTAATTTTATGTCTGTTGATTTAACCATCATAATTTTTATAACTATCAGAAGTTTTAACTATAGGTTCAATTGTGCCTTCTAAAAAAATGTAAAGTTAAAAAAACTATTTTTTTAACCTGTACGATCCAAGGATATTGTATGTAATCAAAGCAGAATGTTAATTTAAGAAACTAATTAACCGAATTTAACTTTGATAGCTTAATTTTTAACGAGCTAATTAAAATAATCAAAAATCTTAATTGTTTCAATTGTAATTTAAATGAAGTAACTTGTGTGTTTCAACGAAGGGAAAATAATTAGCATTCGACTAAAAATGTTGCAATTTAAATCTTGGGTCTCTAAAAATTGCACAACATGAGAAACAAAAACTTTTTTTTTTTTTTCGTTTCTTTCTTAACTGTTTCTCTCAAATAGCGACAAATTTTTCTTGTACCGGAACGAAGTAAAATTATTCCTAACGACAAGAAGAAAACTATCTAAAAAGACCTTTTCTACCTTATCAATACCTCGAGAAAGAAAACCGCAAAATTTAACCTTTAACAAAAGCAGAAAGTAGAAATCCCAAATTAAAGGCGAAGCCAGTCAGTCCTTTCTGACTCCAAATGTATTGATCAAGTCAATACATTCAGGGAGCGACATACTTGCTAAGGACCCGCAAATGATGGTAATTGTGAGAATTTAAATTTCTTCGGCCCATTTAGAAGGGGGTGTTGAAATTTCTCTCCCTCCATCCCCAGAGTTCCATCGGAATTTCAATCAGATAACACGGAAAAGGAGTGAAAAGGTTTTACTGCTTTTTGGGAATGATCTCCTTTCGTGGTTGGAAATCAATGACAGTAGGATAAATGCCGTGAAAAGAAGTTCTTTGATTGTTACTTTTTCTATAGAAATTCTTCTCGTTGTTGTATTATCACGTTTTTGTTCGACATTGTGACGGAAATTGTTCGTGTTTTATTGTTATGATTAGGATGTCGATTTCAGTGTGTTGAGCTTATCACCAGTTTTCGCTACCGCTGTAAACGATTCTTAAGGAAATGAAACGGGATTGCGACAACCACGTGTTCAATGAAGTATAATCATTTTAGGGTTATGCGTTCGCTTACGTGGACTCTCGTTAAACTGATAGTACATTAGTTGTGAGTATGAGTTTAGTGACTACATCCCTGGTTCTTTCAAATGAAATGTTTACTGGCGTGTAAACTATTTGAATGCTGTTATCAACAAAGTGTATTTAAAGTTTGGAATATCTTTTTTTGTTCGATAAACTCTCTCTAATTTCTGCCATTTTAAGAAAAGATTGATGAATGAGAGAGAATTGTTTAATTTGATGAAGAATGGTTTTTTTTTTCGTAGTAAAATGGACAAATAATGTAAATGATTCTGAAGGAAATGAAACGGTGTTAAGCGTTTTGTGATTCCACGTGTTAAATGAAATGTATTCATTCTAGGGTTATGCGTTCGTGCATGAGTACTCTCATAAATGTGATTATTGTGACTTTCTATTAACGTCGCACCAAAATAGCAACACGAGGGCTGTTGGTGACGGGACTACTGAACCTCGGTCAGGTGACGAAGACACCTGAGCTGGCTTATCTCTCTCCAAACTTCCACACCATGCCACGGAATTTTGGAGAGAGAGAGAGATGCCATCATTAATTTCAATCATCAAATTGGAATAAATGCTGACATCTCTCATTGGAGAGAGACATTTTTATTCCAACAATCAAATACTTAAGGAGTGCTAATCCGAGGAACTCTTTACTACGTGCGAATTATGCTATGAAAATTTTTCTGAGATAAAACAAGCATTTTACTTATGTGCATTAGCACATTTCATTTTACATAAATGCATGAAAAGAGAGAAAGTTCTGAACACCATTTCGTCCTCGTACGTGTAAAGGATCGTATCGAAATTTTCGGTTGCAGGTTTGTTCCGTTTTAATACAGAATTTGATGGCTCAATGCTGTTCGATGGTTTGCATATTTTATTCTTAATCGTAAGAATGAAAAACTTTCAATTTGACGAGATCTACAGTCGAACGACTGGAAACAACTGCGACTCTCCTAGTTTACAATATTCTCCTAACCCAACAGCTGGAGATCACCATGTACATTTTCCATTTGGCTGAAAAATCCATCCTTATACTTATCAGACAAACCATGAACGTCGATAGTATCTTGCTATTAAATCTGTACTGTTTGCTCTGTTTCTACAAAATATATGTGCTGACCTTTGTAAATTTTGCAATTTTTACGATACTAATGCCATTCTATGGGCGTAATTGACTCATATTTTCAATGGTTTTCTGCTATTACATTGTGTAACTTTGTCTGAGGCAAAATTTTATAGTTTTCGCATTTTTAAAACGCTCAATTGAGCTGAAATTTTTATCACAATTGTTTTGGGTGACAAAACGATAATTTAATGATAATTAATAAAATTAATTGATTGAAACTCATTCATTTAAAGAATTAAATTTTACGCCATTTCGCTAAGTCGCCAAATGATCAAATGTTTCGCTACAGGTGAAGTTTGAAGAAACCATGTTTAAAAAACTCTTTTTGCCATTATTTTATTATATAAAGAAAACTTTATCATGAAGATCATTTAGGCTCAAAACCGCACCTCGTAAGACAATAGGTAATACCTCTGAAAGGGACACCCATTTAAAGGACATCTGTGGACCTCTCAGCTACATGCATTTATCTTTAGAACGAAATGTCTGGTCGCGGCGTGTCTCTATTGGGAGTACTCTGTACTTAATTTTATATTAAATTTTCAAATGTTTTGGATATATTTATTGACCCAGTGTTATTTTACTTTCTGTCAATTTATTGTTTCGTTCCAATCAGTTAATGTCGTCCTTTACTGTTTCTGGAATTTTGTGTTTTAGATTTCTGTTCGTATTTATAATCAACCAAAGTGAACAATATATTCAATGAATTATGGATGAAATTTAAATATACATAGTGAAGAATTTTGTTGTTTTTATGAAATGTTTAAAACAACTAAAAAATCGTGAAATTTGATGTAGAATAGCTTTAAACCCACTCCTTCGTGTTTCCTCATATAGACTTCTTTGTACAAATGATAAAAAGAGAAAATTTCAAGAATAGTATAAAAATCGAACAGCATCGTAAAATTGTTTTTATTAAACATTATAAACACGATTTTCTATTTAATATTCTTTTATGCTGATTGTATATATAATTGACTAAGCAAATAGTTTTCATAATTAACTTTTTTATTCTTTCTTAGGTAAGTGTTGAAGTGTTTGTTCACCATAGGTGTGTGTACTTTGAGGAAGGAATTAATTTCCTTTCTTGTATGGAGGTTCTAATCAAGCAAGTATTAAATTTAACGGATTTTTGTCTTGGGATTTTACACTAAACTACAGTCATGAAAAATCAAGATTCGAAAAGATGAATCTAGTTATAAGATGTTGACTGATTTAATTTAAATATACACTCTTCATTTAATTTTATTGCACCTTAGTAATTTATCATATAAATAAAAAAATAAAACCAAACACTGAAGCATATTATAACGCAGTTACATAGAATAAAACTGCATTTCTTTTATTTACTTAGTTGCAAATATTTGTTTTTTTAGAATTACAACGGCAAATGTCTTAATTATTTTCATATATTTGCTTTTCTGATTATTATCATGAAAAAGTGAATATTTATCTCTGAGGCTCTGTATATTTCATACAGGTCGTATACAATGAAATCAGCCTTATCTTTACTGCAACTTGGATTGAGCAGATCAAATGAAATGAAAAGCGTTTATTTTTTAAATAGAATTATAATTGTCTTCGTTGAGTGCTAATCTTTAGGATTTTAGAGGTTGCAGACAAAAGGCATTATATTATTTATTTTAGATAAATGCTGTTTAGATGTTTGATTTATTAGCTTTGAGGAATTTATATAATCTATGAGAGATATTCAGAACTTGAGGAATTTGCGGAACAAAGTTATTAGCGCAATCACGCTGCATTAAAAAAATGTAAACAGTGTAAAATATCAAGGAATTTATTTTTTCAGTAGATCTGTACCCAAATTACTTTTACACTGTCCTCAGGGTCTATCTTCAGATACGGACAGTCATACTGTCTCGAGGTTCCTAATGATCTTTCATCTTGCTCTGGGATGCTACTTGCTTGGTAAACATCGGGAGCCCGGGTGGGTTACCCAGTTCTTCTCTTTGAATTCCTATTGTCATCTTTTTTTTTCAAACATCTACAATAGCTTATACATTTTTTGTTATGGGCTACAACAACCATGATTGCGCTGTCAGCCATTAAACTTCACCATCACTCACATCCACCTTTTCACACCTCTTAATCTTTTTCTGTTTGTAAATTTAATTTGGTGGTAATATTTTGATCGTGCTGTACTGTAGTAATTTTAAGTAAAGATATATACACTCAAGAGCCAAAACATTATGACTCAATTCCCTACATTTTATGATGAACTCCTGATGACGTGGAAGGATCGTGATCTGGTGAAGTGGTATTTAACTCCTGCTGGAGTATTCTTCAGAGATTTTCTTTTGATCAAAATTTAATTAAAAAAACCCTGATACATCTTTGGATGGTAAATATATATGTACTTATAAATAAAATATAATACAACTTGTTGGTAAAAAATGAAACAAAAAAAATATAAATATTATATATATATTATATTTACTTTATCAACAAAAATAAATGAATAAAGTCTTTTACATTTCCTACTTTAAATTTAAGCGCCCGGCGTGTCGTAAACCGTTTGTTACTCCTAAATTATTGTATAAATGAAACCGAGTAAAAATGCCCTGCCCAGGCTAACACTCAAATTATCATATGACTCTGCTTAGCCTTCTTCACTTTACTCTCGTGTGTGATGGGAAAGCTGACAGATCTAAGCGACTTGATAGAGAGCAGATATGAATGGCCTCGAAGGTCAGAACAAGTATTTCCGAAACTGTACTGACCTCGTAGGTTGTTCGAGATCTACAGTTGTCAGTACTTGTTATGCAAGTGGATGAATTACGGTGAACAGCCAGTAGGACGACATGGTGTAGGACGCCACACGCCATCAAAAGAAAAAGGTCGTCGGAGACTGTCTCCGCATGGCATGAACGATTGCGCAGCAGGGTTCATCTTACAGCTCAATACATAATGCAGGGCCAAGAGTATAGTATCGGTAGCAATTGTTCAGGAGGAACTGTTGATATGAGCTACGCAGCAAACGTCCACACGGTGCCTTTGCTCGACCAAGCGTCATCACTAACCGTGCGGCGCTGGGCCCGGAACATCCGACTGGTCCATGGACAGTGGAGAGCGCTCTGGAGATGAATCGCCACGGTTTGTCATTCATCACGCCGATGCACGTGTCAGATACGCTGTCTCCAGGCGCACAGTTGCTCCCCAAAGTGGCAGTCAAGTCACAGGCCGGTGGTGGCGGTATTATGCTTTGGGGGACGTTCTCTTGAGCATCTCTGACCTCTCGTGGTTGTGGTAGAGCACCATGAATGGGCCAGGGTAGGCAGGAAATATCATTGCGGACCAGTTGCACCCCTTACATGGCTCTGTTTTTTCCAACTGGAAATGGAATGGGTTCCAACAGGACAACGTCTCGTTGTAAGGTTAATAGAGTTGGAGTCGTTCCAGAACTCGTATCATGCGCCCTGGAACCACTCCAACACAATTGTCCTGGTCAGCCTTAACTCACCGGATAACAACTGATAACAGATTTGGAATGCGTCATGGACGGCAGCTAGAGTTCAAAGACCACCACCAGTACATCTCTCGGATTTGGTGCGGACCGTTCCTTAAATATCTGCGTAAGAATTCCGTCTTCGGTCATCTACCAAGGACTGTAATCCATGCCAAGGCGGGTTGAAGCTGTGTTGCGCCAAAGGTGGCCGTTATTGACAGGAGTCATAATGTTTTGATTCTGAGTGTATATATATATATATATATATGTATATACCTTTCCAAATTTGTTATTTTTTTCAAAAAAATTTCTTACAAAATTTAACTCCTTAAGCATACTTTAATGGAGTTAAAAAATACCAAATAACTAAAATCTGTGATATAAATAGTTTTTCTTTTCTTTTATTCGAAGCTATCAAATACTTATTTCGTGACATTGAATATCATCTAAGTTGGTATTTGCAGAATATATTACATTATATTTCTAAACATTTATTGAATTAAATTTAAAATGATTTCCGATGGACCTGATACAACGCTTAATTTGGTAAAGAAAACCTATCCAGAGAAGTGTCTTTACTCGGAGATTAATTTTATTAATGGCTCTATTTAACTTCAAATTTTGAATCTCTAGATTTGAGGATAAAATGCTCGTGTTCAAAAAACTCGGTAGTTGTGAGCTAATCCTCCTCTTTGAAAGTTCTTTTTATTTCGTCAATGTATACTTAATCTTTTTTCTAGCTGTATTAAAACATCTTTAAAACGGATTCTGAGTTGTTTTTCCAAAACCTTCGTTTTACCTTTACGATTGAAATATCTTCTGGAATGTTAATTGCACAAATGGAACTTAATCAGAATGAAGACCCATCACCATTCTAAACAAAACTGATAATACATTCCCAAAAAATTTTGACAGCTTCTAAACACTTTCGCCGTAATCCAAGATTAAGCCCCGAGTTCATTTAAGGGTGATAAAATTCACTGAATGGTTAGGCTTTTAATCGAAATTCGAAAAATTTTTTCCTTCGAAAAGACTGTCGTTCGATGAATACCGGACTGCGTTCCAGGCGTGTTAAAGCAATGAATAAAGGACTCGCTTCAGTGAACCGCGGCGATGTTCGGTGTTCGCTGTAGTTATTAAATTACATTCCTGAACTATGTTCCTGTTAAAGATCAAACGAGTGACACGTTGGTGGCTAATTAATCATATCTGAGAATAAAATTAAGCTTCGAAAGCGAGCAAAGTGTCCGTCCAAGGATGGTTGGTGACGTAGTGTTGTTTTCAAATGGTTTTACCGAACTTTTTTTTCCTTTTCTGCTGCTCTGGGAAGAGGATTAATTGCTCGAGATGTTGTGTCATTGTTAAAGATTTTCCGCATAGCATTTTAAATAGTTGTTCGTAGAATGATTGTTCTGAGCTTAGGCTTATACATTCCTTACATATTTTGTTCTTAAATTAATATTTCAAAGAGTTGTACTTTAATCCTTTTTTTTTTATCTGTTCTGTAGAAATGCTAGTTCAAATAGGTCGGAGAAGCATTGTTTTGTATTGTGTATTATCAAGTTAAATTTAGAATAAACATTATATTACTTTTAAAAGGAAACTAATTTGAGATTAACTCAGATCTTTTGTAGGTGTAATAATATATAGATTTCATTATTTTCAGAATGGTATGAGTTTTGATTTGTGTATAGATGAAGTCACCGGAAGCAAGTAGTCTATTGTATAAAATTTCCTTATAATAAATTCATAAGCAATCGATCATATAATGTATCCTTATAATCTCTATGCTAGCAGCCGATTGTATAAATCTTCTCTTGAGGTAATCACAACTTATTAATGTGACCGTGGTAACTCCTAGTGGTTAAGGCATCGGAATGTGTGGTTTATGGTTTCTGTTGAGTTGGGTTCGAGCCTTGGATACACTAAAGACCTCTCCGTGTAGCCGGGGGCTGAGGTACGCTCAAAACTCAAAAGTCCTCTTGCTAGCGTGGTGTAGAGGGTGCCTGCTCAGGTGTCACGTCCTCACATTTGAATCGAAGTACGACTATGCGTCCATCGCCAATAGCCCTCGTGTGCTTGCTTCTAGGTATTGAAAACTGCTTCACAATTTATCTTGCAGACGATTATTATTTCTTTATAATATCAATTCATTACAGACGATTAATAGTTCTTTATAATCATAATTAATAGCAGATGATATTTATTTTCATAATCTAGTAACAGACGATTATTATTTCTTCTGATATCAATCTACGTTTATGGTTAATGTATTTTAATAAGGATTCATTAGCAAGATGATATTTTTTATTTCTTTTTAAAGTTATTTGGTGTTGGTTCTCTGACAAATTGTTTATCTGGAAACAAAAATTTGTTAACAAAGTATGTTATTGAGGCTGCTAATACATTAAAGACATTTATCAATTTTTTACACTTTTAAATAACATTTTTAATGTTTTATTGATAATGAACTCAAATTCATTTGTGATTAAAATCTTAGTGTAGAAATGCATCCATAAGCTCTTATCATCAATCAACCAATCAACCCACTTATTAGAACCTGTCTAAACCGTATGACCTTGATCCAACCTGATTTCACACCGATCAAAACATCTCGACTACAAGAACTCATAAACTTCCCGAACCCCCCAATGAACCTGCACAACCATTAAACCGCTCAGTAAACAAACCGTACTTGATCACTGAATTAGATTTTATAACTAAAATGTACCGGTTGAAAGCTTGAGCTTTAGAATTTTAATGCACGAAGAGATACTGAAAGTAATGTTTTTCTAATTTTTTTTGTGAATTTTAATCGCAAGAATGAAGAAGTGTATCATAAACACACCAACTAATAACTCCCGTGACTACTTGAAAACAACATTTTTTTGCAAATTTTTTTTTATTCATCTTACATAATCTTTGTTAATCACCTTTTAGGTGATACACCGTTCCAACGCTTCTTCCAAATCTTTGCCCCCCCCAATTTTTTTTCTTTTCTTTTTTTTGTTTTTTTTCGCAGAAATCTTTTATTATGAGTAAATAGCGATAAAGGCTTGAACCAGACTGTTGCTGTTTTGTTCCATCGAAAGCAATCGCGGCACCCACTTGAAAACTCACTAATTTCCAAAAAAAAACTTTTCAGTAAATATATCTGTTGATATCTGCAGGTCATCTCAGCAATCTCATCGGAGCTTCTACCGCATGATTCTTCATACTTCCTTTTGTCACTTCACTCACATTTTCCGTAACGGTTTCCACAGGTCTACCTGAGCGTTCCGCGTCATTTGTGTCGGTGCTGACCACGTTTAAACTCGGCAAAACCACCGACAAATTGTTGTTTTGATGGACAAGAGTCCGCAATATTTTTTCAATCCATTGCTCGCTTGCACGGTGTTTTACCCATTAAAAAACAATGTGTTTTATCAGAACAAAACCTCGGTTTTTTCCATTTTTAAACAAACTACAAACGACTTTACTCCAACCTCGATAATCAGCTGTTTCTGGAACTGATCGACTTAAAATTTTGACACGTTTCAAGCAAAGGTTAGTACTTCAGAAAGACCCGTTACTTTCTTAGTTACGAGCGCCATCACGCTGGTTAGTCTCGAGTTATTGACATTGATGTGTTATGGCGTTAGAAGGCAAGATTCGAGTCTTTTTTTCACGTACCTTGTTTGTTGATAAGATTTATTTGCACCTGCTGAAGGAATCGAGTCCTGTCGTTGTAAAAGAACTTTTCTTGTGATGAAGCCGCTAATTTTTGATTGCTTGAACGGCCATTATTTGAAGGAAAGCTTTGTACTTGGGGGGGGGGGGATTTGAGTTGGGAAATAAATAAAATTAAGAAAGGACCAAATTAGGACTAGGCATGTATCAGAATTTCCCAGGGCCAAGAATACAAGATGTTTTAGGCTGTCAAAGTCTTGCTGGCCTTGTATTATTAGGAGAATAGGTTTCATTTCCTAGTGGTAACATAAAGAGATTTCAGTCATAGCCTTTATATGTTCAAGCATTATCGGCAATAATAGTATTCCCTGTAACAGTAAATCGAAATTTACTACGAATAGTGTCCATCATCACTGTGCTGTTCACCAATACTGGTGGTAGGAACTAGTGGTAGGAGAGGATACAGGAGCAACCACCTACTTTTCTTGGAAGAAGTGTAATTTTAATTCAATTCAATAGTCTAAAACTTAACTAAATATGTGTATAAATCTTGTTGTCTTTATCACCCAATCCTCTCATATTTTTTTTGAGTAATAATTACAGATTACATAGTAGAAATATGTTCTGTAATGTATTTCGCTGTCATCTAGCTAAATTGTTAAGATTCGTGCTCACGGCAGACCTGTTTTGGGATACACCACTGCATTTAACTGGCTTTGGCAAACTATCATTTTTTTTTGTGTTTATTTTTAAAAAGTCATACGTTCTTAATGAATGTATCACTGTTCATTTTCGATTTCTCGAAATTTAACTATAATAAATGAGTAATATTAGGCATTGATGAAATTTATATTGCATGGTATTAATCAAAATTTCAAAAAAAGGGGAACTATTATAGTCTTAGTATGAAAACGAAAACAGTAAAAATTTGTTATAAATTGTCAACTTACTTATTTGGTCCAATTCACCAGAAAGGATCGAAAAACTTACCATTTTGTAGCTAAAATTTAGGGTGTAATATCCTTTATACTTTTCGAACTCTGTTATCATTGTTGTTCATAAACGTTTGTCCCTCCACTTGTAATCGTTAACGCGGTAGGGACACCCGGTACCTCACATTATAATTTCACGATAGATTGCAGGCTGGTATCCCTCTCAGCCCCCCCCGGCTTACTCCTCAGCTATCCTTCTTTATTTTCGACCCTCCTTCTTGTCAACACATTTTTATCTTTTTTTTTTTTTTTTCACGTCTAAACCTGAGTTAAACCTTTGTCGACACAGCATAGGCCGGGCAGCAGCCTAGTGGTCATGTTTTCCGTAACCGGCGGTTTCGTTCACGCGGGTCTGATCCTTTGCTGCCAAACATGTCCGCCGTGTAGCCGAGGCTGATGCACGTTAAACTGTTGATCTTCCAAAGTCCTCCCGTTGGCGTGGTGTGGAAGTTCGGAGAGGGGTGCCATCTTAGGTGTCGTCCACGTCTTTTGACCGAGGTTCATAATTACTAGGTCCGTTGCCAATAGCCCTCGTTTTGCTTCCAGTGCGACGTTAATAAAAAACTAAACTAAACTTGGCACTGTATAGTCGCATCTGGCTCTTGCGCCAATAACTTTTACATTCCCTCACTCACCCTTCAGCCCCCTCCTAGTGGCATAGCTGGGGAAGGGCAAGAGGGAGGGGCATCTGTCCCTGGGCGCAGCTCTAAATTGATGAAATTCTTAGGAATGAAATGATTTTACTCTTAAATGCACTAAAAATAAAAAATAAATATTCATTTATCAGTCTAATACTTCTTCAGAATGAAGACTTCCCTTTCTTATGACTTTGTCACTTTTCTTGATTTCGAGCAAATTATTATTTGCAAAAACCACAACCAGTCGGCTCGATAACTTAGTGTTGTCATGGTTAAGTGAAAGAGATATTTTCTTCTATTCTTGGGATTGAACTGCAGTTCATTAAAGAACTGCCGTGTGGCAAGGCTGATGCATGTTCCCAAGTCCTCCAATTGGCGTGGTGTGGAATGTTGAGAGTGGTGCCACCTGGGTGTCCTCCCCGTCATTTGACCGAGGTTCAGAATTATGATGTCTGCTGCCAGTAGCCCGTGTGGGCTTGTCAGAGTTGACGTTACACAATTATATATCAGCGATATTGGTATTAATTGTGAAAAATACTATGTGATTGAAAAAAATATGGATATTATTTGTGATCAATGTAATCATTAATAATAATTCGAGATAAAACTAACGTTTTTAAAAAAACAATGTTTTATATGGTGACAAAGTTTATTAAGAAAATTTTTCAAATTTAGTTAAACTGGTCGCAAATACCTACATAATTGTTAGGTGCAAGAACGATTCCCAAAAATTTCAGAGCTCTAGCTTGATGGGTTGGTTAAATTAACGCATAGAAAATTTGATGACACACTGATACAATACCAATGCCAAGTGAAATACATAAAAACGCAAGTAAACTAACCAAAATTAATTAATTCATCCGGTAAATTAAATGGTTGAATGTGGAAGCGAATCCAACCACCTTCTTTGGAGAAGAATTCATTTGGCGGTATTTTGCCAAATGTGGAAGATTTGGTCCGTTTTATTGATCGCATCTCAGCCAAAATAACCGCCGTTTGGTGCCAATTGAAATCGCCCAAGTATTGTGCTAACCGCATTATTAAAGAAAATATTAGTTAAACTGGTCGCAAATGTCTAAATATTGCATTGTTAGGCGAATATGAACAATTTAAAGTTCCAGAGCTCAGCTTGATGGGAAGTTACAAATTAACGATCGAAAGACTTGATGACACACACACCAAGTGAAATACATGAAAACGTTTTAAAAATAAATCAATACATATTGAAAGAACTATATTATGTAGTGTTATTTCGGAAACAATACAAACAATTTTTTTTGTGTTTTTTTCACTTTTATTATTTTTTCGAGTTTCTTCAGGATATTACTTTTGAATTTATTTTGAGTTCATTAGTTTATAAGAGGATAAGAATCAAGCAACCAGCGTATTATTTATCTTCCAATTGTTGTTCCTTTAACTATTTCTTTGGTTAGTCAATATATTCACTGATTTTCCGAAAGCTCGCTTGTTAGAGATACATTCGATTTTATGCAGTGGTCTCTTCGTATATACCATGACTCTGGTGAACTTTATGTCTGCCAAAGAACATCTGAAACTTGCGTAAAACAAAAAAACATATCCTTCTTCATTTACTAACAAGCCATTAACATCGCTAATGAAGGCGGGGAAAAAAAGGTTTATTAATCCGACTAATAGGTACACTGTGACATGAAGAAACTATTTAACTTTTGTCTGGTGAAGGAATATTAAAAGAAAAACGATTGTTTTAAGAAGTTAAAGTTAGTTTGTTTTATTTGATAAGCCTTGAAATTAAAGGGTTGAGAAGGTTGTCATTTTTTTTGTATTTTAGGCGTTCTTACTGCACAACGCACTCGTATCAATAATAAAAAACAATACAGTTTGTTACGTTAATTTATGAAAGTAATCGTGTGGATTAAGAAAAAAAAAAAAAAATTTATTCTTTTCAGATTAATAAAATGAAACCAATGGATTTTGAGCATAATTAATGGTCATATCAATTGAACTATATAAAAAATTGAATTTGTTGGAATTTAAATGTTTTGTATAGGTAGTTATATACACATTTGTGTATAAATGGGCTCATTTTATTATGTTCTAATTTAAATGTACGCAACTTTTCAAAAATTTCCTAGTGAATTGTTTTTATCTTATTTATTATAAATCCAATTTTATAACAAAATGTTTAATTTATTGATGAAAACGTATACACTGATGCATTATTATGAATGAAGTATGTACACATTGAAGGTTATTATTTAGCTGGTAGAGATAATATAATGGGGGGTGTTTTGAATTAAATAAGTCCAGGGAAAAAAAAGACTTATTGCAGATAAAGATAGTGCTAACTCAAATTTTTCAAAGTAGCTCTCGCGTCGGTACACTGGCTCCAGCAGCCCCAGGCGCTGAACACACCCTGGAAGGCATCGAAGGGGATCTCTCCTTCAAGCACCCCGTTGTCGCTTCGACGGCTCGCAAAGTCCCGCAGGTCTCGAGTTTCGTCTTGATTCTCCGGAACAACAAGCAGTCAGCTGGTACTAGGTTATCTGTATGTAGGTTGGGCAGTGTTACTACACTGCGTTTTGCAAAGTGCTCTGGGTGACAATGAAGGCGGTGCGTTGTCATGATGAAGACGCAAGGTCATTCAACTTACTTTTGGGACACACCCTGTATATTCTTTAACCAGATTAAATTTGTTTTTAATGCGCCTACATATCCATTGAGAAAAATAATCACTCAAATAAACTGTCTTTTGCCGTGAAATTGAATCCGATCTCTGTTTGCTTTTTACATTGAAATTTTGCTAATACGCGTTACTAACACTTACTAAAATATTTTTAATATTTTGGGGTTATCAATGATAGAGAGAGATATAAGCCTACATAATTTATTCTTGTTCTGGCCTGCATCTTATTTCTTTTTGAATTTTAGAATTAGATGGAGTTTATAACATTTTTCATGTTGAATTGTTCATACTTGTTAAATATTTGTTATCAAGTTAATCTAATATCTGTATTCAGATCCAAAATTTATAAATACCATATTTCTGTTTCTTGCTTTATATTTCTTTTATTTTTTCTGTCTTTAGTTTGTACTCTGATCGTATGGTTGGGCCAATTTTAATTTTCTTGGTAATTTATCTTCTTGCAATTTTATAAGTTGGAAAATTTTTCTTGTATATTGATCTATTTCATTTGTTTTGTTGTGTATTGTTTCATTTTTATTTGTTCTCGGTTTTGTGCAATTAAAAAACATTTTCTTTTCTTTTTTTTTCAAAATAAAAGCATATTTAGATTTCATTTTTAAACGTGATTACTAGAGGGAGACAATGAAATGAGCAATACGTAACTGAACGAAGTATACTAAA
>BMAW01032666.1:906417-948541 GCA_019974015.1 Nephila pilipes | reverse complement strand
TTATTACGTATGTCCACACAATAGTAGATTTCATTATGCTTCGTATTGTTTATTTGTATTCAAACCTAGAAGATTTTAAAATTTATTAGCTCCAATAAGTTTGGTCATATTTTGTATCAATTTTATAATGTACTACGTTGTATAAGCATTCAGATGATTTTCATGGAGAAAATTTCTAGTTTATAGTGTGCGTTAAATTTTCGAAACTCCTTCTAGTTTAAATATCAAATTAATTTTGAAAATTAAAATTATTTTGCATTTATGAACTGATTTCACTTTCTGATTATTCAATAAATTTACTCACATCGTAAAATAACTTTAAAACGCGTAACAATTTTACAAAATGTCCATAATTTGCAGAACATGTTGTACAAAATAATCAATTTTAAAGTGCTATTTATCTCTTAAAATCTCTTCCTGAATATATTCTAATAATAAAATGTATTATTTCATAGCCTTTTCAATGATAAAACACCTCTAAAGATTAGCTATTTTAAATTCTGCTATCCTAAACCCTCTGAAATAGAAGCCTCGATGACGTAAAATGGTTCCAAAGGTAACAGGACAATCCATGTGACGCGGAATGTTAAACTGACCTCTACTGGTTCCTAATTAAACAAAGCGGTCGATTAAACTTCGAAGGCGCATCAGCCTGTGGTGGCATGTAATTAGAAGCCACTGAGTGACATTAGCATAGCCTTGTGAGCCTCTTTCTTCCTCTTCAATCAGCTAGTTAGAGCCCACAGCCCAAAGTCAAAGGGGAGCACAGTGTAATTCATTAGAACGTTTCCACGTATTTCTCGAATCCTAATGTTCTTGGAAAAGTCAATTTAATTTAATAGTTTAAACATTTTTATCTCTACTTACATTGTATCAAGTATTGTTTCATCAAATACTAAAGAGTTTATTTCTATAGATAACCCATTCATTCAGAACAATAAATATAGGTTTATCAAATATCATGTTGTTGAGATGAACTGCTTTCAGATATTTAATGTGTGAAAATAAGGAAAATCTGTATTACGAGTAAAATTCATTCTATCAATGGATAAATGGAGAAATTCATAGAAAAGTTGAATCTGTGCCCTGGTTCCACCATAAAGACCGTCGTGAGGGGCAATAGTATCATCTATATTTAAAAGAAAATAATCTTTATTTATCTTTTATTATATATATATATATAGTTGTTGTTGTTATATATTAATGATTTAACTCAATTCCCATTAATTTCTCACTTAAATAATGACTTACTAGATTTGCCCATTCTCTTTAAAACGATAATGTTCATTCATATTTCTTGATACAATTCCTTATTCTTTAATTAATTCAATCCCGCGTCTAATAAATTGTTGACAATGCTTCTTCCCATCGGAACAGACCTGTAGGATGATCCCTACCAGATTTAAGGTCTATACTTATCTTCCTTTAAGTCCTCCATTCAGACAGTTGACTCTGACGTTAATTGAATTTCCTTTATATAAATAGCAAAACACAGAAAAACGCCTCTTCTTACCACTTTCTAAGGTTTCCCATTCCCACCAAAGCAAACAATTTACCTTCTATTTTCTGATCCAATGATATTCCAAAGTATACTTTAATTTATTAGATATCACACGCTCATAAACTGTTGAATTAGCTTTCAAAATCAGTCGGAAATTATCCCTCACACTGACAGACGACATGAATATTCTTCATTATACCATAAGATAAGAAGTCATTCGTATTCCTATCTATAAAACGGAATGTTAAGTAAACATTCTTCTTCTGCTCTTCATGCTCTTTTTAATGTAATCGAGAAAATGTTGTGTTCTAGACTTCTCATTCAAAATATGTATATTATTGCTCCTCTCTCAGTGAAATGAATGAAATGAATAAACAACCTTAATTTCAACACCATGAATTTCTTTTTACATAGTCATTAATTTTAGAAGACATTTTAATTTTTAAATTGTAACATAAGGCACATAGGCCTACATGATAATAATACTGGTTGCTAATTTCATTACATTGTTGGACAATATTTTATCTTACATGTTGCTTACTTATCATAGCTCAAAAATAAACTGTAATTCACTGCCTCAATTTTTCCAATTTAGACTAGAGAAAGAGAAATTGTAGGGAAAGCATTGCTACTGTGAAAATTACAGAGTTGTGAAGGTTATTCTTCCTTCTTGCTATAGAGGAAGAGAGGAAAATTTTCCTGTTTGAATTTGTATGCAAGAATCTCTTCAGAACACGGTATTGAATGGAGACTTCTAGTAGCTGGCAGAAAGTTAAGTAGGGATTATTCCTATAGCTTTGAAGCGTGGAAAGCTGACTATGCAGATTTTAAGAGCGCGTAATTGCTTTAATTATCTTAAATAAATGTGTAATGAATAAAATGAACTCTCACAGTGATAACTAAAGTATAGAAACATTAGGAAATTGCATTAATGTGAAATCATTACACATACAAACAAACAAGCACACACATATAATAAAAACAACAGCAAAGCCTATTGTATGAGGTAAAATAAAATACAAATCATTCAGTTAATGAGGAAATAATATATTTTAAAATATCACCATCTGACGGGAAAAACATTCTGAAGTGAAAATTTCGACATAATCTAAAATCTAACCTTAATTAACACATCACTGACTCACGTGTAAACTTAGCATCGCCATATCTTTGTGTAAAACTTTGTGTGAAAAATTCTAAGAGATTATGATGGAAGATAGCTTGACGAGAAACTTTCTAAGCCCCGTACTCTTACAACATTTCATAACCCACCTTCCCTTTTTCTCCTTGTTCGACCATACATTCTTACTTCTGCGTGAACGCATTTCTAGAAGATTGATTCGCCTCTGAAATATGTTTTTCATTTCGTACACAGCAGCAAGAATACTATTTCGCATTTCCAGGCATCGTAAACACAGCAACGATGGAGAGCAATACATTGTTATGGGATGTCGTGCGTAAAGAATTGTAAAAAGCAGCGGGAAAGGCATATACATGAAAACACGAATAGATCTTTTTTGAAAAGAAAACGAGACACACTGAACAGCACAAAAGGGAATGGAATCGTAGAATTTTTCAAAAAAAAAAAAAAAAAAGGAAGATTTTCAATGGTTCCATCTGTTGAATTTTTGAAGGAAAGTATTACATGTAATCCTAAAAATAGGTTTGTACCCTCATACCTTGTGACGGAGATTTTGGATTTTATGTATTTTATATGTAGTATTGGTGAATTGAAGATAATATTTTTCAATTGCGAATTTCGAGCTATAAGCATTGTGTTTCTGAAATGTATAAAAATCTCGAGTTCAAAAAGCTATACTTAAATGAATGCTGTCACTAGATGAATAAATACATTTTCCTGGAATATTATGGGTTTCCTTATACCGGTACATATAAGAAAAAGTTTTGTGAGCAATAGGGAAAACGTAAAGGAATATTTATATAACATTTCTTTTTGGAGAGAGACAGATGTAAGTTAGTAAAACTTTTTTTAAAAATTCCACTTATGTATTATTCAATTGATAGTGTCAACAATACGTCAATATATCACGGTATGGACGACTGAGTCACTGTTATTAAGTCAGTGTTACTAAATCAGAAATATTAAATTTCTATTATCAGTCACTGTTATTAAGTGGCCACGGTAGCCTAGTGGTCATGGTCGCGGACTCACGACCAGCGGATTTCGTCGAATCGCGGGTTTGAGCCTTGATGCTACTAAAGACGGTGGGATTAATCCACGTTATATCTGTCATAGCTCAAACTCTTCCCGTTGGCGTGGTGTGCAAGTTAGGAGAGAAGGCTTCCTGCTCGGGTATCTCTTCGTCACTTGAGTGATGCTCAAAATTATGAGGTGCGTCACCAATTGTCTTCGTGTTGCTTCTAGTGCAATGTTAATAAAACCAAACGAAATCACTGTTATCAAATTAGTATCTGATTACTATTATCAAATAACTATTATTAAATCACTGTTCACATTACGAAATCACATCACTATTATCAAATTATGGTTACTGTTATCATGCCTCTGTTATTTGATCACCAATAAATATCACAATATTTTAATGAAATTAGATAACTGGACATTAAAATTCACATAGCAATAAAGCATTTCGATGAGATTTCTAATCGTTTATTGGTATAAATTAAACGCATTTCGAATAACATCCATTAGTTTGATGCCAGAGACGTGATTTGATACCAAATCTGGATTCCAGCGAAATCTGATCTTGAATAACGGAGAACGATGCACATTGTGTTCAACTAAAGCTTCAGCCTTAACCAGGCATCTACGGTAATTGCAACGGTGAAGTACCCGGTTAAGTATCACTTGATCCTTATTCATAATTATGAAATAGGTTACCAGTTGCTCAATGGACAGTTCCTGCTTATATTTTATACATAATTTATTTTAAATACGTAATTAAAAACATAAGTGCATACATAATTGATTCTAATATGTTCAATGTTTCAAAAAGAATAGCTATACATTGGATTTAATTAGAGAGAGAGAGAGAGAGATTAAAATACATCCAATTATATATTAGAGAGAGAGAGAGAGAGATTAAAATACATCCAATTATATATTATTGTAGCATCACCATCTATTTATAGAAATAGGTTTGGTTTGATTTTATTAACGTGGCACTAGAAGCACACGAAGGTTATTGGTGACGGAACCTCGTAATTTTGAGCATCAGTCAAGTGACGAAGAGATACCTGAGCTGGCACCCCTCCTCCTCTCCTTTCTTTCATTCCACACCAAAGGGAGGTCTTTGAGCCTCCACATATTTAACATGCATCAGCCCCGACTACACGGCGGGTCTTTAGTGACATCGAACCCACAACTCCACGAAAACCGCTAGCCGAGAGTCTGCGATCATGACCTCTCGACTACCGAAGTCACACGTTCAGGAATAGAAAATATCTAGTTCTGAATAATTTTTACATGCTATAATATTCGAGGTTATGTACGTATCTGCACCATACGTTTTATCGTGTCCTTAAATTAGCGACATTATGAATCAATAATATTTCATTATGAATTAATTATATTTAGAATTGTTGCTTATTATTTTTTGTTATTTTGGTGATGGCTAGATTTTTATATAGTAATTCTTGCTGCTGGGGGGATGTGGATCTCGTAAACATGTTAACCACATTTTAATGAGACTTAAGTCTGAAACATCTGTTTCTATTACTGTGATATCCATTTTGATTATTCATGTCATTAATTATTAGTTATTTTATAAATTATGTCATTTTACATTTGCCTATTTAATGTGATTGTGCGTTTAATATTTGAATAATAATTTTTTTTTTTATTTTTTACATACACACAATGGAATTTAATGCTCTCTGAAAAGTATATTTGAAGCTAATTTTTAATGAAATTGAAGTGTAGCAAAATTTTAATAATTTCTTTTAATATTATTCAATTTTATATATGCGAATGTTTCTCAGTTAATATGGATTAAAATGTTTGATCAGAATTGCAGTTATCAGGGATTATTATTCACAGAAACGTGTTCTTTTAATATTGTGTAGATGTGAACTGAATAGTCCCAAAATTATACTTGAAGTATTTGGATATCGAAATTTGGTGTTCAGAAAAAAAAATTGAGAAAGCCATTGATATCTGTATTGTTTCACTAGAATGGACGTTATAGAATTCAAACACTAAAACAAAAGTCTGTTTTAATAAAATAAAATGCATTTCCTTTTAAATAGTGGAAACAAGTTATTGAATTATCTCATGATCATCAAAGGTTGCATATTGTATCATTTTAAATCATGGTATATGGATAAATTTCTTTCTAAAAATCGATAATTGTAATAAATAGTTGCGATAGGGCAGTTTTCATCAAATTGCTTACAAGTAAAAAAACAATGAAAAGTTTTTTCCTCCGAAATGTTTGAGGGAAATCTCTTATAAAAGTCTAGGTTTAACACATTTTGCTACTTAATTTTAAATCATTTTTTGTTGAATTTTGTTTTGTTGGATTATAACAAAGTACATAAAAATATATGAAACTTTTCGTGAGTAAGGATGAAAAGATCCTTCTAACCTGTTTGATAATTATTTTTTACTATTTAATGAATCTTTCGTTTTATATTTCAAAAATTTTCATGTATTCTTCTAATTTACAGTTGATTGAATGCAGAATGTCTGGGGTTTCGATATTTTATTATTATTATTGATAAATTATTATAATTCAGTTTGTAAGAAAGTGTTTTATTCATACATTTATTTACTGATTATTTTACTATTATATCATAATGGTTAAACCAATGTAAGATCTATAAAGATTTCTCATTTTGTATTTCGGAAGTTTTTAAATAGTCTTATTATTCATATTTGAACGATTTTAGATTATCTGGATTTCATTATTTTGTTAATATTATTTTTATCTTCATTTTTAAATTCATACTATTAGCTCTCTCTCTCTCTCTCTCTCTCTCTCTCTCTCTCTCTATATATATATATATATATATATATATATATATATATATATATATATATCTTGTTCCTATTTTCAATCGTTAATAAAATACTTTTTATTCATCCTCTCAAGTTCAAATACATTTTTTATTAACCTGAAGTGGATGACACATGATTTAATACAGTTTTTTTCAAATATTAATTCATTTAATTAATTTTAATTTGTAAAAAATGTAGTTTAGCCCAACCACTTGGCGCGATTTCAAAAATTGCCAAACATGGTGACATTTTTTGGTTGAACGTTAAATAAGCGAAGCGGACCAGGGTAGCCATATTTGACAAATAATTCCTGTCGCCAAGGATGGGGGCTAAACTGCACTCCAACCATTTAATTTACCGGATAGATTAAGAAACAAGCCAATGCTTCTACTATGTCATATGTCTTGCAATGGCAAAGTTGGTAGTGCGTCAGCGTAAGATCTTCATGCCTTCGGATCGAATCTCGTCGAAGCATAAAATATTTTTATTTGATTTTCAAATAATTAATTTTAGTTTTATATGGGAGGAAAAAATTTCTCTTATCTAAGATATTTAGCAAGATATAAATTAAGGAATAAATACCGTCAGTGACGAAGCGTGTAGATAGTTGGAAACAAATTTCTTTTGCCACTTAATATTGTGATTCTGTCATATGTATATACTTATTTATATTAATATATTGTAATTATTTAATAAAAAGTATCTAAAATAAAAAATTTCCTTGTTGACCTAAGTAGGAATTGACTTAATTTTTTTTTATATTACTTGTTTTTATTTGCCACCCTTTTAGGTGTATCAATTTTGGCGTATCAGTTCATTTTTCATTTTTTTATCATTTGTCTTCAATTTTAATTACATTTAGTTTAAATGTATTCAATTTAATAATTCATCGTTTCCTATAATTTTATATCTTAAAAGTTCACTATTGTCCAATTTCTCAATGTTTCCTCGATTACTTTATTTCTTATATTTAATTGAATTATTTAACAAAATAATAATTATAAAAAAAGTGCTCCTTGGGTGGCTAAATATCTGTACTTTGCAAAACTTAGCATAGAACTTTTTTATGAACGCTTTATTATTTTTAATACATTATATATATATATATATATATATATATATATATATATATTATATATAAAATTTTTTTTTTTTTTTTTTTTTTTTATATATATATATATATATATATATATTCGAAATGCATAAGTTAAATAAATTTGCTCATTTCTTTTGCAAGTGTAGTACATATATACATACAATACTTTAGATCATGACAAATGCTCATGTTAAGCAACAACGGACAACATAAGTACTCGAGAGGCAATTGAAGGCAAAAAATATCCTGTATTTTGAGTGAAATAGAGTAAAAAAAAAATCTTTTCTTTAGTGCTCGAATCCATTTGTTGAATAAAATGTCACTTCACATAATGCATTGTGTTTTCAACGGTTACAAAAGATTTCAGTTGACTTAACTTAAATCTGTCTGTGAATTCGCTGTATTCCATCAACCAAGAGGTTTTTGAAACTTTCATTTTTTTTTCCCCTCGGTCACACTTAGGCGAATAAAATGTCGAATTACGAGTACATAACGAATAGATTAAAAGAAAATCATTACAATCATTAGTAAGAATTATACATTTTATTGTTCTAAAATTTGTATATTAAATTTTGTTTGTGTTTATATATAAACAATTATCCCCAAAATATTAAAATGATTTATACAATTTAGCATTTTGTTTATGTACTTATTCTGAACTAGAAATGCAATATTTTGGAATTTAACCCTAAATTCTTGATTCCATTAAAATCCTAAATTCTTGATCTAAATCCTTCAATTAATTTATTGCATTTCCTTGAAAATCTTATCTGTAATATATCGCGCTATAACATTTCACAAATCATGTCTTGTCATTCTAAATTTAAAATTTCACAAGATTATCAAGTAGACACGCACTCTAAAAATTATTAGGTCTCTGAAGAAACTACACATCATTTTCAATTATCATCCCTTTCATATTTATTTATTTATTTTAAAAAATTGCATATGTTTTAACATTAACCAAACATTAACCAAAACTTCCTAGGCAGTTTGGTACTAAAAATATTTCATTAAAAAGTTTTTATTGTTAAAGTTTTTCTAATTCAATGAATCTCAATTTATTATGGTTCCATAAATCTTTATCCAAATTAATTATGGTAAAACAAAATTGACAAAACATATTTTGTCATTCCCTATTTAACACTTCTTGCGAACGTGGTAGCTTCTTGGAACGTCGTGATCGCGAATTTAACAGCGACGTTGTTTCCGTCAAGTCGTGGATTCGAGCTCTGATGACACTACAGACCCGTCGTGTAGGAAGGCTGACACATGTTAAATATGTCGATGCTCAGTGTCTTATATTGGATTGATGTAGAAGCTTAGAGAGTGGAATGGCACTGGCTCAGGTGTTATCCTCGTCACTTGAACGATGCTCAAATTGCGAGTTTATTTGCTAATATTGGTCATGGTTGCAGACTCACGTCGGGCAGTTTTCGTTGAGTTGTGGTTTGAAGTCCTGATGCTTTTAAAGACCCTCCGTGCATCAGGGCTGAGGCACGTTAAATCAATCGAATTCCCAAGTCCTCGTGGTGTGGAAGTTAAGAAAAAATGCTGCCAGCTCAAGTGTCGTCCTCGTCATTTCACCGAAGTTCAAAACTGCGAGGTCCGTCTCCAATGGCCCTCATATTGCTTCTCAGTGCGGTGTTAATAAACAATCATTCATTCCGTTGTTAGTAGTCCTTGTGTTGCTTATAATTGCGACGTTAATAAATAGAGATATCACTCCTTGCTGCTCGCTCTAGGCACACTTTCAAGTAAAATTGACCCTCTGAAATAAAAAACAATACCTCCGTTTGTTAATTGAAAAGATAAAAAAATTTACTTTCATGTGACATCATGAAAATGATTAAAATCATTTTTCACATTAATTTAAACTTCTTCAGCAGCTTGATAGTTTATTATCAAATTTTCACATATTGAAATATACTCCATTGTTAGTTTTTTAAATTCCCCCTAACCTCAGTTTATTATACGTCCGCCAAAGCTTACCTAGAACCACACTTACCTCCACAAAAAAAAAACAAATCTGAAACCATACCTTGTCATTTCCAATTCAGCACTTCACTCTGTTCTCTCCAGACACAAACTTAAACAGACATTGGCTGGCTGAGAGACAAAAACTCCTTTTATTGCCCCTGAATCTTCAGAGTTTCTGGAGGATTATCTTCCCAAGAGGGCCAGACATATTGTCATTTTGCCTCGCTAAGGTAAACAGGGGATCTTGCAATGTGACGACAATCCAAGAGTGTTCCTCTGTCCACTTTACCCTGTTAATAATATATCTGTCACTACTTTTTTACGGCCCCCACCGATCTGTCTAATGCTTCACTAGCTTTTAAAGGGTGCCCGCTAGAAATGTTTTATCACTCGCCAAAGTGCTTTAGTTTTTTTTCCCTCTATGGACTAGAGTTGTGTGTATTTGAACTATATGATAGGGAAGAGAGAATTCTTTTTTTAGGTCTGCGAAGAAACTTTTCAGGAAGTTCTGCCCATCAGTCTTAATTGTATCAGCAGACTTGGACAGATAGAGTTTTTTTTACTATTATTTTTAATGGAAGGATGTGGTGTATATGGTTATATCTCTTAAGCTCGCTGGACCTTTTAGTGTTGAGGGTTTGGTGTATTTACTGTTCGTTGCAGTGGGATTCGGTATAGGTATGAATTATTGCTCAGAGTATTTGCAGACAGATTGCTGAAGCATTAAGATCCATAAGTTGTAATAATAGATAGTTTTAACATAGCACCAACTCCCGCTAACTATAAACGCTAAGCGCCATTGACGTTATAGCACATGCTCACTTTTAAGACATCCTCATTGATTTATAAGTTAATAACATGAGGATTGATATTATATGTTGATAGTCTTTTTTTTTGATCGTGCCAACTTGATTTATTTTTCAACATGGTACATTAGCTTTTTATATCTCGGTTTGCTAATGCCTTAATAATTAGCTACCCAAGAGGATATTGCTTAAATTAACCCAAAAAGGTCGTACATGATCGTACTTTTCTAAAATTTATCTTGTTTTTGCGTATATTTTTTTATGTATGCTTTCACAAGTTCCGAACTCAATTTTCAAAAACTCGTCATGATAAATTTCTCATGAATTTTTTATTGGATTGAAATAAAATCTATGTAATATATATTTGATACCTGCTTTCACCACTAATGAACTCAATTTTTAAAAATATGTCATAATAAATTTTCCCCAATTTTTTATTGGATTCAAGTTAAACAAATATAAAAATTAAAATATAAAATATTTTATGTACTTATCGATTTATTTATTATCTTAAATCATATGAAAACTGAAATCAAGATATGACAGAAAATAGATCATATTATTCAGAATTTTAAGACAGCTGTGAGGCAGACATTTTTTTTAATCACACAAAGGGATATTGTTTTAGATGAATCACTTTGGGCAGTATCAGATCACTTTTCAATTTTTTAACGTTTGTTTGCTTCATTTTCAATTACATTTAGCTTAAATGTATTAAATTTAATAATTTATCACTTGCTTCAATTTTAATTACATTTACCTGAAATATATTCATTTTAATAATATTTATCTTTGCTTTCATTTTAATTAACACATCGATCAATAACTCCAGAGACTAATCCAGAGATGGCGTAACCAGTAACCAGGTCTTTCTAGAATACTAACCTTTGCTTGAAACGTGTCAAAATTTTAAGTCGATCGGACCAGGAAAAAGGTTTTTTGAAGTGAAGTGAAAAAGGTTTTTTCCAAGTGGGTGCCGCGATTGCTTTCGATGGAACAAAAACAGCAACGAGTCGATGATTCAGAAAGCTGTTTATCGCTATTTACTCGCAACAAAAAAGATTTCTTGCGAAAAAAAAAAAAAAAAAAGATTTGTGGAAAAGCGTTGGAACGATTGTATCACCCTAAAAGGTGATTAACAAAAGGTGTTATGTTGATTAATAAAAAAAAAATTTGCAAAAAAAATGTTGTTTTCAATGTTAGACTCGGGAGTTATTGATCGATGTGTTACATGTAGCTTAAATATATTCAACTAAATAATTCATAGTTTGCTTTAATTTTAATATCGGAAAAGTTAACTATTGTCCATTTCTCTATATTTCATCGTTTACTTTAATTCTTATATTTAATTGAGTAATTTAATAATAATTAATAAAAAAGCGCACCTTGGATGGCTAAATCTGTTCCTTGCAAAACTTTGCATTAAAGTTTTTAATTATTTTAATTTTACTTTGAATTCTGTTTCATTTTTTTAAAACCATTATCCATTAATTCAAGGTTTTATTTATTCATTTGTGCTTTTTCTTCACATAAGCGCAAGGCTGCTAAAATTTGGCGAAGAAATAAGCTTAAGAACCAATCAAATGTACAAGAAGATAGTTAACTTCTAGAACTCAGAGAAATTCTGAATTAAAAATATGCTTAGAAATATACTTTTTTTGCGTGTGAGAAATGACCATTAAATCTTTAAAATGAAGAAAGAAGTTAGCAACAAATGAGTCAAATAGTGACATTTGTCAATGCACAATTCAGATAAATAGGCAAAGATTCATTAAAGTTAAACATTAAAAATTAACAAACATTAATTTGACATAAGAAAAATGTGTGAAAATTTCATTTAAAATTATTTACATTCTTTGATGAACTTGTATGTTCTATAGGTTATCATTTATCTCTTCTATCGTTTTCTTAAAATTTGCTGTTTCGTCGTTATTAAATTTTTCGATTTAAATGCAAAAACACTTTTGGCATTCTTTCTTACTTCAGAAATTAATACAATAAATAATAAATTCATTTCTTTCTCTCTTAAAGAATGAGGAAAAAGTTTGAAACATAACCGTTAGATTTTTTTTTTTTTTTTTTTTTTGCTTTGTTTATTTTTAATTGTGAAACTGATTCAATTCGTTCAAAAAATCAAAAAGAAAACAATTTTTACCTCTCAGTTCGTTCTTTTTAATTGAAAAATAACTTTTCTTTTTCTACTTATAAATCGTTTGAAAATATTTCGAGAGAATTAAAAGTTTTATTGAAATGTGTTTAATAGAATTGTTGCGAAAAGAAAAAAGAATAGTTTGTTCTAATTCCAGGAATGGGAGCTCTAAATTATGTCTGATACGTTTCTTTAATCAGGAGATCTTAATCTTTTTACTCAA
Source organism: Nephila pilipes (assembly GCA_019974015.1). NCBI lineage: Eukaryota > Metazoa > Arthropoda > Arachnida > Araneae > Nephilidae > Nephila > Nephila pilipes. Next base: position 935,805 of record BMAW01032666.1, on the reverse strand, counting down.
TAAGAATTTCTTTGTAATTAAATGGGTCGGAAAAGATATGATGTATCCTTATTTAAAAGATATTTAAAGAATTCAATTTTTTTTCCTCTTTGATCATTTATTTTAAGCGAGGTAAATTTTCTCTAGCATTATATTTTTTCTGAAATATTTATCTTCAAAATCCTTTTCTCATAAATAGAAGAAGAGGAAAATTAATTGTTTAGTTTTGAAATCCACTTGATATCATTTGTTTGAAATTTGAGATAAACTAGGTATGCAGATGAAGCATTTGATTTTTAACATAACCATTATAGAGCTGAGTAGAATATAGACACGTTTCAATTTGAAGCATATACTTAAACATTCTTTGTGTTCCAAATGGGATCAAAAGATTTTCAATTTCAGAACAAAATTAAGAATTCAAGAAATTTATTATCCTCGATAGAAAAATGTCTCATTTTTGTGGAAATTAATCTCTTGTTTTGAACTATTTAACAATTAAATTTAGAAAAATGCAGATTTTTTTTGAAGAATTTCTGTATATAATATGAGGATTATACAAGTATGCTAGTTAATTATTTTTTTTTGCTACAAGCATTTTTTCTTATTTTTCATCTTGTTCAGCTGCAGACGATTTTTATATTGATTAATATTTTATTTTCCACATTGCTTAGAATAAATAGAAAAAAACTGATATTTAAAATCCGATTTTTTTTCTTACATTTCATTGAGCAATAAAATCTAACTTTAATGTACTTTTAAATATTTTGCTCGTATAACGACTACATAGAACATCTTGCAAAAAGATTCACTAATTATAATTCATGAAAAAAAATTCTTTTTTCGTCAATTTTGTTATAATTATTCAAAAAAAATTGTTCTTGCATATTTCTTTTAAAAACTATATTATTAGAAAATAGGAAATGAATAAATTTATTTTTTGAATCAAGTGATTAACTTCAATTTTGAATTTAATATAAATAAGCTTAAGCGATTTCCACGAACTAAATTATCAATATTCACTTTAAGTTCGATATCCTTTTTCTTTTCTCGGATTTCATTATTTCGGATATAATATTATCTCAATATTTCACAAATGCGTAGGTGAAATCCTTTTGCCTATTCTTCCAAAAAATACTTCAGAATACGATCCAAAACTTTATTCTCTTTTATTTTCTTATCTCCTTTGCACAATATTCAGAAATGGTTATGGTTTTTCTTAAAGTTCTAGATACTTTTTCATTTGTGACAGATAAACCATTTATATTTTTTTTGTGTATGATTAAAGATACGATCGGGATATTCCTAGTAGAAACCCTCATATGTTTTGACCTATAAAGAAATACATTTTGTCTTCTTTATTTCCTAGCCTTTTTTTTTCGTTACTTTTATTTCTTTTCTTTTCCCTGGTGGGATCAAAAGAAATTCGGTTTATTTTCTATGGTCCTTTTTTTTTTTTTTTATTTTGTCGATCGTTAGTCAAATCTTCGAATTTTGGTATAGGCCAATCGATTTTTTTGAATGTTTTGTTATTTTTTCTCTATTTGTTAAGGGAATATTAATAGCAATGGAGAGCTTCCTTTATGCATAATTCAGAAATTCCTTATTGTATCATGCACCATTTTCTCGGAGTATTTTTTGTATGGCCTGAATAGCGGGTACAGTTAACTCAATGGGTATTTAAATCTCTGCAGAATAATAACACTAATATAATTCAGAAAGATGAATTGGCTATTCAAATAAAGCTTGGCATGAGAATTTTTTTTTAAATAAATTCTTTCAAATCATTATTAAATAGATAGCTTGTATAATGTAACCCGTGGAGTGACCGGATGTAACAGAATAGTCGTGCATGTCGTAAGAGGAGTCTAAAATGGATAGCCAGTGTCTGGGAGTATAGCCGGGCACCCTGCCCCTGGGGATTATATCAGGGGACCTCAGGGACTTGCCTTCTTTTGATTAGTATGATTAGTACGGGCATCATGACCTCAAGGAAACCCAGTGATTTTTTTCCTTTTCCATGGGGTTTACTGTCTTTGATAAACACGGGTGACTCGCCCCCAGAATACCCTTAGCGATCCTTCTCTATTTTCGATCCTCCATCTTGTCAACCAATTTTAATCTTTCTCCATTTTTTTTTCATGCGTCTAGTTCACAGTTACATCTTGTTTGGCGCAGCATAATATAAGTATTTGTAACAAATTAATAAGAATTAGGAAAAGCATTTGATCTTTTATACGGTACTAGAACATATAAAAGATCAAATTCATATTAATAAGAGGTTTATTTCCATCGTTATTTTCTGTACATATATGTTAATTTTATTAAAATTTGAGTTTGAAGAATTCTTTAATATTCTTGATTATTGAAACTTTAAAATTATTTAATGAGATGTATTCCGAATTTAAATTTTTCCATTTAAATGTTACATAGCTGAACGCAAGATATATGAAAATATCAAAACTATTATATTTCGGAATTTTCATAAAATCACGTGAAAAATATATCTCTATAAATTAAAATAACATCCTATAGCTTATAAGCACATTAAATAGCAATTTAAACACTAAAATAACGATTGTATTGAGTTGCTAACACCAATATAAGCATTTATAACATTAATGAAATAATGTTTTAATGCAATGATTGTTTTTGTTTAATGTTCTGCATAAAATTTTAGCATTTATGCTATTAAAAGCTGATTTATAGATATCATCGTTAGAATAAAAATTTTCATTAATAATTAAATATAGTGTCAAAGTCAATTTCTAGAAACATAATAATCATTTTAAGCCACGTGACAAATTTTTGTTGTATGCTTAGAACTTCATCTTTCGGTCTTATTTTTAATTCAAAGCGTGTAATTGTGCATTATATGATAAAGCAAACCCAAGGACTTTTTTATGTTGGTTTTTAGAAAATGATTTTTTTCGTTTGATTACAATTTTTAAAAGAATTATTCCACTATGTTATTTGGCATCATAGTTATTATTCCATTTTTTCAATCATCTATAGATATCGTTTTCCACCCTTTTTTTTTTTTTTTTTTTTTTTTTTTGTCAAAAGAATGCGTGCGTTTATGTCGAGCTGCGGTTGGAATCGAGTTCGTAACTCAAATATCTACAAAACTGGTAGAAAATTCTTTTTTTATTATCGTTTGCTTCTGTCTCTGTTCACGCTGGGCTGAGAGAATAAATATTGAAGTTTAGCGTTCTGAACACCAGCTGTGAAATCCAAAAATAAATCAAAGAGAGAAAGGAGATGGTTTCATTTCGAAGAAAGAAGGAGAGAGATACTCCATATTTTTTCCTACTGAGGCAAAAAAAAAATGTTTTTTTCTCTCTCCAGTTTTTAGCGCTTTTGGTAGCAGATGGGTGAAATTTTCTACGTTTGAGGAATAGAGAGAATTGAAATGTATCCTTTGCTACTGTGAGAACCGGATACTGTTATTTTCGAACAACTGTTATTATTATGAGACCACTTTCGTATTCATTGAAAGCCAGTGTTATGTTCCAGTGGTATTGAGTTGTTGTGCTGCAGCTCAAATTCGATGTGACATGTTCTGATTTATTTTTTTCTTTATTTGTTTCATTGACAATGATTAGATTAAAATAATTACCAAAATAACCAATTTATTTTATTTATTTGGGTAATGCACCTACACCTATTTTCAAAATAAATGATTCGATAATTTTTACTGCCGTTTATAGAAATGAATATTTGAGCCTGATATTTTATGCAGTTCACACTCTTATTTGAGTAATTCATTTAGCACAATTGTGTTTATTCTCTCGATTATGTTTCTTCCAACAAATATGTGCTCATTTCTCGGAATTAATGCAAATCTTCTGAAAAGGAAAGTGAAGTATTATCTAACTCTACGTGTAAAACGCTTAAATATAGACGTATGGAGAGATTAATTTTGAGCAAGCAGGAGATATTAATTCCTTTTCCTCCGGTAGTGAAAATACCAGCAACAATTATAGTAGCTGACGAGGATTAAATTTGAAATCTGGATTTAGGGTAATTTGGCAACTTGTGAATTAATTTTTAGTCGCAACTTCCATTTGTTCTTTCCACTTTTATTAATTACCTTATTTTAACGTGTATAAAGAATCTCTTTTTGCCAAAATCCGTTCTCAATAATAGAGGAGAGGGTGTTACACATCGATAGTGTTATAGATGTTAACAAGTTACTTAATTCCTTGAATTTTCGAAGCTTGTAACATCGCAGTCTGTAACATGTACCCAACGCCAATGAATCAGATGAGTGTTGGAACAATTCAGTGGTTTCTAATATATAAAATAGTTTTATTAAAAGGAAATTCTTTAGTGTGACGCAAAGGAAGTAAAATTTTGTTTATGAAAAATATCTAAATGTTAAGAGCTAAGAACGATGAAATTGAAAATCATGCTAATTCAAGTAGTCAACGACAAAATGGTGTCACTGACCACTTTTCGAATGTATGTGTCTTGTTTATTTTCATTTTATGACAGCAATAATTACATTTAGCTTAAATATATTCAATTTAATAATTTATCTTTTTTTAGAGTTTTAATTTTCATTCAGCTTACAATGTATTCAATTTAATGATTTATTGTTTGAATAATTTTAATGCCTGTAAAGAATATTATTGTCCACTTCAATATTTTATCGTTTGCTTTAATTCTAATATTTAACTGAATAGTTCAATGGCTATTTTTTAAAAAAGTTCGCTGATTGCGGCTAAATCTGTTCGATGAAAAACTTTGCTTTGAACGATTTTTTATGTGTGTGTATAATTTCAACTATTGTAATACTATAGCCTTCCGTTTTACGTTTCCTAATCTAAGCGAAATAATTTAATGGAATAAATACTAGCATTTTGGATATTTATTGTATTAATTATTTCGAGTTTGAAAAATATTTCAGAAAGAAATTTATGCAAATATCACTATTTTGCCTCAGGTTTTGACAACAAATAAATACCGCTATGAATTCAATCATTTATTGAAAAAAGTATTGTGATTTCTCTTATTTTCTTTATAAAACTGAAATAATCTCTTGGTGAAATATTATCTATACTATTTATTAAATATATTTATAATTTATATGATACAATAGATATGAAGGCACTGAAAATCGTTTGTGTTTCATTAAATGAATATATAGTAGTATTGAATATTACTTATTTTTGGACTAAGACTATTTCTTTGAATTATATATTAAACTAATTCTTCTCGTCATATGTTATAACACTAATTTTTTTTTATTTATTTTACCTTAAATAATAATGTTAAAACTACTATGAGAAATTGAGAAAATAGCAAATTCGTAAATAGTTTTTATATATAAAATACTTCCATTGTATTTTTGTATTTTATGAAATGTATTTTTGGAATATGGATAACCAAATAATGGATGTATTTATAAAAAATAGCTAGCTTTTGTATGCATTGGAGAGTTATAAAATATTAAGACTGAGAATAATTTGTAACTAATAAAAATGGAAACTTGCCGTATCATCAGTAATAAAGCAAATATAACATTGCCTTTTTTCTGAATATTAAAAGATCGCTTTGAAATATTCAAAGAAAACTAAAAACACCTTTTCCTGTATGTAGTTTAAATCAAATGGAGAGAGAAAATTACTGCAGTCAATTTCCTGAAATCTTAGATTAAATCGGTTGTTTTTCACGAGATGATTCAAAACGCAAGAAATCCGCAAAATGTTTCTTCGTTCGGTAAGATATAAATAAATTTCTACATATCAAACTCATTTTCTGTAAAATTCATAAAAATTTAATGTAAGTATATTTTATCTTTTTAACTGAAAGATAGTGACATATTTCCCAATTACTAAAAACGAAAAATAACATTTTCTTCGAATTTAAATTTCTGGTTTTTCATTTCTTTATTATTCATGAACAAAAAAAAAAAACGTAGAATTATAGTTTTGAGAAATTTCATTTAGCGTTGACAGAATATTATCGTTTGCATATTAAATTATTTAAAAGAATTCCGTACAGTTTTTTACATGAATTCTTTTTTGAAAATTTTTGCCTTTCTGTCGATTAAATGTAATGTTCTTCTTGATTTTAGATATTATTTTATTTTATGCTTGTTTAATATTTTATTTTCATGTGTTTGAAAATTGTGATAACTTGGTTTTTATAGTGTCGATAAATATTATTTATTACAAGTTTTTCATAACTTGTTCCTTTAGTACTTTTGGGAATTTCTCTTTATTCATTTTACAATCCCCTTAAATTGTCTTTTTAGACAAATTTTCTTTAAAAAAAATAAGTAAATATTAAATTTCATTTGATGATGAAACTGTATTTCAAATTAACAAGATAAAATTCATTCAGCATTACAAATCCCTGCAGATTATAACAATAAGGAAGGTTTTTTTTTTTTGTTAATTATTACTGTAAATATGAATATATAGTTAAATCTGGAAAAGAAAAATAATCGAAAATGCATGAAATAAAGATACATTACATTTTGTGTTCTTAAGAATAAGAATATTTACTGTGTATAACTGTACTTTTTTAATCTAGATTTACAATGAATGCGCTGTCAATCAGTTATAAGTAGATAATGGCATTGTACCATTTGAAGGGGAATTAAAGATATATTGAGATAAACTCAAAGAAAAGATACTGATTTTAATTTAGTAAATATTCAATTATTCTATATGTGCCACTATTTTACAGATTAGTTCAGTGACAAGAAATATCGAGACAACAATCGCGTCTCGAATCTATTCAGGGACTCTTTAATTCTTGCTGAAAAGAAAACCTCGATCTGTGCCTCTCGTCAGCGAATTTCTCTTATCTCATCAAAGCCATGTCGAAAAATATTAAAAAATTCTTGTTAATTTGTCGAAATGATGGAAAATTAATGAGATTCTGACTGTCGAGATGCATGGAGTGTTCAACTATTTATCAATTCTATAACATCAAAATTGGGAATATTTAGATGAAGAGAATCAAAAATGTTTGGGCGGCGAGTGATTTTCCGAACCCCTGGAGGGGAAGATAGTTGTTTGACCTTGGAGTGGGAACGGCGTTTCGAATCCTGGTCCATTGGGTCCGAAAAAAGAATTTGACCGGTCACTTTTTTATTAAACTTTTGCCAATCTGGTTAAGAAAGACGTCTTTCTCGAGATACTTGTTAAGGCGCTTTAACTTTTGGCATTATTATTGAAGAGAGTAGCAGCATACTTCTTCTCCATTATCATCGTGATGATACGAAGAGAAACATTTTGAATGATTTTTGTAGAGAAGGTTCGTGTTTTTATCCATTACTGCACATGATATATATCCCCTCCCTGTTGTATTGAGTTTTGTGTTGGAAATTCCCAGTTTGGCGTCATCGGCTGTCTATAGTTGAGTAGCGGGTCTCGTCACAAGTGCGCCGTAGCTGGAATATCACTAGTTGTGATGGATGTGCGGTTGTCTTAGACTCACAGAGGCAATTGTTTTGTGTCGGGGGTACATGCAATCAATAGCTCTAGGCTGTGCTGCCATCTAGTGTTCTAATTCTGGGTTACCACTTCTGCGGCTGTGGTTTACTACCCCGTGGAGCGGGAGAGAATTGTCCTCTGCCTTGGAGTTTTCGCGCCGTTTCGAACCCTGGTCCAATGAGTCCGAAGAAAGAACTTGACCGGTCTCTATTTTGTTGCACCTTTACCAACCAGGCTAAGAGAGACGCCATTTTCGGGCAGGTTATTAAGTCGTTTTTCTCCTGGCGTTGTTTTTGAAATAAGTCGCTGCAGTATCATCGTCGGCAGATCGGCACGACTTTAGAGAGAGCCGACTTGTTAAGGAAAAATCAGGAATGGATATGCTGCAGTATTTAGGTACTGAAGTTAATTTACTGTAACAGTAATAGATCTTCAAAGGGTTTCCGCTAGAAATAATTCTCGAGGAAAACGCTATAAATTTTGGATAACGAAATATTCGAATTTTTGCCCTTCATACAAATTAATTTTCTCTAAACTAATGCAGAAATTCTTTTTAAACTCTTTAAACTTTAACAGAATTCAGATATGTTTATTAATTCTTTGAAAAAAATATTAAAAACTAGAACACAAAGTGAAAAAACATTCGAACTTAAGTTAATTGCATTTGTTCTTGCCTTTGAAAAACTTGCCAGGACACAGCATTTTGAGGATAACACATGTAGTTAGGGGGGAAAACGAAAAGAGAAAAAACCTGATTCTCTCTACCACGTCTAATGATGAATTGCTGCGATTTTGTTATTTTTAATGAATTAAGTTCAGTGAGTTGTGAAATTCAAGTCATCTATCTTTTTCGAAAGTTTTTCTTTTTCTTCCTTCTAAATTAACTCAAACTGATTTAATTTGTCCATTACTTTTTTTTGCAAGTAATTTTTAAGGGTTTTTCTAGTAAAGAAAATAACTCTTTGAACTTTGTGAAGTGGTGACTTTTTCGGGAGAAAAACTTTCTTCCTAATGCAGTATTAAGATAGAATAAGAAATAGCATTAGATTTTTTAGCTTGTTTACTTTTAAAATGTTCCTAAATGGGGCTTAAAGTGTTAAAGAATATTAAGATAAATTTGAAATAAAGGAAAAGTAAGCGCAGATCAAAAGTGAGCTAGATTAAAAACGACATTTGACTCTACTTTTTGAACAAGTAGCTAAATATTTGATAAGAAAAATTATTTAAGTACCTCTTGATATATTTTAAATGTTTTTGTTATTTCAAAATCTTGGAGACGTAGTTGTAAGTATTATTGTATCGTTATATAACTCTTTAATTTTAGACTTCATTTTTTTTCTTTGTTGTAATCTTTGATTGAGTCTTAGTGGAGATTATGTCTTGTTTCTGATTGAAGAGAATCGGCCTTTTTGAATCGGCCTGGTGGGTTCCAGGTTTAGGGTTTAATTCCGTCGAATATTTTCATATGCATGAGTGATGCGCATTCAATTGAGCTTCAAATATATCATCTAGTCGAATGGTCATGATTGCTTTCGTGACCTTCGTTGGTCGTGGTTGCCTAGTGGCCTTGGTCATGGAGTTGTTTTCTTCCGGTCGTGGGTTCGTGCCCACCGTGCAGCGTGGCGAATGCACGTTAAATCTGGCCGAGGCCCCGAATTCTACTGTTGAAGTAGTATGGAAGTTTAAAGAAGGAAGTGTCATCTTAGGTGTCGTAATTGTCACTTGACCGAGTTGGGAAGTGACGAGGTCTGTTGCCAATGGTTCTCGTTTTGCTTCTCGGTGCGAAGTTAAGAAAGCAATCATGACCTACGATATTCAAGTTGAGTCGCATGTTCGAATTCAGATTCGTCGTGCTGTACACGCCAAATGGAACTGAACCTCAAAGTCGTCACATGGTATAAGTGTGGAAAAAATGAGGGAAAAAGCTCATATTTTTGTCACCTTATCGCTGTTCAGAATCAGGGAGCCCATCGCTTATAGTCATTTTGCTGCCTTAAGGCAGTGGTTACTAACAGGGGCTGTTTGCATGCGGTGGGCTTTGATTGACAAATGTCCTTCTTTGACCCCCTCCTCCCATTACTCCCAAGGATGTGTTGAAGAGAGGAATATTAAAAACAATAGAACTCATATTTCAGCAAATAGCACTAAAATCCTTGTAAGAGGTACCGATTTGCTTTAAAGTAGGGTATTGGTACATTATAACTTTGTCCTCGATATCTTTTTGACTAGTACTTGGAAAATACCTCGCTAAGAGCCGCAGTGTATGTGCATGTGTTCTTGCACGGTCATCGAAGCGTATTTTTAAAAGTTTGGGCGCAAGCCACAAGAAGATTAATGCTTCCGTCGGTAAGCCACCACGAATATCCGAGAATACTATTTTTCCCATTGAGTTTCCTACTTTTCTTTTCGAAGCTATATTATTCCTTTAAATTGAAAGGAATAGAATGCATTCGAAGGAGCGAAAAAAAGGATTGTTTCTGCATAATTATATACACTTTCTTTTCCTAATTTTCTGAAGCATTTTTAAATTTTTAGTAAATATCTGAAAACACACGACTATATTATTAATTTCAAGAATGGGAGTCGGTTTGCTCTTTTTTTCTGAAAACGTAAACACTGACGGTGCATAATTTTTTTTTTCTTTTCGAGAAGGATGTGGTAGGCCATAAAACTTAACCTTGGTAACCTATGCTCTTGAACGACGTAGTGGGGAGTGTTGTGGAATTTAACAGAATATTCATTAGCTCTGGTGGCCTCTTCGCTGGAGCATGACTCAAATTAAGATGTCTTTCAATAGTTGTGTGACTGCAGTGGAGTAGCGATTAGCGAGTACTGCCGAACCCAGGTTGGATTCTGGTCAAGGTCGTGGACTCGCGGCCGGCGGTTTTCGTTCAGTTGTGGGTTCGATCCTTGGCTGCCAAAGACCCGCCGTGTAGCCGGGGCTGATGTACGTTAAATCTGCTCGGGGCCCAAAGTCCTCCCGTTGGCGTGGTGTGGATGTTAGGAGAGGGGGTGCCAGCTGAGGTGTAGTCCTCGTCACTTGACCAAAATTATGAGGGTTCAAAATTACGAGGTCCGTCGCCAATAGCCCTCGTGTTGCTTCTAGTGTGACGTTAATAAAAACTAAACTAAACTTCTTTGACAACCAAAATTTCTTTAACAATATAGTTCATTTTTGTTCACTAAATAGCTTATAAAGATCTCGACTGGATAGAACAACAGTGTTGCAAATATTTATTTCCTCAGTAGCAAGAATTGAAATTTTTTCCATTTTTGCTGTTTTCTTTCTTTCTGACAGAAGGCTGTCTAATTTTTTTTTTCTTACTGTCTACCTTTTTCTGATTTGATTTCAGACTTAAACTTCCTTTTATTCGATTTATATCTTTCGAAAGAGCTGGTAAGTTTATAGTCTTGAAAAACGAAAGAAAAAAAAAGAATTGATGTCTATTTATAAGATTCCTTTCTCGGGGAAAGTGAATTTTCTTGAGGAATAAGAGGGACATAGCATGAATTATGAGTTTCTAGATGCTTTTGTATTAAACTATATTGAATCTTCAAATATCAATGTTGTTTACTTATAAAATTCTGAGTAACATTATCTGTTATAAATATTTAAAAAGAGTATTAATTTAAGTTAAAAATTAATAATAATTTAAATAATATTTTGGGGGGAAATAGTTTTATTTTTTTAGTTAAACTAAAAAGATAAGGCTCTAGAAGAGATAATGCAAAGTTCTGTTACTGAATTGTTTTTTGTGGTTTTGCAAGAACATGCTCTTTTTTTCAAAATCATTTGATAATTCTAAAATATTTGTAGACATATCTTGCTATTTATTATTTGAAAGATTTCTATATTTCTTGTAAGAAGGTTTTTCTCGATGAACGCTGTAATTCGCTTTCTTTTTTAAAAAAAAAAAATGAGTTCTCATTCATAGAATCGATGCAGATGGAATTCATTGAAAAATTTACTTCCATTTTTCTTAAACAATTTAGCCTTGAGTTTTGGATGAAACCGATCATGAGCCTTAGTACGCGTGTATCGTTAAAATTATTAGTTTTCATAAAGATTTAATTTCAAGCACAAGTTATTTATTGAAGCTTAAGAACTTTGTGATGTTGAGCTATTCGCGACTTTCGCTTCACTAACCTGGGAGACTTTTCTGGTTAATTGAATTGTATAAATTACAATGTCTTCCCAACCAAATGAAACGCGATTAGATAAACTAGGTGAAGATAAGAAGTGCAGTGAATTGAATTAGAGATAGTGATATAAAAATAATATAGAACGAAAAAAAAAGAAAGAGAGCTGGAGGATAACGCCATGCTGATAGATATTTGCAATTTGAATTGAAGCAACATAATCAATCTATTGAATTGAAACGAATTCTAGTTTAAGTACTCAGAAAAATATAAGCTGTATTGAGAAGCGTTTGAATCGGAACAAGTGTTTTGGTTAGCTAAAACTTCATTTTTAAATCATAATCTAGCATTGACGAGTTGTGACAGATTCAAGCGAAAATGACCTTATTTATTTTTGATGGTTAATAAGATATTTTATCTTGCTCTTGTGTATCTTCAGTTGGAGTCCAATAATTATTGGCTATTTAATTAGACGAAAAGATGGCAGTTTAGTTTTATATTAACGTCGCACTAAAAGCAACACGAGGGCTATTGGCGACTGACCTCGTAATTTTGAGCCTCGGTCAAGTGACGTGGACGACACCTGAGCTGGCACCCCCTCTCCTAACTTCCACACCACGCCAGTGGGAAGATTTTGGGCCTCGACTACACGGAGGGTCTTCAGCAGCCAAGGTTCGAACCCACGACTGAAATAAAACCTCTGGCCATAAATCCGAAACCATGACCACTAGGCTACTGCGGCCACTTGGAAAGATGGCAGAGGATTTAAATATGAAGTCAGGACGTCACGACCTTTATTCTATTTTTTTTAAAAACAATGCTAAAATAAGTAACAAATTTTAAACTATTAGGCATGAAGATTTCAAATGTCTTTCTGTATTTCCAAAGCTTTAGTACACGTTGTTGTTTTTTTTCCGACATAGATCCAATAACAAAGGCATGCACGAAAACAATTCTTTTTATACAAAAAAAAAACCTTTATTTTTTTTACGTCTATTTTTTTTTCTCCTCTTAAAATAATTCTCCGAAATTGGATTGAGTTTTACTGCGCGATTGGTCTAAATCTACGATGTTCAGTGAGATGAATCTCCCTTTCGCAAAGGATTTACGTCAAAAATACCTTTTTTTTTGTACTTCTAAGCTTCCGTTATTTTTACTAAAAATACTGACAACGATCACATATAGCGCAATGATGCTGTTAAGGAAAACCCAAAATGAGAGGAAAAACCATTCGGAAAAAAAAGGAGGAAAAAAAATTCCAAAAACATATTTCCTCCCGGATTATAGGCTACCATGTGTTGAGTATAACAGTTTGAACCAAAGTTTATTTTGCGTTCTTAGCGTTTCAGGTTCTGTTTTATTGAACCCATGAGAACCGTAACCAGATATCCTGTCTATAGCATTATTGGTATGGTTGGATATCAGAGGAATTTTCTGCATCGAATGCGATGTTCCTTTTGATTTTTTATATGAAATAACTTAGCTTTAGTATTCCTTGTTTTCCTTGGGGGATTCGTTTATCCCCATATTTTTATTCGGTAATTTTATTCCCCCTGTTTTAAGAAACGGCTTATGCTGGACTATCTGGATATTTTTCATTTTCGAACTTTGGGATTTCTCGGCTTTGTAACTTTTGGCTTTTATTATTTCCGAAAACGATCTATTGTTTAGAAAATTGGCGGAAATTGTTGAGAGTGAATAGTTTGTATGATGATGTTTTTAGCTAAATTGTATCACTTTTTATTGTGACAGTGTGCAAAAAATGGGTAAACTTTGGTGATGGAAATTAATAAAATAATCAAAAGAGTCATAGAAGAGTGTGACATTGGGTTATTCGCGGTTTCTCTTCACTAACCTTGGGGACTTTTAATTAAGATTGATTGCTTTTGCTAAACAACCTTTGCCCAACCAAAAATGAAACATGAATATGTAGATAGAAAGCAGGTAGAAATGAAGTGAAGTGGGAAAGTTAGGAAATATATAAACTCCGACTGAAAGTCGCGATAGAGAAGCTGAGGGAGAAGATATAGAGAGGCTGAAGGAGAAGTGGAAAGGGAGGTTGCAGGAGGAGTTGAAAAGAGAGGTTGAAATAGACATCAGGACTAAAGGCGTAGTATTTACAGAGATTTAGTGTTCCAAATTGCTACATTAGTTGCGGAGTTTGAGTTGCAGTCGAAGAAGGATTAGTGGTAAGAGTCTGTTAGATTACTATTGGTGGGTTGAATTTGGGTAGTAGAAATCTTCCCCTGGAGAGCATATTTAATTGTTGTTATAGTAAACAGAAGTTAATAAATTCCGTAAATATTGTTCTAGTGTCTCTTTGATTGGTTATTGTGTCTTAGTGTTTAATAATTGAATCTAGTTATAGCACAAGAGGCAGTCCGGGTTGGTAGGCGTCACAAGAGTATTATAAATATAAGAAGCAGAGTTATATTTATATATACTCATATGAAATAATACCACTTCAATTAAACTGGTGTTGCGCAAAGAAATCAACTATAAAACATCAATAAAAAAACAAGACTTTTTTTTTTTTTACTTTTTTTACAGACAACAAAGAAAAGGACTATGTGGTCGATTGTATAATCTACAGAGCAAAACACTATCTAAAAATTCATATAACATAAAAATATGCTTTTAAGATATAAAATTTATATAAATTTAAAATATTAGAATTACTCCTTGAAAATAAGTCTCTCTACTCTTTAAAAATTTATTACTATTTAAAAATAAATGTAATATTAGTTTAAAAATATATAGTCAAATGGAGCAAGCTCATTTTTTTTCACAAGTTTTATCTCCATATCCAACGAAATTTTATTTGTACTCAATTTATAGGGGGGGAAAATGGTCTCGCTTTTTAGTGAAGAGACTAACTACTTTTCCTAACTATTCGTAATAAAAGCTATCTTCTAGATAGGGTCAGTCAAAATGAATAAATTTCTTGTCATCATTACGTAATCGGTTTTAAACATTTACCGCAGTTCAGATACCTTTAGTGAGATTTGTTAGTTTTACTTTGAAACTCAAATATGACGTCATAAAACTGAATTTAAAACAGATATGTTTAAAACGGAATGTGAAGTGAATCTAAAGTTAAGACCACTCAAGTCATCCAGATATGAAATATAATATTAACTTCACTTAAAATTGGTTCGATTTATTCATTTAAATTACATTCGAAGCATCGTTTTAGCTTACTACATATCAAGGCGGTGTAACATGTCATATGAATAAATGATTACTTCTTATGGGATGCAATTTCAACCAGCATCGCTTCTGAAGTGGTATTTTGAATTTATTTAATATTACTTATTCAAGCATAGGTAATATTAATCACATGGAAAAGGATTAGTGGATAGTATGTCCTGAAAAATGTTCTAATATTAACGTTAAAATCGTTAATATTACTTTGGAATGGAATTAATGGAAGAAAATTGTGTCCGATATAGAACGTAATGAATACTTCTACAGAAACAAGAATCAGCTTATATCTATCTTTTGCTCTTTACCTAAGCCTTAAATATTAAATTCCAAACGATTCCTTACGAAATTTAATCTGAAATATGTAATTTTTCAAATAAATTCCTGAGTCTTGTTTATTTTTAATAGAATATTCGGATCTTACCGATAAATTTTTGTGCTTTTTTTGTCATCCACTTTAAATTTGAGATTCTTAATAAATTGAACTATACTTTGTGTAGAAATACTACATAAAGTTATAGGTACTCCGATGGTCTCATATAAAATAGTTTGCTATGAGATGGACTTTTATGAATTGCATCTCTTGTCTCTCTTTATTTAATAAATAGTTTCGTCTGGTATTCAGATCGATTTTTTTGTATTTAATTTTAAACGAGTATTTTTTGTATTATATCTTATGTCAGTATTTTTATTGCAGTCTTAGAATGTATGTATTTTAAAAATATTTTAAATTATTTTCTGTATGACTTGAATTATATTTTGTTCAGCATTTAGAATGCATTATTCTCTACTTTTATGTATCTGGAGTGATTATTCCAATTAAACATTTAGAACGAATGTTACTTCTTAGTATTTAGAAAGAACGCTATTGTTTCATCATTTAGAAACAAATGCTTATTTTCTTAGCAGTAAACGACTGAAAAATAAATATTTTTGGATATTGTTTGGAATGAAAATCTTAAAGTGGCTTTTAAAAGTTTCTTTTTTTAAAAAAATTTATGTTTATTACATTTTATTTCTGACAATATTTGAAATGTTTTTCCTTAACATATGTAATCCTCTTTTTATCGTATTTTGAATGTTTTCTTTACATTGCTTTTAAAAATTGTTTTTCGTAAACTTAAGAATATTTTTTCGTGTCTGTACAGCAGAATTTCTTAATTGCATAATAAATGCCACTGCATGTTATTTAAAACCATCTTCGTACAAGATACGTAATGTTTTTAATATTTCATTTATCACGATTTCTTCATTTAGTTTTCTAATTTCAAGACAAATATTAAATAATTTGGGGATTGTTTTTCGTTAAAAATACTTTATTTATTTTCATTATTGAAATGTCATTTCTTTTGTTCATTGATGCTTATACAGATTTATCGAATTATAAGACGCACTCCAAATTTAAGACGATTTTTATCCCTTCAGGGACATATCTTCATTTGGTAAATACGGGCATCATGACCCCGATGCACCCTAGTGACCTTTTTCTATCTCATGGGATTCACTATCTTTGGTAAACACGGGTGATGCGCTCCCTGGATACCTTTACGAACCTTCTTTATTTTCGAATCTTCTAATTTTTTTACCTCCCCCTCCCTTTTCAATTCTAGAACATAGTTACACCTTGTTTTCGACCCGTGTGGTGACCGGGGATGACAGAATAGTCCCACTGTAGCTCATGCATGTCGTAAAAGGCGACTAAAATGGGTACCCAGCGTCTGGGGGTATAGCCGGACACCCTAACCCTGGGGATTATATCAGGGGGCCTCAGGGACTTGCCCTCGTTAGGTAAGTACGGGCATCATGACACCTATGCACCCTAGTGATATTTTTCTTTCCCATGGGGTTTACTGTCTTTGGTAAACACGAGTGACGCGCCCCTTGGTTACCCTAGCGATCCTTCTCTATTTTCGACCCTCCTTCTTGTCAACTAATTTATGTCTTTTCTTCAATTTCTTCTCTTCTAGACTACAGTTAAATATTGTTTGGCGCAGCATAGCCATATCTGGCTCCTGCGCCAATAAACTTTACTTTCTCACTTGACCCTTCTTGTCGATCAATCTTTTTTCATTGTTTTAACGTCTAGATCACAGATTTACCTTGTTTGGCGCAGTATGGCCACGTCTGGCTCTTGCGCCAATAAAACTTCATCATCATCATCATCATCATACACCTTGTTTTGCGCAGCATAATTACATCTGGTTCTAATGCCATGGAACTCAACTGTCATTCATTCACTTACTATGTCAATTTTTAAAGAAGAATATTTTATCATATCTAATAAATTTAATATTTCATCCATAAAAGAAAAATATATCCAGGACTAAAAAAATTCCAGAGATTAAATGGAATAAAATTATTCGAAGAATATTATTTATTGCTTGTACAAATGAAAAAAAAAAAAAAGTTCTTCATATTAAAGGGATTTTCATTTACACCTTTAATACAGTATGAAAATTGGTATTTTACAGTTGCATTGGAACCATAAGGCGTGCTCTAACTTTTAGTCGATTTTTTTTTCTTGTAAAATAATGCCTCTTAAAAGTCCGAAAAATACAGTATTTGCTTTTCAATAAGTTATCAGGTTAGAAAAATTTTCTCTTAGCTCTCTAATACCATCGATAAAAAAGCATCATTGTTATTTCCAAATGCATAGGCTTCCAGCCGAAAATGCCTTCCATTCCTGTAATATAGATTTTTCAACAGCAGATTGTTCGTTACTGAACCAAACTGTGAAAGATGGTTATTTTAGGCCCCCAGGATTCCCATACGTGTTGCGGTGCGTTAATATATCGTGGTAAGGTCAAGGGTGTCCTTTCGACACCTTCAGGCTCGTGCTAAGGGAATGAATAGCTCTTGTTCGTACCATTCCAGACGCATCGTACAAAAATAGTCTTCTCAGAATGACTCACAGAAGACTATCTATTTCGCATTTTTCAAGCATAGATGAGGGTCTTCTGTTTTTGGCCTACTTAACAAGAATTTGATTTTTGTTCCCAATACTTGGGGAATGCTCTCAGCCGAAAACAGTGAAGACGTAGTAATGAATGGAAACATTGAAAGTTGTCTTAATTAATCAAGACTTTCGAATGTTTTAATACTTTTTATGATTTGATTTCGCTGAAGTGTGTGTGAGAGGGGATTTTAGAGTTAACTCTAAAAATTTTGATAGCGAAAACATTTTTTTAGAGGTTAAATTTATATTTTTATGTTGACATCTTGAAGAAATAAGCAGTGAATGATTTTAATCAATACAATTAAATTATAAAAAAAATTATTGCTATAGCTTTTGGAATATCTTACGTTTATTCTAGAGTTATATTATTCGCCTTTTTGAATCATTCATTTGATAAATCGTGCAACTTAGTGTTGTTATAAAATGAAGAAATAATGTTCTTTTGATTAATACATTATAAATTGTAAACTTTATTGTTTAACTCGAGGCGTAGAGAATTCCAATTTATTGACTAAAACATTTTTGGAATGATAATTTAAAATTTCATTTCGGTTTTATTTTTTGTTCTAACCATTGGCTTCATGAGTATAAATATTGTAAATAAAACTAAAGATTGTTTTTATGAGAAATTTTAATTTTTATATCTGTGTGATCTTTGTAACAATTATTTTTAATGTGTGTAAAATGTAAAAAAAAAAAAAAAAAGAAGGGAAGTTCAGAAAAAATGTGAAAGTGTTTTATTGCATCATTGGTAATTTAAATTGTCATACTAAATCTTTTATAGATACTATTAGAGAATAAATATAACTGCTATTCGATAAAAGTTTATCACAATTATTGCAACTACTCCAAATTCTGATCTAAACTACTTACACGAACAATGAAAAAAGTCGAATAATTTATAGAAAATTTTAAAGGCTTTCTTAAAATAAATTTGACGCTGCGATTTTTTTTTTCTTAATCTCTAAAATACAAGATTGTAGATTTTAATAAAATGATAACACTGAAGATTAGGTTTTTCAACTAACGCTATGTATTATTCGCTATGTTGTTTCAGTTATTAGCATCTTTCTCACATGAAATTTAATTCAGATGTTATTTAATACTTTTTCTTTTGTTTTTAAATTCTTTTCATTTGTGTCTGTGGTGATTTTCATACTGCGTGTAGATAGAATTTAAAAGGATTTTGACTTTACATACTTTCACTTTCGAAAATATCATTTCATATTGGTAGGAACTCTACGTGCATATGATTTTAATTGGCCGTATTTATCTTCCAAAAAATATTTATAGAATCGGGATAGATCTATTTCTTGAATAATCATTGTTAGCATATCATCATTTTGCAGTTTATTCACTTCCAAACGAAGGTCTGAACGGAAACTCCTCACTTGTCCAGTCAAATGGATTATGAAATACGGAAATGTCTCAAGCATTTGGCATCAAGATACGAAAATCGCTTTTACAATTTTATCAAGATACAAAAATCGCTTTTACAATTTTAAGAGCATTTAATTCTAATATTCTTTCAGACCGAAATCAATGTATGTAGGTTTTAATATTTTTTCAAAAAAAAAAAAAGATCGTATATTTTTTTAAGAATATGCAATTATTTTAATTCGGCTTTCTTAGATTATAATCAACGTAGCACAACTTTCCAGTTTAAGTTTGTCTTCGCTTAATATAAAACAGACCCATCTAAACCCTGAACACATGTTCTGGCAGAAAAATGATGAAACTTTCTTATAAATTTGTGATGTTGTAACATATGCATCCGTTTATTATATAGTATTCTTAAAATTTAACTAACGTTCCAAAAGTACACCATTTTTCGCTTGCGAACACTTTAAGTTTAATCTCATCTAGCACTGCAGTTCAGGAGATAAGTTAAAGAAAATATTTTACGCCGAAGAAATAACCTGACTTATATACAAATGAGTAGTATTATAAAATACACTGCTTTCCAAAGAATAGAGGAGCTAAAATAAAATATTAATATCGGAATCATCTTCTAACGGAAGAATTGTTCAGATTTTGAGGCTTATTCCTTAATATTACGCTAGGACAGCCTTAAAAAGATTACCCATACAAATTGCTGTCTATAACTACATGTTCCTATAGTTTTAGGGCTCCCGTCTAACGGCCATTTTAATTTCTTGAATGCAATATTATTCCTTTGGAATTCTTTCTCAAATCTTTACTATTTTATCTATTTGAATGCAAAAAAGAACATTAGATAGAGCAAAAGATAATGAAGGTTTTATTGAAATTACATTTTTCCACCGATTTTTAAAAGTATTTTTATGTCTATTGTAATGATTTGTTGGTGGGTTTCCAAGTCTTTAAGAAGTATTCAAATTTATTTTCAAAAATCGGAAGGAAAAAAGGAATTCCTCAGAAACTTTCGTTATTTTTTGTAAGTCCGCATGCACTTTTTTTGCATTCAAATAGATAAAATAGTAGAGTTGAGAATGGTAGTGGAATTTCCGTAGGATTAACATAACGTTCAAGAAATCAAAATGGTGGGTAGACAGGAGCCTTAAGGATTCCGTCTACCGGCCATTTTGTTTTCGTGAACGTTATGTTAATCCTATGGAATTTCTATTTTTGCCCACAAATATTTACTATTTATTCTATTTGAATGCAATAAAGTGCATCTGGAAGAGAAAAAAATAATGAAGGTCTCTGCGGAATTACATTTCTTTTCTTTCAATTTTTAAAATTATTTTAAAATATTTTTAAAGACCGGAAAACTCACAAACGTATCCTTAAAATAGGGGGGGGATGCTTTTAAAACTCGGGGAAAGTAATTCCGTAGATGCCTTCATTATTTTGTGCTCTTTCAGATGATATTCATTGCATTCAAATAGAGCAAATAGTAAAGATTTGAGAACAAGAGTAAAAATTCCATAGGATTAACATAAAGTTCACGAAATGAAAATGGCCGATAGATGGGATACTAAAACTCAACTGTATATTCTATCGATTACTAAAAGGTTTTTGTCAATTCTGTTTCTGTGGATAAAAATTCCTTTCCTGTCTCTCTATATATAATTTTCTCATTGCTCGACATATTATCATTGTCTGTAGACTTATTTTATTGGTCGTATTTACTATTAACTTTTTTTTTTCATATACGCGTATAGTTGGGTGGATTTCTGATAAATTTGCTTACCTCCTACACGTAGTTTACCAACTTCTTCTTTATATCAAATAGTTTTCTGAATTTTTTTGTTTCATTAACATTCATAACACGTAGTGTACATATTTACTGAGTATGTTATGCATATAATCCGTTCTCTCAGTTTTGTTCCAATGATCACAAAAGCTAGTAAATATATTCAGGCAATTCTCGGATATAACCCTATCCATGACAACATAAATATAATAAAGTTTGACTCGTCCCCCCCCAAAAAAAAACAAAAATGTTGCTGAAGGAAGTATAAATTTTTATTTTAAAACTTAATTTCTTGCATTGATGTGTGTTGCATAATAAATTTTTGTTGCATTTTTTTCTATCAAGAAGTTGGCTTGGATATTTTTATATCCAAATTCTTATCTATTCCCACTTAAATGTTTTTCTCAAGCGGATGAAAATATAAATATATGTGTAGACTTGATAAATATAAGTAGCTCTATTTTTTACAATTTTCGCAAGGTTATTAGAGGCTTAAAAAGATCGTTTTCTTTACGAATATATACATACATTAAATATCTTTTTGCGGGAAAATAAATTTCCATGATCTATTTTTAATGAATTAGGTTTTCTTTCCCCCCTCTTACTTTCCATATCTAGCAATTTAGCGATCGCTTTTTCTTTCAGCCGTGTTACTTTTTTCATCCAACAGTACATAAGTCTAAAATAAATGTATCTCTTCGATCCATCTAATAAACAAAATGGGAGGGGAAAAAAAGTTCCATTTTAAGGCTGAGAGCCACCTGATCTTTTGGAAATTTTTCATTTACCTGAGCTACGTAAGATAAGGTATTTTTCACTGAGATAAAGATACTGGGAAATGAGATAAAGCTTATTTATAATCATGAATTCAATAAGCAATTGCTTTTTTTAGGTCCCTCTCTCTGTCTGTACTTTTCTTCCTCTGCAGGGGGTACATGGGGGTACTTTTTGCGTAATAGGCAACGTAGCCGTATGCATTAACATTAGAATTTCATGAGAAAACAAGGAGAGCCATCTGGTTTATCGTTTTCTGTTACCGTTTGGAACGTTTCCGTCTTTGAGGGGAATAGCGGTCTAAGTCTGTTTTTATTTACGTGTCAGGCGACAGTAGGGAAAGTTTCGAAGCTACTCCCTGATTTCTAGAAGTGACGCCAGGTGTTTTTTTCAAAAATGTTTGTGATTCAAGTTGACATTCGTGTTAAACAAGTCTCCTTTTTGTAAATATCAGTGTATTGCTAGAAATTATAAAAAAAAATTTAAAAATTTTATTGAGTATCTGATAAAAAGTAATTTTTAAAGAAATCTTTTCTGAAGAATCAATTTCGGGAATGCATCAAATAGACCTTTTCTCCCAATTATATTTTCATTTGAGTATAATACATGTAAGTAAATTAAAGGTAGTTATAAACTAGAAGAAGGTTTAATATATAAACTGTATTGGATACGAGTTAAAAATGATGAAAGAAAAATGCGAAATGATAATAGTAGTAAATATATTTCATTATTACGAATAGAGAAAGATAATTTTAAAGAAGAAAAATAGACTTTTTATTTTCAGGCTTAGGATGGTTTATTATAAATTCTATTTTTCAATTCTTTTGAGGAGTTATTTTATTGAATTAAGACTTGATATTTTCTTTAATATTTTTCTTGAACTACTTTTTCGCTTATTGAGTTTTGGACTTGAGGTGTTACAAAAGGTTCTGCGGTATATTTCCCTCTGAAATTAAATCCTGGTGTATCCAATATGGAAGATTTTAAAGAGAAAAAAATGCACGAAAATGTCATTATTTCTGTTTTATAAAAAAATTTGAACTTTAAGATTAGTCATTTCATTGCTGAAAAGTTTCGTAATCTTGTTATCGGATAGAATAAAGAATACATTACAAAAGATCGGCTCCTAACGTGTTTTTAAAAGAAATATAGAATAGCTAGTATGTATTTGTTTCCAAAACATGAAACAAAATAATTTAGTTTAACTGTTTATCTTGAATTTTATTCGGGCACCTGTTTGTCGAAATAGTTTTTTAAAAGAAATATTTTCATTCTTTCTTTTCTGCCTAAGAAATTCGAGTTTCTACATGTATACACATTCATTTGATTTCACGGAGATTAAAAAGGAAAATAAAAAATAGCGACAAAAAAAGGAATAGTTAAAATGTCATCAATTGGAAATGTTATTTCGACGTGAAAAGTTATTATAAAATCCTCAAAAAACATGTAACTTTTTTAATGTGATGTAATTCACAACTTTTTGAGTAAAAATATTTACTTTTGGATTATATTACCGAAAACACCGATTTATTCTTTTAAAATTTAATTTTGATTTCTTTATAGAAAAGACGATATCATTAATTTAGTTCGTTTCATATGATCTGGTCGTAATTAATGGAAACTATATTTTACCAATGCCTCCTTTGTGGAATACTGAGAGCTACTACATGTCAAAGCCTATTGAGTTTCAGGTATCGCAGATATCAGATATTTTGGACATATATATATATATATATACAAGGAGTTTCTAAATGCGGTAGCCGATGTCCCATGGTGTCAAAACTCAAACTAAACTAAAAGAATTAAATTAAGTAGAAAGAAAGAGGGAGTGAGATTTTCCTGAATAATTACTTTAAAACAAGCCTTGTGAAAACATTTTAATTCTTTTCTTGAGGTATGATTAAAATGAATATTCTTACTTCTGATCTATTTGAGCCATTCGGAAAACTTTAAATCTCATTTTCTTAAAATGAGATGAGACAGATTTGATGTGCATCAGCTCCGCTATACTGCGAGTCTTAGTGGTAACAGGATTCGAACCCACGACTTCACTTAACAAAGCCGACCGTGAGTTAGAGACCATAACCACTAGACTAGCGAACATCTACATATAAATTTTTTTAAAAAAAATCATTGGTGAATTTTAGATTACTACAATTATTTAAAATTTCTAATAAAAAGTATTATGTGTGTTTATTTAAAAAACGCTTCAGAAATATCTGATTTCTTTTTTACTATTTATGATTCAATACAAAATTCTTAGCATTATTTCCTTTATTTTATTCAAATGAAAAGGAATTTTAACAGTTTTAAATTTGTATGAATTTTTTTTTAAAGATCAAATCACAAAGCATAATTTAAATTTGTATGAAAAATTGGCGAAAGTTTTTAGCTACTCAGGAAACTGCCAGTTTTGAAGAAGCTTTGTGTATATGAAATAGATATTTAAGAAGACTTTTTATGGTAAATATCATGCACATTCGATAAGAATTAGAACTTTGGTATTTTGAGCTCTATGACCCTTTTCCAAGCCGTGTAGGAAGCTCCCACTCTTCATGTTGTCGTGGTGTGGAAATTTGGAGAGTATGGCTCCAGTTCAAGTGCCATCTTCGTCATTTGACCGTGGTTCAAAGTTGCGAGGTGCGTCAAAAATATCCCTTTTGTTGCTTCTAATAGTAACTTTAATTAACAAGTCTTGTCAAAATAGAAAAGGTAAGAACCATTTGAACAATAAAAACTTAGAATTACTTTGCTCACCTTATGCGATAATCGAACGAACATTGTAAAATCAATGTAGTTATAGCACATCGTGCCAAATTATTTATAGACTTTTTTTATTTTTTGTGACAATATTTGTAAAATATATGAATATATTCACTACTCATGTTCGTGCAATAGTTATTCAAAGAGCTATAGAGTACGTTTGGGATCCTTGGTCGTTACACGTTTACGGAATCTTGCTTTAAATAATCAGCGATTATTTTATTTCTGTTATGTAATGGAATTGAATTTAACTAAACTATTTAATCAAAATTCCAAGTAAATTAAATCGTTTATTCTATAATCTCTTTGCAGGTTATTTTATCACGCCTATCTACAGACAAAGTTGACATTTTAAATCGCCTTTACGCCATCATTCAGCGTCCTAATCACTAAAACCATCATTAAAACTAATAACACCTCATCAATTAACCAAAATGTGTAAGCGCAATTACGGGAGACAAATGCCACAATGTCAACGGGAAAGTTAACTAATCCGGGCATTTCCTCACATCTGGTAGGCAAACGAACGCACAATTTAGTGCATATCCAGAGCACAGGCAATTAGCACGTGTGGCAATGGTGGCAAATGAGAAGTAATTATATCGTGTTTAAATCCTCGTTGAACGCTACGGCGGCAACCTGGAAGATCATCTATTGTAATTTATGCCAAGTTGCAAAATCCTAGAGAGCAGTTTAACACGCCGGCCTCCTTCAACAAAGGTAGTACGTCCGTCCCTTTGCTTGTATGATTGCCATTGGAATAATTTAAATTGATGTGCTATCATTTAGTATATGAATTATTATTTAGAAAGGTAGCGCTCGTTTGGGAAAGAGGATATTGAGGTTGTGTGGCTTATATTCCTGAGTGATGAGTGTAAATTAAGGAATAGATGCTTTTTTAGTTAGAATCTAAGGTTATGTATTCGTGAAAAACAATTGTCTCGCTTCGTTTTAAGTTTTTAATGATGCTTTGGAATTTTATCTCAATTTGTTAATATAAAACGTTGCTCATATTCGTGAATTGATGGATTTTTAAGATTGGTATGCAAATATAAATTAAATGTACTACGATTTTTCAAGTTTTGATTTAGTTTATTGCCAATGTTGTCTAGTTTTTTAAGTACGTGTATACCTTCTTTTATGTTCTTATAATTTAAGTTACTTATTATAAAAAATACTTTTGTATAATCTCAATAATACTTTGAGTTGGGCACAATATGTCACATGAGGACTCGGATCCAGAAATTTCATTCAACCAAACAATCTCAATAAAACGCCCCCCTCCCCATCCGAGAATAAGTTCCTTTTTTACTAAAAATTTTATTTGAATTTCCCCGTTACACCTTCCCGGGGCTTACCTTCTTTAGGTAAATACGGTCATCGTGATCGCGTGATACTCTGATGATCTTTTGCCCTCCCGTAAGATTTACTGTTTTTGACGTGGCCCCGGAACACCCTAGCGATCCTTCTCTATTTTCGACTCTTCCTCATGTTAACCATTTTTTTTAACATTGCCTGGTTTTTGCCTCCCATTCCTATTTTTTCGAACCTTATTTGGCGCATTATCGACATATTTGGCTCTGTTGTGTCACAAACATCAACTTTCACTCACTCACTCACTCCTTAATATTTCTTAAAATGCATTAAATTCGTGATTTTTAGCTTGAATTTTAAATACACGATTACTTGTTTCAATTATTTATTCCATTAAGGCTCATCTGGATCAGCGTATTTTTTTCCTTGTACCGTATCTTAGTGTGTACAAGGCCTCTCCGATTTTTAAGGGTAGTTTAATTTTTTTAACTATATTTTTATTGACTTTTAAAACTTTTAAATTCCTCATCATTTGATACTCTAATGATCATTTGATGATCATTTTCAGCCATCATTGGCTGAAGTGGTGGCTAAACACCTTCCTCCTTCTTTGAAACCCAATTTTTGGTACATAGAGGTATTATACAAATTAAAACACGGTAATTATATGTGCGTGCGTGTATAAAATGAATTGATATTTTAATTCATTCAATATTTTTAACTACCCTAGTAATGCGTTAATCATTATTTCGTGATCCCATTCCTTTTATTCTTTCAATTTATGCAATTACGCGAGTTCCAAAAAAGCATTTCCGAGTCAGCATTTCCAACCCTCTGAACTATTAGGGATATTCCGTACCAGACAATTATTCTTCATATAAAATACCAAACGATTCCTACATCTATTGCCATAGGATCTAAATAATCCTCCCTTTAATTTCACAAACAAGGCAAATTGTCTGTCACTTCGTTCTTAATTGCTTGACTTGCTGTAGTGGACGTGCATCCGCCGCCGCTATCCCAATGTATCTGCCTCCCTCTCGTGAAACATTAATAAAGTCATAGTTCAATTATTTAAATTTTCCTTATTTTGCCTCGAATGAAGTAAAACATGTTTTAAAGTTCAATGGTTAAAGATGTACCAGTAGTATATAATTTGCATTAACACGTTCATTTACCGCGAATAATATTTTATTTACTTCCTATCATGTCATAATTTGCTTCGTTTCTAATAGAATGAAATTTTAAGGATCCCGTCTACCAGTCATTTTATTTTGAGATCGTAATGTTAACCCTTCGGGCCGTGGTAGCCTAGTGATCATGGTTTCGGATTCATGGCCGACGGTTTTCGTTCAGTCGCGGGTTCGATCCTTAGTTGCTAAAGACTCGCCCTGTAGCCGGGGCTGATGCACGATAAATCTGTCGGGGCCCAAAGTCCTCCCGTTGGCGTGGTGTGGAAGTTTGGAAAGGAAAGTGCCAGCTCAGTCACTTGGCCGAGGTTCAAAATTCCGAGGTCCGTCGCCAGTAGCCCTCGTGTTGCTTCTAGTGCAACGTTATTAAAATTAAACTAAACTAATGTTAACCCTTCAGATTTTCTATTTTTCATCTAAAATCTATTTTATGTATGTGATTACCATAAAGGCATCCGAAAGAACAAAAAAAATAATAAGGTTCTACGGAATTACATCTCTCCTCCGATTCTTAAAGATATTTTTACATATATTTTAGTTTGTTTGCAGGTTTTCTAAGTCTTGGAAAAATATTTTCAAAATTTTGGGCAGAAAATGTATAAAACAGTCTAAATTTGATGAGGAAAGTAGGAATTCCACAGGATTAACATTGAGTTCACAAAATTTAAATGGTGGTAGACTGAAGGCTTTTTAATAATAAGGTTTAAATACCGATTTCAAGCCTATTCCAAAGCTAAAAAAAATTTCTGCTGAAATAAATGAATTTGAGATGCTGTCATGCTTTTACAATAATATGTACTTTCCGAAAAGAAAACTTACTTTTTATGTCGATTAAAACACTTCCTGCATTTTAAGAGTTCCAGTTATATAGGTATCGTCGTATTATCGAAATTTAAGATACGACTCGTAATACGACGGTATATTTATCTGTTTATTTGTATTTATAGGAATTTTACGATAAATTCTAGTAAGTAGATACTAAGCAAATATTATGCTTTAATATTTTTTAAATGCTTCATATCCTTGAGCTTTATTAAATCAATATTTAAATTTATTTCCTAGTGTTTTGAAAAGTTTGAATTTCTGCGGTAAATATGTTTATAAATCCGTGTTAAAGACCACGTCAGTAAGTTAAATAATTCGATATAAAAACCAACGTTTTTAAAAATAACGTTTTTATATGGTAGCAAAGTTTATTAAAGAAAATTATTGAAATATTAGTTAAAACTGTTAGTTATTTTTAACTTTAAAATTTACTTAAAAAGATACATTTGTGAGCATATTAAGAAATTCATAATACTCATAAAATCAAAACATGCATTTTAAAGTTTGTAAGTCATTCTATTAAAAAAAATGGGAACCAGAATTCAGGAAAGGTTTATCCTTGGCGACAAGAATTATTTGGCAGTATTTTGCCAAATGTGGCTACCCTGTTCCGTTTCACGGATTTAACGCTCAGCAAAAAAAAAAAAAAAACAATCGCCAAGTTTGGTGCCAATTTTTGAAATCGCGCCAAGTGTTTGGGCTAAACTGCATTATTAAAGAAAATATTAGTTAAAACTTGTCGCAAATGTCTAAATATTGCATTGTTAGGCGAATACGAACGATTCCCAAAATTTCAAAGCTCTAGCTTGATGGGAAGTTGGTTAAATTAACGATCGAAAATTTGATGACACACACACACACACACCAAGTGAAATTCAGAAAAACGTTTTAAAAACAGATATAAAGAGAAAGGGAGTTTTATCTTCCATTACATGTATTTAAACATGACAAGTATAAGATTTGAAAAATGTTTCATGCAATGTTTAGTATGATGTTTTGTACAAGTAAAGAAAATGTGTTATAGATATATAAATATGCATATTGTCGAGAATAATGAATAAATCAATATGTGTCTTACAGGATATATCTTCAAATACAATAGTTTGAGTAATTTAATAATTTGAAATGTACTTTTGAGTAATTTATTTAATATGCTTTATACAACAATTTTTTTTTTTTTTTTTTTTCCTCATATTCGCAAATTTCTTCTTTTACATAAATTGAAGAATCAACATTATACATATATATTTTAATATGTAATTGTATTTCTGACTCGTTTCAGACTGAGAGATTGTTGCATTATTCTTAACCCTTTCTTCAATTTTTCTTCAAAACAATTGTTTTGGTCTTTAAAAGATTTTTTTCCTTTGTTTTTAAAAGAAAGTTCCTTAGCCTAAAAGACTTAAAATATTCCAGCTTTGCCATTTAAACCAAATACATTGCATTCGTACCTCGGGCTGTTTTTTCAGAACACATTCGAATTTTTCTTCCAGATTGTGATCCCGAACCATCTCCACTTAATCAATCTTCAAGAGTGGGAAGGACCGCAAAATTCTCTGTGGTGTTTCGAATCCCACACACAAATAAATCCCCAAATTCTTCAGTGCTCCCCCC
>BMAW01032666.1:830204-906081 GCA_019974015.1 Nephila pilipes | reverse complement strand
TGTCAATTCTGTTTCTGTGGATAAAAATTCCTTTCCTGTCTCTCTATATATAATTTTCTCATTGCTCGACATATTATCATTGTCTGTAGACTTATTTTATTGGTCGTATTTACTATTAACTTTTTTTTTTTCATATACGCGTATAGTTGGGTGGATTTCTGATAAATTTGCTTACGTCCTACACGTAGTTTACCAACTTCTTCTTTATATCAAATAGTTTTCTGAATTTTTTTGTTTCATTAACATTCATAACACGTAGTGTACATATTTACTGAGTATGTTATGCATATAATCCGTTCTCTCAGTTTTGTTCCAATGATCACAAAAACTAGTAAATATATTCAGGCAATTCTCGGATATAACCCTATCCATGACAACATAAATATAATAAAGTTTGACTCGTCCCCCCCCAAAAAAAAACAAAAATGTTGCTAAAGGAAGTATAAATTTTTATTTTAAAACTTAATTTCTTGCATTGATGTGTGTTGCATAATAAATTTTTGTTGCATTTTTTTCTATCAAGAAGTTGGCTTGGATATTTTTATATCCAAATTCTTATCTATTCCCACTTAAATGTTTTTCTCAAGCGGATGAAAATATAAATATATGTGTAGACTTGATAAATATAAGTAGCTCTATTTTTTACAATTTTCGCAAGGTTATTAGAGGCTTAAAAAGATCGTTTTCTTTACGAATATATACATACATTAAATATCTTTTTGCGGGAAAATAAATTTCCATGATCTATTTTTAATGAATTAGGTTTTCTTTCCCCCCTCTTACTTTCCATATCTAGCAATTTAGCGATCGCTTTTTCTTTCAGCCGTGTTACTTTTTTCATCCAACAGTACATAAGTCTAAAATAAATGTATCTCTTCGATCCATCTAATAAACAAAATGGGAGGGGAAAAAAAGTTCCATTTTAAGGCTGAGAGCCACCTGATCTTTTGGAAATTTTTCATTTACCTGAGCTACGTAAGATAAGGTATTTTTCACTGAGATAAAGATACTGGGAAATGAGATAAAGCTTATTTATAATCATGAATTCAATAAGCAATTGCTTTTTTTAGGTCCCTCTCTCTGTCTGTACTTTTCTTCCTCTGCAGGGGGTACATGGGGGTACTTTTTGCGTAATAGGCAACGTAGCCGTATGCATTAACATTAGAATTTCATGAGAAAACAAGGAGAGCCATCTGGTTTATCGTTTTCTGTTACCGTTTGGAACGTTTCCGTCTTTGAGGGGAATAGCGGTCTAAGTCTGTTTTTATTTACGTGTCAGGCGACTGTAGGGAAAGTTTCGAAGCTACTCCCTGATTTCTAGAAGTGACGCCAGGTGTTTTTTTCAAAAATGTTTGTGATTCAAGTTGACATTCGTGTTAAACAAGTCTCTTTTTTGTAAATATCAGTGTATTGCTAGAAATTATAAAAAAAAATTAAAAAATTTTATTGAGTATCTTTGATAAAAAGTAATTTTTAAAGAAATCTTTTCTGAAGAATCAATTTGGGGAATGCTTCAAATTGACTTTTTCTCCCAATTTTATTTTCATTAGAGTATAATACATGTAAATAAATTAAAGGTAGTTATAAACTAGAAGAAGGTTTAAAATATAAACTGTATTGGATATGAGTTAAAAATGATGAAGAAAAAATGCGAAATGATAAAAGTATTAAATATATTTCATTATTACGAATAGAAAGATAATTTTAAAGAAGAAAAATAGACTTTTTATTTACAGGCTTTGGATGGTTTATTATAAATTCTATTTTTCAATTTTTTTTGAGGAGTTATTTTATTGAATTAAGACTGATATTTTCTTTAATATTTTTCTTGAACTACTTTTTTCGCTTATTGAGTTTTGGACTTGAGGTGTTACAAAAGGTTCTGCGGTATATTTCCCTCTGAAATTAAATCCTGGTGTATCCAATATGGAAGATTTTAAAGAGAAAAAAATGCACGAAAATGTCATTATTTCTGTTTTATAAAAAAATTTGAACTTTAAGATTAGTCATTTCATTGCTGAAAAGTTTCATAATCTTGTTATCGGATAGAATAAAGAATACATTACAAAAGATCTGCTCCTAACGTGTTTTTAAAAGAAATATAGAATAGCTAGTATGTATTTGTTTCCAAAACATGAAACAAAATAATTTAGTTTAACTGTTTATCTTGAATTTCATTCGGGCACCTGTTTGTCGAAATAGTTTTTTAAGAGAAGTCTTTTCATTCTTTCTGTTCTGCCAAAGAAATTCGAGTTTCTACATGTATACACATTCATTTGATTTCACGGAAATGAAAAAGGAAAATAAAAAATAACGACAAAAAAGGAATAGTTAAAATGTCATCAATTGGAAATGTTATTTCGACGTGAAAAGTTATTATAAAATCCTCAAAAAACATGTAACTTTTTTAATGTGATGTAATTCACAACTTTTTGAGTAAAAATATTTACTTTTGGATTATATTACCGAAAACACCGATTTATTCTTTTAAAATTTAATTTTGATTTCTTTATAGAAAAGACGATATCATTAATTTAGTTCGTTTCATATGATCTGGTCGTAATTAAAGGAAACTATATTTTATCAATGCCTCCTTTATGGAATACTGAGAGCTACTACATGTCAAAGCCTACTGAGTTTCAGGTATTGCAGATATCAGATATATATATATATATATATATACAAGGAGTTTCTAAATACGGTAGCCGATGTCCCATGGTGTCAAAACTCAAACCAAACTAAAAGAATTAAATTAAGTAGAAAGAAAGAGGGAGTGAAATTTTTCTGAATACTTTAAAACAAATCTCGTGAAAACATTTTAATTCTTTTCTAGAGGTATGATTAAAATGAATATGCTTACTTCTGATCCATTTGAGCTATTCGGAAAACTTTAAATCTCATTTTCTTAAAATGAGACGAGACAGATTTGATGTGCATCAGCTCCACTATACTGCGAGTCTTAATGGCAACAGGATTCGAACCCACGACTTGACTTAACAAAGCCGACCGCGAGTTAGCGACCATGACCACTAGACTAGCTTACGTCTACATATAAATTTTTTTAAAAAATTCACTGGTGAGTTTTGGATTACTTCAATTATTTAAAATTTCTAATAAAAAGTATTATGTGTGTTTATTTAAAAAACGCTTCAGAAATATCTGATTTCTTTTTTACTATTTATGATTCAATACAAAATTCTTAGCATTATTTCCTTTATTTTATTCAAATGAAAAGGAATTTTAACAGTTTTAAATTTGTATGAATTTTTTTTAAAGATCAAATCACAAAGCATAATTTAAATTTGTATGAAGAATTGGCGAAAGTTTTTAGCTACTCAGGAAACTGCCAGTTTTGAAGAAGCTTTGGGAATATGAAATAGATATTTAAGAAGACTTTTTATGGTAAATATCATGCACATTCAATAAGAATTAGAACTTTGGTATTTTGAGCTCTATGACCCTTTTCCAAGCCGTGTAGGAGGCTTCCACTCTTCACGTTGTCATGGTGTGGAAATTTGGAGAGTATGGCTCCAGTTCAAGTGCCATCTTCGTCACTTGACCGTGGTTCAAAGTTGCGAGGTGCGTCAAAAATATCCCATTTGTTGCTTCTAATAGTGACTTTAATTAACAAGTTAATTAGTTTCTTGTCAAAATAGAAAAGGTAAGAACCATTTGAACAATGAAAATCTAGAATTACTTTGCTCACCTTATGCGATAATCGAACGAACATTGTAAATTCAATGTAGTTATAGCACATCGTGCTAAATTATTTATAGATTTTTTTTTTATTTTTTGTGACAATATTTGTAAAATATATGAATATATTCACAACTCATGTTCGTGCAATAGCTTTTCAAAGAGCTAAAGAGTACGTTTGGGATCCTTGGTCGTTACACGTTTCTGGAATCTTGCTTTAAATAATCAGCGATTATTTTATTTCTGTTATGTAATGGAATTGAATTAACTAAACTATTTATTCAAAATTCCAAGTAAATTAAATCGTTTATTCTATAATCTCTTTGCAGGTTATTTTATCACGCATATCTACAGACAAAGTTGACATTTTAAATCGCCTTTACGCCATCACTCAGCGTCCTAATCACTAAAACCATCATTAAAACTAATAACACCTCATCAATTAACCAAAATGTGTAAGCGCAATTACGGGAGACAAATGCCACAATGTCAACGGGAAAGTTAACTAATCCGGGCATTTCCTCACATCTGGTAGGCAAACGAACGCACAATTTAGTGCATATCCAGAGCACAGGCAATTAGCACGTGTGGCAATGGTGGCAAATGAGAAGTAATTATATCGTGTTTAAATCCTCGTTGAACGCTACGGCGGCAACCTGGAAGATCATCTATTGTAATTTATGCCAAGTTGCAAAATCCTAGAGAGCAGTTTAACACGCCGGCCTCCTTCAACAAAGGTAGTACGTCCGTCCCTTTGCTTGTATGATTGCCATTGGAATAATTTAAATTGATGTGCTATCATTTAGTATATGAATTATTATTAAGAAAGGTAGTGCTCGTTTGGAAAAGAGGATATTGAGGTTGTGTGGCTTATATCCATGAGTGATGAGTGTAAATTATGGAATAGATGTTTTTTCAGTTAAAGTCTAAGGTTATGTATTCGGGAAAAACAATTGTCTCGCTTCGTTTTGAGTTTTTAATGATGCGTTGGAATTTTATCTCAATTTGTTAATATCAAGCGTTGCTCATATTCATATATTGATGGATTTTTAAGATTGGTATGCAATTACAAATTAAATGTACTGCGATTTTTCAAGTTTGGATTTAGTTTATTGCCAATGTTGTCTAGTTTTTTAAGTACGTGTATACCTTCTTTTATGTTCTCAATTGGGGTTACTTATTATAAAAAATATTTTTGTATAATCTCAATAATACCTTGAGTTGGGCACAATATGTCACATGAGGACTCGGATCCAGAAATTTCATTCAACCAAATAATCTCAATAAAATGCCCCCATCTGAGAATAAGTTCCTTTTTTACTAAAAATTTCATTTGAATTTCCCCATTACTCCTTCCCGGGGCTTACCTTCTTTAGGTAAATACGGGCATCGTGATCGCGTGATACTCTGATGATCTTTTGCCCTACTGTAGGATTTACTGTTTTTGACGAGGCCCCGGAACACCCTAGCGATCCTTCTCTATTTTTGACCCTTCCTCATGTTAACCGATTTTTGCCTCCATTCCTATTTTTTCAAACCTTGTTTGGCGCATTATCACCATATTTGGCTCTCTTGTGTCCCAAACATCAACTTTCATTCACTCACTCCTTACTACTTCTTAAAATGCACTAAATTCATCATTTTAGCTTGAATTATTGATGACACGATTACTTGTTTCGATTATTTACTTCATTAAGGCTCAATCAGCATATTTTTTTTCTTGTACCGTATCTTAGTGTGTACAAGACCTCTCTGATTTGTAAGGGTAGTTTAAGTTTCTTAAATATATTTTCATTGATCATCAAAACCATTAAATTCCTCATCACATTCTTGTGATACATGGCTGAATGTCGGCGAAGAACCCTCCTCCTTCTTTGAAACCCAATTTTTGGTACATAAAGGTTCTTTATACGAATTAAAACACGGTAATTATTTATGTATATATATATTTGTGTGTGTATGTGTGAGTGTGTGAATGAGTGATGATTTCTGTCTCTAATTTGAATTCATTCAATATTTTCAATAACCCTAGTAATACATTTATCGTTATTTCGTCATCCCATTCCTTTTATTCTCTTGATTTATGCAATCACGTGATTTCCAAAAAAGCTCAGATCGGCTTTTCCCACACTCTGAACTATTCGGGATATTACCTACGTGATAATTATTCTCCATATAAAATAACTAAAGATCCCTACATCTATTACCATTAAATCTGAATAATCCTCACTTTAACTTCACAAACAAGGAAAATTGTCTGTCACTTCGTTCTTAATTGCTTGACTTAGTGGACGTGCATCCGCGGCCGCTGTCCCTATGTATCTCCCTCCTTCTCGTGAAACCTTAATAAATTCATAGTTCAATTACTTAAAGTTTCCTTATTTTGCCTCGAAGGAAGTAAAACATGTTCATTTACCGCGAATAATATTTTATTTACTTCCTAACATGTCATAATTTGCTTCGTTTCTAATAGAATGAAATTTTAAGGATCCCATCTACTAGTCATTTTATTTTGTGATCGTAATGTTAATCCTTCGGGCCGTGGTAGCCTAGTGATCATGGTTTCGGATTCGTGGCCGGCGGTTTTAATTCAGTCGCGGGTTCGATCCTTAGTTGCTAACGGCTCGCCCTGTAGCCGGGGCTGATACACGTTAAATCTGTCGGGGCCCAAAGTCCTCCCGTTGGAGTGGTGTGGAAGTTAGGAGAGGAAGTTGCCAGTTCAGTCACTTGGCGCCGAGGTTCAAGATTCCGAGGTCCGTCGCCAGTAGCCCTCGTGTTGCTTCTAGTGCAACGTTAATAAAAACAACGTTAATAAAAATAAAACTAAACTAATGTTAACCCTTCAGATTTTCTATTTTTCATCTAAAATCTATTTTATGTATGTGATTACTTTAAAGACATCCGAAAGAACAAAAAAAAATAATAATAATAAGGTTCTACGGAATTACATATCTCCTCCGATTCTTAAAGATATTTTACGTCTATTTTAGTTCGTTTGTAGGTTTTCTAAGTCTTGGAAAAATATTTACAAAATTTTGGGCATAAAATGTATAAAACAGTCTAAATTTGATGAGGAAAGTAGGAATTCTTCAGGATTAACATTGAGTTCACAAATTTTAAATGGTGGTAGACTGAAGGATTTTTAATAATAAGGTTTAAATACCGATTTCAAGCCTATTCCAAAGCTAAAAATTGTTTTCTGCTGAAATAAATGAAGTTGAGATGCTGTCATACTTTTACAATTATATGTACTTTCCGAAAAGAAAACTTGCTTTTCATGTTGATTAAAATACTTCCAGCATTTAAAGAGTTTTCCTGTTAAATAGGTATCGTCGTATTATCGAAATTTAAGATAATACGATGGTATATTTATCTGTTTATTTGTATTTATAGGAATTTTACGATAAATTCAAGTAAGTAGATATTAAGTAAATATTATGCTTTAGTATTTTTTTTAAATGCTTCATATCCTTGCGCTTTATTAAATGAATATTTCAATTTATTTCCTAGTGTTTTGAAAAGTTTGAATTTCTGTGGTAAACGTGTTTATAAATCCGTGTTAAGGATCGCGTCAGTAAGTTAAAAAAACAGATATAAAGAGAAAGGGAGTTTTATCTTCCATTAAATATATTTAAACATGACAAGTATGAGATTTGAAAAATGTTTCATGGTATATTTAGTATGAGGTTTTGTACAAGTAAAGAAAATGTGTTATTGTTATATAAATATGCATATTGCCAAGAATAATGAATAAACCACTATGTGTTTTACAGGATATGTCTTCAAATACAGTAGTTTGTGTACTTTAATAATTTGAAATATACTTTTGAGTAATTCGTTTAATATGCTTTATACAACAAAAAATTTATTTTTTTTTTTTTCCCCATATTCGCAAATTTCTTTTTTTACATAAATTGAGGAATCAACATTATACATATATATTTTAATATGTAATTGTATTTCTGACTTGTGTCAGATTGAGAGATTGTTGCATTAATCTTAACACTTTCTTCAATTTTTCTTCAAAACAATTTTTTTGGTCTTTAAAAGGTTTTTTCCTTTTTTCTAAAAGAAAGTTCCTTAGCCTGAAAGACTCAAAATATTCCAGCTCTACCATTTTAACCAAATACATTGCATTCGTACCTCGAGCTGTTTTTTCAAAACACATTCGAATTTTTCTTCCAGATTGTGATCCCGAACCATCTCCACTTAATCAATCTTCAAGAGTGGGAAGGACCGCAAAATTCTCTGTGGTGTTTCGAATCCCACACACAAATAAATCCCCAAATTCTTCAGTGCTCCCCCCTCTCCCCTGCTAAACGCACGATCGAACGAGAAACCAGAGACTGATTTACGATTTTACCTCAACCCTTCCAGACGACTATTTCTGTCCAAACGATTTTATATTTCGAGCAGACGAAGAGAATTTTTCGTCCGTGCAGAATTATCCTCGGTTTTCTTACTGAACGATGAACGCGAAATTTGGTTCGAAAGTATGTTCGGAATTAGAAAATGAATTTTGAAGAAAGGTACGTTGTTTTCGTTGACTGAGTGTGGAACTGCTATAAATCAAGAGAAAAAATATTTTGATGTTCAATATATTGTGTGGAAATAGTAGTGAGAAAAAGACTTATATATTTTATCATACACATAACTTAAAATTTAATTTTCCTCTATAAGGCGATTGCACATTTCTTGGCTTCGAATTTGGCCTGAATTAGCGTACTGGCGACTTTTGTTTGACGTGACAAAAAAACTAATAAAAAAATAGTTACTTAATACTGATATCTGAATAGGATATTATCGTCAACTTAAAATAATCAAATATTTTCTTTAATATTTTATCGTTTGCTTTCATTTTAATATTTGAATACTAATATAAGTTTTTATCGCGAAACCGGTAGTTCTGATTCATTTTGTTTTTAAAAGTTGGCATCGTTTTAGTACATTAGAATATTTGTATTTTGAAGGAAAATATATATTCTGTGAAAAGCAAGAATAACGGCTTTAGCTAGTTTTAGTTTAAAAATTTAGTGTGGGAGAGATATATTATGTGATGTATTTTGGGGGAAATGTATTTGGCGTGTTTTTACCATAGACTTTGAAGTACGCAAGTTAAGAAGAATTTGATAAAAGCTTTTTTTTTCTGTCAGTTACCAAGCATGATATAATGTAATGTGCTAACAATTTTCCCCTGTTTTTTTTAAAACGTTTTTATGTATTTCACTTGGTGTATGTGTGTGTGTCATCAAATTTTCGATCGTTAATTTAACCAACTTCCCATCGAGCTAGAGCTATGAAACTTTGGGCTTAGAGCTTGAGATCGTTCCTACTAACCTAACAATGCAATATTTAGACATTTGCGACAAGTTTTAACTAATATTTCAATAATTTTTTTAATAAACTTTGCCAGCATATAAGAACGTTGGTTTTTATCTCGAATTATTATAAAGTATTGATCACTTTACTTTCAAATAATTCTTCATCAATTGTTATCTAATTATTTTCGTCTTATCTTTATTTTATAGCAGGAAATTTCAAACATAAGAGAGCACCTGAAATACTTTAACTTCCACCGTTTAAAGCAGATTTTACGATATTAATTGATTCCATAGCACGCTTTCAAAACCACTTTTGTCTTATCGCTTCGGAGTGAAAGGAATTCTAAACTATTAGAAATTTCTTGAAGTATCTTCACTTCCATTGTTTTAACTAAATGCTCTGATAAACTAATTATTTGTCGTACTCCTCAAAACCATTATCGTCTTTAGTTCTCAAGTAAAAAAAAAAGTCTTAAAACTATTTAAGAATTTTTTAGAGATGTTTTCCATTAACTTAGAAACACCTCTAAAATATTCCGACTTTCGTGATTTTAAAAATCTAACGCTAAAATATTAACTAATTCCACTTCAAGCTTCCAAAAACATTTTTATCTTTTTCCTTTTTCTCCGAAAAAAAATTCTTAAATATTTTAAAGCACCTGATGCATTTCTATTTCCACTTTGAAACCAAATATAACATTTATAACTAATTTTTCCTTCTATATTTTAGTATTATCTTTTCTCTGTGATTTCAGATTTTAAGCTTTAAAAGGCTTCTAAAACATTCTGATTTCTTCCGTTGGAACCAAATATTAATGTATCAACTAATCCTGCACTATGCTGTAAAAATCTTCTGCTCTTTTTGTTTCGTTTCAGACTTATATTTTCTCAAAGTAGAAAACGATTATTGAGCGTAAAAAATAAGTCAGTTTTCCAAGTTTCTCTGTTTAAGTCTGTTTGCTTTAGTCCAGAAGTACATTAATAATGTTTTATGTAAAAATATTGGAAAATTCATCATTGTAAATTATTAATCGCTTCTTTTCTCTCGTAATTACGCCATAGAATTTGTTCCCTGCTCTTCAATGGAGAAAAAGTTGTTGAATCAAATAATTTCTCGATCACACAAATAAAATTAACTCACTCTAAATTGGGAGAGTAGGGTTTTATTTTACACTCTTCTAGTTTTAGTTTTGACCCACATCATAAACGTTATTTTGTCTATGTATTATTATTTCTTCTCACATCCCATAATTCTCTCTAAAATTCCATAAATAAAAGTTTTAGTGAAACACTAAGAAGTGCCATCTGGCATGGCGATAGAACAACATTACTCTGATAGAGAGGTCTCCAACTAATTTGTTATGATTCTAAACATAAACCTGAAGTAGGTGGCGCTGCGAAGGTTACGACAGCTTTTGTGCCCGTTGAACTAAGCATATTGCCCCATCATTGAGGTTGTAATCGTGTGATATATTTTTTTTATGATTTCACTCATAAAAAATTAGAGAGTAAGAGAGTCACAGTATATTCCAACCTTTAATTTATTATAACTATCATATTCTGAACCGCATATTTTATTATATTTCTCATTTCTGTCTGAATAAAATGCACTTTTTCTGATACAAAAGGTATGCAATTTTTCGTCTCGTATTCCTTAATGCTAAAGATAGGTTTTTCACTTTGCATGTATATGGGGAAAATTACATATTTATGAAATATGTTTCTAAATTTTCAAGACTGTGTTAATAAATGGATGCATATTTTACATGGGCATTAATTTATAAGAAAATTTGGGCAATTTTCTATCTGAAGATGTGTTCAAAGTTTGGTTTAAGCTTTTTGACATAAAGCTTGAACAAACTTAACTTTATCTGTATCATGTTTTCTCTGCCGTTTTTGTTCAATCTCTTCTCAAAGGAAAAAGAGTTTTTATTCATTTGAAACTCTTTAAAATTTTCTGACGTCGACAGTTTTTACCAACTATTACAATTTTACTAATTGCACACTATGCTGCCCATTAACGTTACATTTCTTATAGCGGAAAAGCTCTTAACTATTTGAAAGCTCCTAAAATATTCCGACTTTCTTCGTTCCAGCCATAAATCATGCACTATTAACTAATACTGAATCGTTCTTTCAGAGAAATGCTTTCGCTTTATTTACTTTAAAAAGAAAAAGAATTCTTAGCTATGTAAAGAAACCGAAAATATAAATTCTTGCTTCTTCCACTTAAAGCTTAATGCTACAATACATGCATCCTAAACGTTTCCTCAAAATATCCTCTTGTGGTCGAGTTTTTCTTCCATATTTTCGTTTCCCTTTCCCGACTTAATCAATCTTCTAGAGAAGGAAATACCGAAATGTTCTCTGATGTTCCATCTTTCCAAAGAGTCCCACTGACAGATAAATCCTCTCGTTCTTCAAGGCTGTTCTCTTTCAAATGCACGATCGAACGCGAGTCCAGACTGATTTAGGGTCTTTCTCAACCTTTCCAGACAACTATCTATGTCTCCGACAATAAGTGATTTTGTATTTCAGAATGTCGAAAAGAATATTTCGGCCTCGTAGAACAACCCAAGGTAGGTTTTGTGCCGAACCTTAGGCATGATTTTTTCTCCTCCAAAAACTATGCCTGGAATTAGAAGATGGATAAAAGGGAACGCAATAGAATGTTTGAGATTGAGTAGGCATTCCATGGAGATGACAACTATGTGAACTATGGAATCGGGGGAAAAGAACCATGCGTTCTGTAGAAGCCTGTTAAGCCTGCTCGTACCTTTTCAACTGCAGTATCGTTGAACATTTTATTGAAGTTATCGCTAATCGTTTGTGAAATCTCACTCATAATTATGAATCTCATGGGTCCTAAACATAGTATTATGCGGAAAAGGAATAGTTGCAAAATAAAACTAGTAAATGTTTTGTTTTATTTATATGAAATTCACTATTGTTGATTTTATTTGAAATTCATTTACACATTCTTGGTTTTAATGATATCTGAGTGAAACATGGACAGTTATATGTACTCGTATTTCATTACATGTACAAAAATTTATTTTAATTCATATAGCTGACTGAAGTGTCTCTCCATATAAATAGTAGGTTGCTGCATATAAAATCAAAATTTTAAATTATTCAAAGAGTAATGATAAAAAAAAAAAACAAAAATGTATATGTAATTAAAGAATATAACTAAAGAATAAATATTAAATAAAAAAAAAGTATTGCAGACTTTAAAATGAACTAGTAGTGGTCTACGCATTTCAGACAGTTTCTAGCCTTTATTTACTGAAGTGTAAAAAATTGTCAAAATGTGTTACATTGGTTTATTTTAAGTAAATAATGGTGTTCTTTAGGTTGAAGTATTTGGCTTTGCTGTTTAATTAGTTTAAAATGAAGACAATTATTAATAGAGAAGTAATTTAGCTTTTCGGCATCGAAAAACAGTACCAAAAAGCAATGCTGGATATCTTAAATATTTATTTGTAATTTAATTTAATGCCAAAGAATATACCTATAAGAAAAAATTTTGACTTCGAATCAAAAAACATATCTGAATGAATCAAAACTATTTGTTAGCTCAGCTTGCAGTTTTTAGA
Organism: Nephila pilipes; assembly: GCA_019974015.1. Lineage (NCBI taxonomy): Eukaryota > Metazoa > Arthropoda > Arachnida > Araneae > Nephilidae > Nephila > Nephila pilipes. Next base: position 893,465 of record BMAW01032666.1, on the reverse strand, counting down.
AATTTTATTTAATTTAGTGTATGCAAATAAATAATATTGAAGAGTTATATTTCAAGAAATCATATTTATTTGTTTCATTCTTAAGAGAAAAAAAACATAGAATTCAAAAAATATATATATCGTCTGCCAAATGTTGATATTCAGAAAGCTTGGGAATAAACTAAGCTTAGTATACATATGGTATATTTTATTTTCAACGGTAATCAAAAATCTGTTAAAATTTCTAATGTTAAAACATATTTACTCTAATTACCAAATACTATTTTAATCAAATGAGTTTCAAGTTATTTTTGTTTTTAAGAAACATTTAATTTTCTTCTAATCCGCTTAGAAAATTAAACATGATTTACTGCTTTCTTACTATATGAAAAGGAATTTTAAAAAAAGTGTATTAGAGAACTAGAAACAATTAAATAAAGGATTACTGGAAAAGTAAATTTGGATGTCAGGCCGAAATCGTTAGAAAGTAAGATTTTTTTCTTTAATTAATGTACGATAAATTGTACAGTCATATTTATATTCATTTCCCGAGAGAGCTGTTGGCACAAATGTTATTTTAATTAACGTTCGAGAACAAATGCGACTGTTCAGTATTGTTTAGAAAATTTTAATTTTCAAACGAAGAATGGAAATTAAAGTAAAAATATAAATTTGTTAATTTCCTTTTGTCATAATTTACGTTGAAATGGATAACAAATGTATTTATGCACTTTTATTTAATAAAAAGTTATAAATAATACTAATTATCGAGAAATATTCAAAAAAATAAAGGTTAGCACTCCTGTGATTAATATAAAAATCATATTTGCGCTTTTCATTTAGGACATTAATATTAACGTAAGTTATTGTAAGTGATGTTGTATTATAAATGAATATTTATTTTTATATCAAAATATACGTTGATATAATCTATACGACAATGCTGTTAATATATCGGCTCGCTGCAAAAATTCGCTATCTCTTTTTAAAGAATTCATATATGTATGAACTCAAATCAAAATTCTTTCAAATTATATGCACCGTATTAGAAATGTGTCTGGATCATCTTCTTTTTATTTTTTGTATTCGAGATTTTATGCTTGTGGATGAAAAACACAGAATCATCTAAAAATTCACATACTAACAGTCTGTGAATGTTATATTAACATAAAATTCTCTAAGATTACAAGAGAAAATCGAAAACTGTTTGGAGAAATCCGGAACGATATATCATCTATGAAATTTTTGGAAAGTAGAGATGTCAAAAAAGAAATATATGTTAATACTTCCATTTGGGAGTTACTTGTTTTCTTCTATAAGTGTGTGCATACTCTATTCAATTCTATACAAACACTAGATTTATAAGTAAACTTATGTTCGAATTCAATGGATATTTTTTGTAGAATTTTGTTATAAATGGACAAAATACTGCTATAGTTTCTTGAGATGTAGCCAAGCACGTTTATTTATATTTTTAGGGTTGCCCGTTTCAGAATTTTTACATGTTTTCAAAATTCTACAAAATAATACAAAAAAGAAATATCTAATAAATTATTTATGTAAATGAAACTATGCTTTGTAGTCTTTAAATGTATATCTGAAGATATGATATATTTTTACATTAATTCAATTGCAAAATACTCAGTCGTAATGCAGAATGAGTGTTTTAATTTGTTATATTGAAGCAAATATAGTCTGACCTCTGCGACTTTGAATTTTTTTAAAAAAATTGTGGATGAAACGAAATATTTAAAGGGGATGAGAAAATTGATTGATTGTTTATTAATGTCACTCTCAGAAGTGACATAAGGACAATTGGCGACAGACCCCGTAATTTTAAACTACGATCAAGAATGTCATCTAAATTGGCATCCATTTCACGCCAACTTGTGGTATTAAATCCCCAATAGATTTAACGTGCATTAACTGCGCTTGGCGGCAGTGCTTGACTGAATGTAAAGGTTATTGGCGCAAGAGCCAGATGTGGGTATGCTGCGCCAAACAAGATTTAACTGGGGTCTAGACGTGAAGAAATTGAAAAAAAAAAAAAAAAGACAAAAATTAGTTGACAAGAAAGAGGGTCAAAAATAGAGAAAGATCGCTAGGGTAACCCGGGAGAACGTAACCCGTGTTTACCAAAGACAGTAAACCCCATGGGAAAGAAAAAGATCACTAGGGGGCCTCGGGGTCATGATGCTCGTACTTACCTGAAGAAGATAAGTCCCTGAGGTCCCCTGATACAATCCCCAGACGATGGGTACCCATTTTAGTCGCCTCTTATGACATTCATGAGCTACAGTGGGACTATTCTGTCAATCCCGGTCACCACACGGGTCCCGCAGTGCTTGAACACACTACTTGATTGATACATTGGCATAAGAGGGAAGAAGAACCTGTGAAGGTTTTTGAATGTGTTCCAATTTATTTGCTTCAGAGAAATTTTAGTAGAGTTTTACATCCCTTATGTAATGTAGAACACTTAGTGTTTGTTTATTCCCGTCTTTTTTTTCTTTCAATATGTATCACTCATGTTTGATGCAAAACTAATAAATATTTCTCTGTATACATCTTACCCCTTTTTTAATATAAGGTTTCTTCGATTGACACATGTGAATTGACGTCGATGGTCGCGCACAGGAAGCCGTAACTGTGTATAACTAGCTTGTGTTAAAATCTATTGAAACTCAACAATTCAACTGAAACTGACTTTGGACTATTCTAATATAGATTTCTTTTGTATTAATGCATATATAAAAGGATTTTTAATTATTTTTACGATATATTCTGTAGATCGTATTGTGGAATGGACTAGTAAACTCAATTTCGAAAGATTTTGAACCGAAGCTTAGCAAATAAAATGCAAAGCTTTGTTTTTTTTTTTTAAAAAAAAAAAGAAATTTACATTTATTTTGACTTAAGTGTATAAAATAAGTAAAAATATCATTTTAAAACAAAGATTTGCTGTCCAAAAAGTAATTAATAAAATAGAGTAAGCCGTAGCGTTCAAAAATCTTTCAAAACACAGATTAAAAACATTATTATTCAATGGGTCAATATCGGCAAAACCACAAGAACTTAAAGCGAATGTACCGATGGGTGATTTATGTATTTTCTTTCCCGCCCTGTATCAAAAAAACCTCAGCATCGTTTTTCAAAAAAAAAAAAACAGTTTTTTTTTTTCTGTCTTCCTTCTCCCGCCTTTTCCCGTTTTTCTCAAAACTTCTCCTTTTTCGCTGAAGTCGCGTTCTTTTCCCAAATCGAGTTTTCTCCTTGAGTGGAGGAGAGGGCTTAAAAAATGATGTTTTAATGCGCCTTTATGAATACAGAGCGAGAGGGCAGATACATGGTGTATGTTAGCCCTATTCCTGTGACCGCCACAGTGGTTTGAGTCACTCAGATACGGGTGAATAGAGTGGTTTATGTAGGTGGAGTTTTTATTTTTTTTATTTATTTAAAAAAAAAAACGCCTTGGAAGGAAAATCTAGCGTAGAGGTGCTTTAATATGGGGGTGGTTTTTTTTTGGTTGAAATCTTTTGTTACAAAATACTGAATGTCAATGTATTCAGCAATACACCCATTCATTGAACGATGATTTTTTTTTATATATAAAAAATTCAAAAAGTTCCATTTGCGTAATATATGTGTCTTAACCCTCATTGTATCTTATGTAGCACAGAATAAATATATGCTTTTTCCTGTCTCTTATAGTGTATCTCATTTAAAATTCTTTCTTGAAAATTTTTTGAAAAACTAATTCTCTATTTAAATAAAAGTTTATGCCGATGCATTTGGTTTTGCCATCAAGTTTAAAAGTTTATGTCGACAAGACACTTCTCCAGAATACTGATTGTCGATGTTACAAATCGAGCTATTATATCTTTATTTTATAATATTTTCAAAGAGAAATTTAGTAAGCGTTTTACTTTTTTTAATCGACTGGTAAAAAAAAAGGTAAACTTTTAGCATAAAATAAAGAAGTTAATTTGAATATCATTTTGAAATAGCCCTATGCTTTGTTTTTATTGAAAAAAAAATACATATGCGAGCATACATTAGCCTTGCCTGTCACTCTTTGTTTTTATGTGAAGAAGCAGGTGCATCTATATCATGCATCAACCAAATCAGCTGTGATCAAGGAAATAGAGAATGTCTGGTTTGTTTTTGGAAATTAATGCATTTTTCTTCTTTAACTCTTGATTGTTAAATACATTTCAACAATGAACCGTATTGAAATGGAAATTTTCTATATTGAATGGATACTGTATTGTAATGGTAATATAAAACCAATTTTTTAAGAAAAAATACCACTAGATAGTACTCGTTTACAGAATATTCTTATTAAGACAATCTCTTTCGGAGATTTTTTATAATGATTATGATACTCCTGACATTATTTTAATTAAATGTTTTTAAACGTATACTTTCAGATTACAAATATAATTACCAACTGTTGTAGTGATTGATGTATTAAATTTGTGTGTGTGCTTAAACTCATTAAACGACGACAAAACTATTTTATGTATATAGTGTTTATGATTTATAAACTTTTTTTTAAAATTTGAGAAAATAATTGAAAATATTTTTTCTTTTGATATGTAGATAATTAAAGATAAGTGAAAATTAAAAAATTGTTATTAAAGAAGTTAAATTCTATTCCGGTCTCGGAAATCCCATCAGGTGGTGCCCCTTTTCCTTTTCTGTAGCCTTTTGGCCCAGAGCTAAAGACCAAACCGAATTAGAATGCCCGATCCTCGCCCCCCCCCGCTCCCCAGTTAACACTTCCTGAACGAACTTGGAACTCATTTATGGACCCAGGATAGATGAAGAGCTGAGTTGTTTCATGATCAACTTACCCAAGATTAAACAATCCGGAATCGAACTTGGGTCGCATTGCTCGGAGTCAGACGACCGTTTCACCTCAGCGGGCGCTAAATGTTACTGTTTATTTATTTTAATTAGATAATATGCGGGTCTTTTATTTTTAGAAAAAGTGTTATTTATATATGCTATATTTTGAGCTTAAAATAATTAGAAGGGCAAATAGCGTTTTTGAGTATAATAATTATTTTAATCTCTTATGATAGTGTTCGCTGCTAATCTTGCACATTTCTTCAGATACACACCCCTGGCAGTGGCGTAGCGACGGGGGAGTTATGGGTATTGCAACCCTTTCCCCTAAAGGATTGCTGTATATCGAAATTATAAAACTGAGACTTTTTTGTACTAATTTTTTTTCTCTCTCCAGAAAAAAAAATGGATATTCGGAATTCCATGCTCCACATAAACACCTAGAAAATAAACAATGAAATTTAAAATTAATTTTGAGATATGAGTTGATTTGGGAAACCCCTCTCCCCTAATCGCCCCGAGCTCCTGACCCTTGGAATTTCATAAATAGTTTGTTACGTTGTTACTCTCTTAATTTAATGAACCGAGTAATCTTAGTGCCTAACGAATTCACGAATCAAATATTTTCATTAAACGTTTTTTCATTTTGTTTACGAAATGATGATTCAAAACCAAAAGTTTTCATTGTAACGCTGCCTTGAACGGAGCGTGTGTAGTACACATTTCTCCCGCTAGGGGCGTGCCGGGCAACTCCGTCGAATTCATTACATTCTGTAACATGGCTGGTGAATTTTTAAGCCGCACAACTTTTTCGCACTCTGCTAGTTTTTTTTTTTTTTTTTTAAGAAAGCGGATTTAAGTGAACAATCCGTGATTGCAAAATCTTTTTCTGCTCGTGAAAAACGCCGCAGAAACTTTTCGACGAGGAGCAACTTACAAATTTGATGTTTTGGAAAAAGAAACACAAGCGTAATAGTGGTTTTCGCGTTTAAAAAAATGGCTACAGGTGACAAAACTCATTCTGAACACCCGTCAACAGACAAAAATTTCGTGAAAAATTCGTAAACCAACAGTCTTGAACATTGATCACATGGCAAAGTTACCTTAGAGCTCGGTTCAGCGAATTCTAGCTGAATATTTGAAAATGAGAAAATGTTTGTGTGCCTGTGTGGGATTCATGTGTGTGTGCCTGTAATATTTAAACTTTGTGTAATAGTCAGTGGCAAGTAATAAGACTTTTCCTTTTAACAAAGTGGTTTATTATCCACAAATAATTATTTTTAGCTGTTCGGAAAAACGTAATAAAAAGATTGGGAGGGCGGCAGTACATCTTGCACATCTTGAGGCCGCACATCTTGACCGCTCTGGAGGTGAGAATGGAATGACAGATATTATCCCCGACTACAGGCAAACAGGGATTTCAAAGTAGGGAAAGTAGTTACGTAACACGAATACTTAGCTTGAACAGTGTCAAGAGCTTAGGTATTATTGTGCATCGTGTTAGAGACAAATTGAGAAACACGTGCTTCTAAAGGTCCTGGGAATTTTGATTCAAGAATGTGAACCGAGTTCGAAAAATGCTAAGGTAGTGATTTTAAAGTCGCTGGGGGTTGGATGATTGAACTTTCGGCGGCCTGGTTTTTCGACCCCGAGGAGGGGGAAGACGGCCTTGATGCGGCAGCGTTGTTTCGAACCTTGGACCAGTGGGTCCGAAAAATGTGCTCCTACCATCCAGGCTGAAAAGACATCTTATTTGGATGGTTAGGTGAGGCGTTTTAACTTCTAACGTTGTTATAGAAGAGAGTCGCTGCATACTCCCCCTCCAGTATCATTATGATGATACGAAGAGATACATTGGTTTGTACAGAAGATTGCTTTTTGATTTTTTTTCGCCATTGCTGCAATTGATATACATCTCCTCCCTGTTGAATTGAGTTTTTGCTTGTAACAGTTTTCCATTTGAGTCATCGACTGTCTCATGTTGAGTGTAGGGTCTCGTCGACACGTGCGCCAGAGCCGGAATATCTCTAATCGTGATTTTGAGAGCGTTTTTCTTAGTTAGACATACAAAGGCAAGTCTTTTGCGTCGGGAGCATATGAAATCAGTAGGTATAAGCTGTGCTGCCATCTAGTATTCAAGTCCTGAGTCACCACTTCGGTGGCCAATGGTTTTCCGACCCCGAGGAGGCATTCCTCGGGAAGAAAAGAGAGTCGCCGCAAATTAATTAGGCTTTGAACATGGGAAAAGTGAATTTAAAATGAATACTATTGCAGCAGCATAGAAAAAATTAAAAATACATTAAAATATTGAATTTAGAAGGGGATTTTACTTGAAATAAATACGCGTGTGTGTGTGAGTGAGTAAGTCTGTCGACATACTCACCAGAGGGCGCCAATCCTGTAGAAAAGGTGCTGGCACGAAACACCGGGGAGACGAAACTGGGAAGCAAGCGTGGACAGACGAGGGAGGTCCATGAGACACTACTGAGACATATCGGAAGCCATTGAGAGCTGAGAAATTAGTCAAGAGATATTGTGAGCGCTGTTCTGTAGTAATATTGTAATAATAGTAAATTATAGAAGATCGTTGACCTCTCGGGGGAATTATATGTATTATGAGCGGAAGAGCGCTATCTGTAGCGCTATGTCTTGAAAAAGCGCTACGTCCGATAAAAACAAAAAACGGTTATTTGTGAATAATTAATGAATCCTCATTCATTAACATTCCTCTAGAACACCGACATCACCAATCCTTCATTGAACTCCATATGTATATATAACACATGGATCAATAAGTCCCGAGACTGTGCGGTCGTTTTATTTGCGATTTCCTCCTTCAAACGCACCAGCAAGTCAATATAATAATCACTGTTGATCGATTTACCTTTTTCGAGGTAGTCAATGAAAATCACGCCATGCGTATCCCAAAAAACTGACGCCATGATTTTGCCAGCTGACTGCTGCGTTTTCGGACGGCTTTCGCCAGCTGTGCGCCACTCAGATGACTGCCGCTTCGACTCTGGAGTGTAGTGATGTATCCATGTTTCGTCCATGGTCACGTCACGACGCAAGAAATTTTTTTTGTTGCGAGTAAATAGCGATAAACAGCTTTCTGAATCATCGACTCGTTGCTGTTTTTGTTCCATCGAAAGCAATCGCGGCACCCACTTGGAAAAAACCTTTTTCATGCTCAATTTTTAATGAAAGATAGTAAATACACTTCCATATGATATCTGTGTCATCTCGGCAATCTCACGGAGCTTCACTGTACGATCTTTCATTATAATTTTTGTCACTTCCCTCACATTTTCCGGTGTAACGGCTTCCACAGGTCTACCCGAGCGTTCCGCGTCATTTGTGTCGGTACGACCACGTTTAAACTCGGCAAACCACCGACAAATCGTTGCTTTTGATGGACAAGAGTCCGGGTAACATTTTTCAATCCATTGTTTCGCTTGCACGGTGTTTTTACCCATTAAAAAACAATGTTTTATCAGAACACAAAACTCGGTTTTTTTTCCATTTTTTAAACAAACTACAGAACGACTTTACTCCAACCTCGATAACTCAGCTGTTTCTGGTCCGATCGACTTAAACTTTTGACACGTTTCAAGCAAAGGTTCGTACTCTAGAAAGACCTGGTTACTGGTTTACTACGAGCGCCATCTCTGGGTTAGTCTCGGAACTTATTGATCCATGTGTTATATATATATATATGAGGGAGAGATAACAGACATGAGCCTTCCGATTTTTGTAGCATTAATACTTGTCTCTCTTCAGAGGAGCTCAATGAACAATAAAGGAATATTAATGTTAAGTAAAATACTCCTAAAGTTAAGAACGTAGTCTCAGGCCAGTTGAATCTAATTTATTTCAGTACAATTATATCTTACAATCAAAAATAACTTTTACCTGATGAAATGTTTGAAAATCCCACAGTGTTGACTTACACCGTTGTCGTCGTGCTTGCATAAAGTATGATACAAATAAGATCACGTTAAAAACGGCGTGGAAATTTTTATAAGGATAAAATAATATCAGGCGGTCATCACATTTTTTATTTTGCGTGAGTACGTGCTATCAACTCGTTTTTTATGCTATTCTAAGTGACTGCTTCTGTTTTTATAAATGATGGGACGTAAATATGTTAAAGCGATAAGGCGGAAAAAGAAGAAAAGTTACACATCAATTTTGACTTTTTGTATTTTATAAAATGGTATGGGTTTCGAATAATAATTGGGTTATTAAATATCGATGTTCTTGACGTAGATTTTCGTGGTGAAGTAAAAGCTTTTTGAGGGTTATTTTTTTAAAATTTCCTTTGTAATATTGTTTTTTTTAAAGGTGTACATTTTTTATTATGTACGAGTATTTCAACTATGAGAAACAAATTTATATGTTGTTTTTTATTCAGTATTTGTTAATATTTTGTATATTTATGCAGTTTTGTGGAAGTTACGTTCGATATATTACCACTAATAATTTGATATTTATAATTTTTTTAATTCGCATTTTCTTTGGGGGGGGGAGGGGTAATCCGATAATATATTTATGTCTAGAACATAGATTCTTATAGTGATTTTTCCAAAAGTTTTTATTATTTTTAATTTTGAAAAGCTCAATGTAGGAAAGGTATGAAGCCTGTTTTTCCGATGAATCTAATTTTTTTTTTCCAAAAAAGAACTTTTATAACATTTATTTAATGCATGTTATTTTGTAGAAACTTTCCTCAAATGAAATTAATTTGTGACAGATTTGAGTTTGAAATAAATTCTGTACGCTCTATACTCGCAATCAATAAAAAGAATAATCCTTTATAGTTAAAAATATTTCCTTGAAAATGGTATTAACATTGAATATTATGTTGAAGATCTTTTTTAATTCTGCTATACTCGTAATTTTATAAAACCGATGAGATTTAAATTGCTCATTGTTTAATCATAAAGAAAATTCAAATACTTTTTTTTAAACTGTGCGAAATGGGAAAAAAAATATCTGATGAAAATAACTGCAGGTATTCATTTAAAAACTGAACTTCCCTTCTGCAACATTGCTCGATTATAGAACGATCCCTCAGTATATTCATGAGGTTTTGTGTAAATATTTGCTTTCATTAAGCGAGTCGGTAGACACGACCCGTGGATAATTTACAGTGCTCAAAATGTTTACTCTATGACATCAAAGGCTTACTCCAATGCTTGCATCAGATAATTTCTATTTCTCCATCTGTGAAAAGATGCTTAACATATTCATTATTTAACATCATTTTCTTTCTGTTTCTTATCGTCATTACATTTACAAACGAAAAACAATGTTGCGTGTAAAAAATCATCAGTGTTTATGGCCGAACGTGATAATTATCTAGGCGCCTTTTGACCTTTTTAAAAGCTACGATCGAATCGAATGAAAGTAAAAAAAGAAATAATCCAACAAAGGCACGAAAAGCACATAAGGCACAAGTCAAAAATGAGCAATTAGGCATAAATTTCTATCATTTGATGCACCTGCTCATATCGTCAAAAAATTAAATAATGTTTATGGTTACAAGGAAAAATCGAGTTTTTTTTTTCTTCTTTTTTTTTATCTTGTATTACCGATAGTCTTGTTTTTTACCTGCATTAAACTTCGTTACTGGACTACATGTTAAAATATTATGTGGCATCCATAATTTCATATTTAAGATGTTTTTGTGAATTTTTTTCCTAATAAAAATAGTTGCGTGTTTGTATATTCTTTATTTGGCGGCAGGTGTGTGTTGTTTTAAAAAATGGCGTAAATAAATTTCACCTTATTACTGAATAATCTAGCCATTGACTCAAAAACGATAAGTCTTTCAAGCAAATAAGTGGAAGGTTATAAAAATCATGGTGACTGGGTAAATAATGTATCTGAAGGGGTAATAAAAAAAATCTGAAACTTTGTATCACTTTATAGAATGCTTTTTGTAAGGAAATACTTCTCAAATTTGTATTTATTTTTTTTTTAAAAAAAATGAAAGAATGTTTGTTGTTAGGCAATGTTGGAAATAAAATTAAGTTATTTTTTCAGTTGTACGAGAGTGGTTGAAAAAGTATATGTTTTTGACGTCAGATGGCACAATTTAGGGCGAATAGTTATCACCATTGTGTGCTGACAAACAAACTTTCCTAATTTGTCTACGACACGTAAGCAAATTTGACATTGTATTAAATTAGTCTTGATTGCTGCCACGTCAAGTTGTCCGTGAGACTTGGATTCATCTTTATACTTGAACACAAAAAATCAATTTGAAAACAATGGATTGCTTCTGGTGAATCTGCTTCGAAGAAAGCGAAGATGGACTTATCAACCCAATAAGTTAAGCGATGATTTTTTTTCGGGAGGGGGGGGGGAAGAGTTGAGATGTGAAGAGCGTCATACGCGTGATATATTTTGTGAAAGGAAAAACTATCACTGAATAATGAGTTACCTTATTCTCATTTCTCATTCCAATACGGGTACTTTTTGAACCACATTCGCTCTGCACCAAATTACTTCGATGACATTATCATTAAACAATTATTTTTTTAAAAATATATGTAATAATTACTTTTAACTAAGATAATTATTCGTTTCCTACAGAACAAAGTGCATCTTCTCCGAACAAAAAGCACTTTTTCGGTTTCATAATAATTGAATTATTTTATCAATAAGGTATGTTTTATTACATTGAACATTTTGGCACAACGTAGCAAAATTAGCATCTGTTATTTTTAAGTAATATTTTTCTGTGATAAATAATGGCTTATTCCAACATGCTTTGATCGTAACCCAAAAATATCTTAAAGTTTAAATAACGTCTAAATAATTCTCTTTCTCCTCGAAGAGTTTTACATTTTTATTTTTATACACAATACATATATGGAATATACAATGTATAGAAATATTACTAAATGGGAAATGAATTGTGTTCGGAATGCCTAAAGGCTTGTTAATGTAGTATATTTCTTCTTTGTTTCATTAATATTAACAATCTTGTTAATGAAGGCATATTTTTGAATATGATATAGGAGTTATGGATCACAGAGAAGCCTTGCAAATAATTTAAATTATAGTATTTCGGAATTAAAAATGAACACTGTGGAGAACAAGTTGTTATAGAGGTGCTAATTTTAATGTATGACTATATAAATCGCATATTTAGCTTAGTTGTACTTAAGATTTCGTCATGTCTGCCAAATTAAAGAGATGTACATTTAACAGGTCAATTGAAAAGTCCCCGGCCTACCATAGTAAAACACGTCTTTGTGGCAAAATTAGTTTTTTTTATTCAACATAATGCCCTTCAAGGGTGATACACTTATTATAGCGACCCTCCAACTTTTCGATATCATTTTTGTAGTACGATTTGTCCTTTGCTTCAAAATAGACCTCAGTTTCGGCGAACACCTCTTCATTCGACGAAACTTTCTTCCCAGCGAGCATTCTTTTGAGATCTGAGAACAGGAAATAGTCGCTGGGGGCCAGATCTGGAGAATATGGTGGATGAGGAAGCAATTCGAAGCCCAATTCATGGCCATCGTTTTCACTGACTTGTGACACGGTGGATTGTCTTGGTGAAGCAGCACTTTCTTTTTCTTCCAATGCGGCCGTTTTTCGGCGATTTCGTCCTTCAAACGGTCCAATAATGCTATTGATGGTCCTTCCTTTTTCAAGGTAGTCAATGAAAATTATTCCATGCGCATTCCAAAATACAGACGCCATAACCTTGCCAGCCGACTGTTGCGTTTTCCCACGCTATGGAGCGGGTTCATCGTGTGCAGTCCACTCGGATGACTGTCGATTGGATTTCGGAGTGAAATGATGGAGCCATGTTTCATCCATTGTCACCTATCGACGCAAAAACTCGGCTTTATTACGCTTGATCATCTTCAAACACTGCTCCGAATCATCAACTCGTCGTTGTTTTTGGTCAAAAGTGAGCTCGCGCGGCACCCACTTTGCACAGAGCTTTCTCATACCCAAATATTCGTGAATGATATGATGTATACGTTCAGTTGATATCTTTAGAGTGTCTGCTATTCCATTCAATTTCAATTTACGGTCATTCAAAATCATTTTGTGGATTTTTTTAATGTTTTCGTCGGTAACAATCTCTTTTGGGCATCCACTGCGTTCACCGTCTTCGGTGCTCATTTCACCACGTCTAAACTTAGCATACCAATCCTTGATGGTTGATTTTCCTGGGCCAGTGTCCGGAACCTCGGCGTCAAGCCAACTTTTTGCTTCAACTGTATTTTTCCCCTTCAAAAAGCAATATTTTATCAACACGCGAAATTCCTTTTTATCCATTTTTTTCACAATAACAAAAGTTGCTTCACTCAAAATGCTATAATTCACAAACTAATGATCAGCTGTCAAATTTATACACGCCTCTTTGGAGGGTTAGGGCTAAGTGAAAAACATATGGATTTAATTCTAGTAGCGCCCTCTATGTGTCAGGCCGGGGACTTTTCAATTGACCTGTTATGTATGCTTTTTTGTTGCTTCTGCTGTAGTATTGAATATTTTTTATTATTATCAGGGCGTTAGCTTTAATTATGTTCAAGTCAATATTCTCACATATAAAGTTTGTCTCTGTAGTGAAAATGGATGATTTTATTCAGAATATTTATTATCAATTAATAGTGTTAATAATTCGCTCTGATAACGTTGTTAGATAACTTTAATGTATGATTTAGCCTTTTTCTTAAATTTCTACTATTAGCTTACTCTCTCTCTCTCTCTCTCTCTATATATATATATATATATATATATATATATATAATCTTGTTCTATATATATCTTTAATGAAATACCTTTTATTCATCCACTCAAGTTCAAATACATTTTTTTAAAAAATTGTAGTGGATGGCACTTGATGAATACAGTTTTTTTAAAATATTAATTAAATTTAATGCAGTTTAATAAAATGCAATTAGCTAATGGGGGAAATGCAGATTAGCCCAACCGCTTGGCGTGATTTTAAACACTGCCAAACTTGGCGATATTTTTGGCTGAATGTTAAGTCAGCTTAGTGGACCAGGGTAGCCACATTTGACAAAATACCGCCAAATAATTCCTGTCGCCAAGGTTGGTAAGGCTAAACTACATTCCAACCATTTAATTTACTGGATGAATTAAGAAACAAGCCAATGAATGCTTCTAGCATGTCATTTGTCTTGCAATGGCTAATTTGGTAGAGCGTCGGTGTAGAATCTTCATGCCTTCGGATCGAATCTCGTCGAAGCATAATTTTTTTTTTATTTAATTTTCAAATAATTAATTTTAGTTTTGTTTGGGAGAATAAAATTGCTCTTATATAAGATATTTAGCAGGATATAAATTATGGAATAAATACTGTCAGTAAAGAAGAGTGCAGATCGCTGGAAAAAAATTTCTTTTGCCACTTAATATTGTGATTCTGTCATATGTATATACATATTTATATTCATTGCAATTATTGAATGAAAAGTAACTAAAATAAAAATTTTGTTTGTTGACTTAAGTAGGAATTTACTTAAAACAAATTTTTTTTATTACTTGTTAATTATTTGGAGGCAACAAAGTGAATGTTAACTAATTTTTAGTTGTTTTGAAGATGGACCTGTTTACTATGTAAAACATATTTAACAGCATTTTTATCGCCTGAGATACTGTATTAAGTGTTTTGAATATTATGGTCAAAAAATGTTGCTCCAATATAATTGTTTCACTGGTATTTCTTTTTTGCGTCTGGCCTGTTTTTGAATTCCTTATATAGTGTCAGAATTCTAAAACAAGAAAAACACCGAAGACGAGTTGATAACTAAAACAATTCTTTTTATTTAATTGAATTCGTAAAATGAGCTTGAGAGGCAAAAGATAGCTAAGCCTCAAGGTTTAGGTAAATGGTAAAACATCCTAACCAAAAAAAAAACCCATCTAAACTATTAGTTTCAACAAAATAAGTACGAATCTATATATTATTAGTTTGCAAAGTAAAGTTTAAGTTTTACTCTAGTAAAATCCGCATTAAAAAAGTATACTGTGATTTCTGGTGATAATTCTGTTAAGAATAACAGGTTGGGCCAAAAATCACTTCACAATTTAAAATGAGAATATCATATCGGAAAAGTAATATTTTTGGTTTATTATCGGAGTCTGAAAATCAAGACTTATGCTTTTTAACTACGGAAAAATACATAACTGATCAACGTGTGAAATTTAACCAATGTTACTGTGCAAATAAAGATTCCCTGGTTTTAACACAGAGAGAGCGTATGAGCATCATTTTCATTTAAGAAGACCCTCTAATCCTATGTTAGTAGGCTTGGTTAAATGTTTCACGAGTCTGTGAAAGATATTCCAAGAATTGGAAAACTCCAGTTGATTCGTTACGAGACCAATCTTGATCTCGTAGAAAAATTTATTGCTGAAAAGTCAAGAACATTGATTCCACACCGATCTTGAGAACTTGATCAATAATCTTTAAGCCAATACAAGCTCAAGATCAATATTCTTCAACAAATTTAAATAATACAGCTAGAAATATTGCAAGCTGTTATGAAAAATATAATGGACAGAAGTGCTCGTCTAAGACATATCGTTTTCTCCATAACAAATTTTTAAAAAAATCGGAAGAAATACAGAATAACATATATCTGAATATATTCTATTATAACACATTTGAAATTATATTTTCTTATTATTGTGAATTAACTTTAAGCCCATCCTGCTGTACGATATTGAACATCATTTTTTGATTGTATTAAAGAAGCGTCGTTATCAAAGAAGGCAATACATTTCAGCTCTTTATTATAGCTACATAAACTGCGGGGAATAAACGAGGACTAGTTGGAAGATATAGGATCGTTCTAACAGAAAAAACAACCACAAAAGGAAGTAACTAAAAATAATATCTACTCTCACAACGATATGTTCCCAAAATTTTTATTAAGCACACAATTGAGTGTACATGGAATTACACAACTGTATTTTGAATGAGAAATATCGAGGTTCAGCTGAATCCCCATTTTTAGAAAGTCAATAAGGGAGTAAATGTAGATCGATTTATTTTCAAAAACAGAGTCAAATATTATCATATCAGATCACAGCTCTAATGACACAGCGACACCAACAAGCTGCGAATGCATAAAGCTTTACGTAAACAGGAGATTAAAAACCCTTCGTATGCATATCAAAGCAAATTCTCCTTTCTTAGATTAAAAATGACATCATAAACGAAAAACAACACTTCCGCGCGCTACATAAACTCCAGAAAACACTATAACTGAAAAAAAAGGGATTAAATGGGATTTTTCCACGACATCTCAAAGCCGTTCGCATCTGTCCACTCTGCCACTACATATACCTCTTCCACAACATTCATCGCCTTCACGGTACTCTAATGCCACCTGCATATTTAACATCCCCCCCAACCTGTCTCCCTACTCCCAGCTTATCGGCTTTGCGAGCTATGGTGTATGATTATAGCATCTTCGATCACTTCAACAACCACCTGCCGTTGTAATACTTTTTTTTTGTATCGCACAACCGTTTTCTGTAACGAGATGTATATCACCAACTAAATGACCCCGATTTATCCATGCTTTTGACAGCAGGGAAGAAATGATTGCATTATTTGGACTTGTCCAATTAAAAAAAAAGAACCAGTCAGGAAGATTAGTGATGTATATGGGAAGTGATCCAGGTTCGCTTGATTTAAATTTAAAACGAAGCTATCTGGGTGGTTTGAGTTAATGAGTAAATAAATGAAAAATGTGCTCAAGGCTGTATATTTCACGTATATTGATTCGAAGATGGATCCTTTTTTGTTGTTGTTGTAGTAGTTATTGGAAAGTAAAGAGATTATTACCTATTGATAAATTGATCTGGTTTTATTTTTATTTGATTTTTTTTTCGCTGTGGCTTGTTTTAAATTTAATGAGCATGGCTTGTACTTATGTTTTGTTTGATTTTTGACATTTTGTTATTGAATATATGTTGTTTATATGAACGTTTTGTTTGTTTAAAAGTTTGCTTAATTTTTTTTTCATTCACAACTGACCTGCTTTCATTTTAATTTTTAAGAATATTTCTGCTGTTCGATGAAACAGTGCATAAAGAAAAAATATTAATACGAGAAATGAGTGAGTTTTTAATATCATTTGAAAAACATTCTTTTTATAAATAAAACTAAAAATGTGTTAATGTAATTGATCGACAAGTTGCTTTATTTGATTGACTTGAGATTTGTTGAATTATACTCATTTTTGAGGTATGTTACGAATATGAATTCATTAAAAATTTTCATATATGCCAAACCGTTTCATAAATATCCAAATCTTTAATATAAAGATTAATATTGAGTTGTTATGAGGTAATTTAATTATTATCAGCATAAAAGCGCCAATTTTTGTGTGGTGGGATATTTTATCGAATTAGTTGATTTTTTTTCTCATAATTTTACAATTATTATAAAAACGACCGACAAATATAACGCAAGGGAGGAAATGTCGGTAAGAAGAAATTATAAGGTGTAGTAATAGATTTCAAAGCGTGTTTCAGAGAAATGAATATGTAATTGAGAGCTGAGAAAAAAAAACACTTATTCATCAAAATATATTCTATCGTTATTTAATCCCTTTGGGCATCGGTAGGGTAGTTGACGGACACCAGCAGTGTAGAACGATTCATCTTATGACGCGACGGTGGCCACAGTAGCCTTACGGTTAAGGCAGCGGACTCGTGGCCGGCGGTTTCCATCAAGTCGTAGGCTGGATCCTTGATGCCACTAAAGGCATCAAGGATCTGTAGTGAGGCTGATGCACGTTAAACCTGATCGAGGTCCTTGGTCCTCTCAGGACTTGTAGAAGGAGGAGCCTCCTCAGGTGTCGTCCTCTTCCTTGACCGAGGTTCAAAATTACGAGATCCGTCGCCAATACCCTCGTGTTGTTTCTAGTGCGACGTTAATCAAACAAACCAACTAATGACGCAACGAAGTCATCAACCCATTTTCGTTCTTCATCCACTGATCGCATGTGTACAGAGGAAAAGGCATTGTGTATAGACCGAAACATATGATAGTGTGAGCAAGCTATGCGCCGAGTGTTCCAAAACTTCCCAGACAAGCAGCAGTTGTAGCGTATCCCTGACTGTTTTTGCTACATGAGGCCTTGTGTTATCATGGAGAAATTTCATGGACCCAAACCTTTGACTGTAAACGGACGTTTTCGACCGATTTTCTGGCTCAATTTCAGCAATTGTTGCTTGTAGCATTCAGCAAGTTACACCGAGCACCAAAAATTCGTAATCGAACAAACTCTTCACATCCCTCTAGATGTATAAGAAAACTTTTTTGCAGTGAATGGCGTTAATATCGTTGCTTCGCCGGGATTCACCAAATGTTTCTTCCGTTTGGGATTATCGTAACATATCAATTCTTCAACTCCCCTCACGAATTTCCTCAAGAAAGATTTTCTGTGTTGCCTGTTTAGCAGAATCATGTACTTCAAGACACGCTCATCCTTGTTCTTCTGATTCAACGCATGTGGCACCCATCTTCTTTCCCATTGCATGTAAACGATTAGAAATCTATTAATGATACTTATAAATGTTCGGCGAGTTCACTTCGTGTTTGAGAAGCATCTTCTTCGAGCAGTGCTTGCAAATCCTCGTACCTATCCTTCAATGGAGAGTCGCTGCGTTCTCTAAAGCTAAGACATCTTAATCGACATCTTTAAGATATTGAAACCGAAATTCTCATGAGATTTTCGGTACAATTTCCTCCCTGAGAACAGATCATATTGATTCGCATGCTTTTACAGAATTTTTTTTTCCTCTGGAGGAATTTGTAACGAAATGCAGTGACGAATAAATGACTTATCGTGTGTGTGGTAGTGTATGACACATCTTTCATCTTCGAAATTTTCCAACTTTACTTTAACCTTTCTCCCAGCTTCTGCATCGTTTTAACTGTGAACTTGTACCTATCACATGACACAATTACAATGTACTGATTGGTATGTTATTTCGCTGTAGACGTCACAAACACAAAATTCGCCTTAAAGCTTCTTACTAAACCCAATTTTAATCATCTGCTAATTTGTTAGAGTTATCAAGATAATTTGTTTCGTAATGTTAAGATTATTGTAATAAATATTTTCAACTTAAAATATTCGTTAGTATCAAAGCGTGAAGACTGGCTGTTTTGTTTTGAAGGGAATGTTGTTTCGTAAACTGTAAAAAAACTTCTATTTGTTATTTTTACAGATGTATTTAGGAGTAATAACGCTGTTTTTCCCTTTTTGAGTTACTAGGCATTAATTTGCTTATAATTATAAGAAAACTTGTTTCATTTTCATGAATTTGGCTAGACATATTTGAAAAATGCTCTAAATATTTTTGATCAATGTTAAAGAAAGCAAAAAACTGTTGCTATTTGTAACAATGGGTTTTTTTGTACCTTTTTTCTGAAAGACAAAACTTATTTGAACATGAATTTTTTTTTTCTGGAAAAGTACTCATTTACCGAACTTAACTTGTTTTTTTTTTAAATATAATTTAGTTTTCGCAGATTGTATCAATCTTGTAAGTGAGAATGAAAGAACATCATGAACGTTCAGAAAGAAATCATAAATGTGTAAAACATTCAAGGGTTAAAAGTAAAATATAAATTCATAATTCAGTATTTTTATTTTATTTGAAATTTTCAAGAAGTCTTTTAGAAAAGAATATTTTGTTGAGTGTCATAAATATGTTTCACCTATAAAAGGAAAAAAAAGATAGCGATGAAAGAAGATTCCAAGAATAACTTGAATAAAATTATTCGAAGAATAATATTAGAAATGCTAAAAAAATACGCCAGTATTTGATCTTCCCTTATAGCTTTGATACATCATAAAGATTGGCATTTTATTGTTGCTTTCGAACAATAAAACGCATTACAATATTAAATCGATTTTTCTGTGTAAAATGGTCCATCAAATATGGTATTATGAAGCTTATTTTGCGTATCTAATATTCCAAAAATCATGAATGAATATTTACAAAGCTGTTTTTATTATAACAATGCCTTTTGAATTCCTTTTTAAAATCAATAAATTAGAAATTTTTGTTCCCTCACAAATATTTAGATCTCTCTCAGCGAATTTCCCCAACATACAATATTCTCATAAACTAATCCAAACTCTTAAGCTTTATTTGCCCTAATTGCTACGAATAGCACCTGACATATTTTAATTCCAAACCCATTACGCCTCATAACAAATACCTGAAAAAATCGCTTGATAGCACTTTTATCGAACAAAACCGACAGAATAATTTAGCATAAATGACTTTTAAAAAAACACAATAAAAGTGTGTAGGAAGACTCACAGAAACTCACAAAAGGAGCGGACCCGGCCTCATTAACTTTAGCTCAAGGGCTCAAAATGACATAGGCATTAATTGCGTATCTCCCCTGTATCTCCCCAACATAATGACGTCTTAAATTAGCCAACAATTTATCGAGCCCATGCTACGAATTAAAAGGGGGAAATATGGGGTCATCAGATTCTTTTCTAGAAAAATTAAATGTAAAGAGATTCTTTTTTCCCCTTGCAAAATAAATGGATTTTTCTATCTTTTTTTTTTTTTTCTTCCACTTTTTACACTTTTATTTGAGAAAGTGGTATTTAGAAGTATGGTAATAGAGTATGTTTGCTGTTTTGGTATTTTTTAGACATTAATCATTGATTTAGGAGAACTTTCTTTTGCAACCAGTAATTTATTTTTTTTAAAAAAAAAATCAGAATGTTAGAAATTGTTGATTGAGAAAAATTATACCACTGTCCTCCTCCGATTTGTGGGCTGTTTTATTCTTAACATTCATTTTGGTTAATATATTCTTTGTTTGTTTGATTAAAAGCCCTATTGATTCATATTTATAAATATTATTATTAATTATAATAAAAAAAAAAGTGTAACTTATCGCTAAACTAAAATCAGAAAAAAACGTTTGCGCCATTGTTGATAATAGTTTGGCATCTAAACTATTTTGTATGGATTTCTAAAATTAACTATTTTCTTTGAATTATAAGATATATTTTGTATCGATTTTTTGGATTTAAAAAAATTCGAATATAAATTTGATTTTTTCTTATTCTGGGAAATAATTCTGTAATTTCTTATTTATAAAATTTAGTTTTCTATTTTTTGAATAATTTATGAAAATCAGTACTTTTAAAATTTCTTGCAGAAAGAGGAAAATAGATGCTGAAAAAATCTACAGTTAATATAACTTAAAATATTTTATGCCTTTTCTAAACAACGCTTATTGTTCTGTTTTCTGTTACTTAATAGTACTATACAAGCATTCTAAAATCATATATTATAACAATAATTTTAACCGGTGTAAATGAAAATTTTTAGATAGTTTTCTATTAAATTAGTTTCAAAAAATAGAACAATAGGTTATATTTAGTTGATACTCTTTTTAAATTGTTATTTAATCGAATATACCTTTGCTGTATAAATACGCGTATACATGATATAGCAAAAAATATGTGTGCTTAACCAAAAATAATTGTGCATTCTTATATTTAGTTATCTTTTGGTTAATATATAGCTACAGTTATTAATTAAAATATTTGTTTTCTTTTACTTATTTAATTTTAATTAGTATATTTTTCATCACAAACTAGATTTTTATTTGTATTAATAAATAAATAATTTTACTTTTTAATTATCATATTGTTAGTGTACCGCGATGTTGAGAAAAATTGAACACTAAATAATTATTTTATTAAAATTAAATAAAATAATTATTTAGTGTTATAAAATAATTATTTTTAGAGGCGAATTATATTATTTTATAAATAATTATCAATTCCCTCCCCCATAATTAGTAATATTTATTACACATAACCTGCACAGATTTTTTGAAAATAAAAGGAAGTTGAATTTGATATGTCTTGCGTTATTCATTAAAAAGTTTGATTTCGTATGTTCGCACTTAGATAGTTTTTGGTTTTAACTTGTGATATTAAAACAAACGTATCAAATAAAAACTAAAAAAAATCTGGTTTTTTTTTTTATTTTTTTTTTATTATTATTATTATTTGAAGCTAGAAGCAGAAGAATGAGATCTGTTGTGACTGAAAATTCAAACAATTTATTCATTTTATATTAATTTTCTGAAATAATTTTATAACGTAAATAAATATTTAATTTTATAAAAATGTTGCACGTTTTATTCGTTGTGCAAAAAAATTAATCTATAGTGCATTAAAACTTCCGTTGAGTATTTCAATATTCATTTTGAATTTAAATGTAGGGAAAACTTCGAAATACTATAATATCGGTATCAATTCATTTAAATTAATCGTTAGCTTCATGAAATAGGGCATGTAATTTGAAACCTTTTTAGTATTGATACTATTTAAATAACATTCGCATGAATTTCATTAATGAAAATTGCTAAATAAAGATTTCTTTCTGTAAAAAAGAATTTTCTTCTTTTTTTTTTTCTGAAACTGCTCGTTCTCTTTTAAAACTTCAACCATTTTAAAAAATTTTTGCTTTATAGTTCAGAAATCGTCAGTAATAAGCTACAAAAAAAATTATTTCTATCGGATCCATTAAATCTCGAATACAGTGGACAAAAAAAGAATAATAATATTGAATTTTGAATTCTTTCACAAATGTACTTCACCTTACTGGGTTTTATTTTAATTAAAAATACAATAAAATAAATACAATTACGAAAATACTTATTCTGTTACTTTAAACGATGTTATTGAAGTAACATTTTATTACATAATAAATGATTCTTGATAAAGAAATTGCATAACACAATCAAACGATAAGATAAAATTTGTAACATAAAATACAATTAAAACATTATAAAAGTTGTGATACAATATGATACTAGCTATAAAGATTATCATGGCTTATATAACAGAATAGCTTGTCATAGATATTCGTATCATGTTGAATGTCTTCATAAAAATTCAAAAAAAGGTAAGATGGAGAGAAATTCAGCGGGAATATTTTTCAATTCATTGTCAAATAAAACTGCGAAAAATCACATAATGTAAAAAAGAAAAATGATTTTGAAAGATTTCAGCTTAAGAGTTTGGCATAATTTTCTTTCCAGATAATGAAACAAATGTACATTAAGTTCTTTACAAATCGTTTGGCTTAAGAAAATAAATTTTATAATGGCATCGAGATTTTTCTTTTCACTTTGAATAACTATTGATGGTTTGAAATAACTTAAAAAAAGCATATCTTTAAATCCTTTACCCAATATTATATTTCCCGTTTCTGTTAAATTCGATATATATATATATATATATATATATATATATATATATATATATATATATATATATATATAGGAATATTTTGAATCATTCTAAGCAAATCATACGTTTAAAATATTGTATTTTAAACTATTTAGAATGAATACTAAGTTTAAGAAATAAAATTTAAAATTAATATTATTCTATATAAAAAATGATGTAAATTAAATCAAGAAACTTGTAAAATGACAAATTTTCTGTAGGTCCTTGTTTATTTCCCGATTTGAGAAGAGTTTCTCGTACATTAATTTCAAGTGCAATCTGCAGTTTTATAGATGTGATTTTTCTTTCGAAAATTTCGAAATTCATTGTTAATTCTATTAAATTAAATTACACGAGTAAAACTATACTTGCATCAAGAATTCGATTATCAATGATATCGAATCGAAATATGTAACAAATACCCAATGCAAATTGAAGGCTGTTTATAATGGAATATTGTAATATATAAATTTCATAAAATAGGAATTATACAGCACTTTAAACAGAAATATTTGATTTATATCAAACGGGTCCAAGTCCAAGCGCTCCCTACAGGGACAATGACATTTACTCGAATACTGCAACGGTTAAAATCCGGGAATAATATACGAAATCTCCAGGAATAAATTTTCACAGGCCCTCATATTTCACGAATATTTCGGAAAAGAATGTCCCCCAGCGAAACAAAGCACCTTCCCGCGAGACACCGATATATCGAATAAAGATGACAAATTGCCGGCGTCACCTACTCCAACTCCACAAGCGACAAATACACATAGAGTCTATAAATCACAAAAGACTCGAAAACCTTGTTCTTTTATTTATTTTTCCCCACTGCGGTTTAGGGCATAAATTGATCCGGATTGTTTTGTGATAGTCCTACGTTCGTGTAGTTTGGGCTGTTTTTTTCTCCCCACATTCGGCTATGGAAAAAAAAAGAAGAAAAAAAAAAAATGTCGAAATAAAAATAAAAAAGTTGTAATCGTTTGCTGTAAAAGTCTAGATCATGGAATGTTTTCTTTTATTTAATGTGATCGGAGTAAAATGAATGATATCACTGTCTTCGATCAACCCGCGAAGTAAAAAGTGTGTGTGTGTGTGTATACTATCACATTAATGTAATCTAATCACATATACATTAATACTATGTAAATGTGATAGTATATGCTAAGAATGTTAATAAACTGTTATCAAAAATTATCAAAAACATAAGTGATAAAATCTATTGAAACGGAATAATTTTTAATTATAAGATTATTAGAATTACGTTGCGAAATAGACTAAGAACATAGGAAAACCAAAAGCATGAAAAAAGTTTTTGAAAATTAGTTTCAACAAAGAAGATAAAGAAAAAAAAAGTCGTTAAGTAGTTAAAATTAGCTGTATCATGTTTTGGATTCATAAACTGGTTAAATATATTTTTAAGATCCTAACCATACTCACAGTAATTACTTTACAGTGAAATTGGTTGATTTTTTATTTTTCAAAAAATGTTCTATTTTTGTGTGTATGTGTAATTTCACTGATTGTGTAGCTTAATTTCTTAATTTTTTTTCCCATTCTGTAACTCTAGATGAAGTGTTCATGATTATTTTCTGATACAATTCCAAAGTATCCTTTAATTTATGCAATCACGCGCTCGTGAAATCTGCTAAATCAACTTTCCCACCGTCGCAGAGATGTAGCGATAATCCCGACCAGACGGTTCGGCTCCGGCCAAATTCCCTGAAAGATCCCTTTAACCAAAACCATGTGCTTATCACGTGATCGAATGAAATCCCTCCATATAAATTCGACACAAGGTAAAATTCTCTCTCTTCCGCTGTAGCCAAGGACGCCAAACTACGTATTTGGCGTTGTGCATTTCCGCCATGCAATCCTCTCTCTAATATTTATTGCTTTTGTCTCATAAAAAGGAATAAGCAGTCTTTGTTTAAAAAAAACTGATGTTCTAGATACAACCATGACTTCGAAGGTCCCGTTTTTACTCATTTCCATTATGTTCGTGTTTGTGTGTGTATAAATTTCATTTTTTTTACATTTTAAAGGAAATTTTTATTTATGAGTGGTTACAGAACTGGAAATAAAGGGCATAGTTATACTGGAAATAAAGGGCTTCAATTCATGTGAAACTTCAATTTCATGTTATCATTGGAAATAAAGGGCATAGTTTTTGGAACTTTTTATGATTAGGTTTATAATTTTTAATATATATATTGTTTTCTTATATTTCTTACACATGAATAATAATCATTAACTGGGCGATTTTTTTTAAATGTTACATTTATGTATGGTAAATGTTTTCACGTCTGGTGTACAAAAAAAGCATTCAAAAGATGGCTCTAACTACAGCTTCTTGAAATCAAACAAATCAACTTGAATAGTAGTAATTTGCAACATTATGTGCATAAAGATCAATTAATATGCAGAATAAATTTTATTGCAGATATCTCCGTTAT
This sequence comes from Nephila pilipes, assembly GCA_019974015.1. Lineage (NCBI taxonomy): Eukaryota > Metazoa > Arthropoda > Arachnida > Araneae > Nephilidae > Nephila > Nephila pilipes. The sequence continues at coordinate 867,874 of BMAW01032666.1, read as the reverse complement.
TTTCAATAATAATTACAACTTTATGATACCTCTACGTAAGTCATATTTATATACATCATATTAATTTCTTCTCATATATATATTTAATGAAATGAAAATATTCGATTTATTGGCTATTTCTTGTCACTTTTCGACAGCACTGTCTGCTAGAATATAAACTGTTTTACTGTGTTCCTTTTTAATGTTAAAAACACACGTTAAAAGTCTGATATTGAAAATGTGTTATTACAATGTGAAAAAGCTATTTCCTTTCACAATTACACTTTTACTCTTATTCTTAATTCTTATCCATTCTTTCTCAAACATTTACAAAATTCATTTTCTTTTCTAGGTAAGAACAATGCCTCAGCAATTATTTTGATTATTTGCCATTAAAAGGTGAGTCACTTTCGATTGTAGAATTGTGCTTTCTGAAATGCAGCAATCGATCGCAATTCGATTGCAGTAATTATGGAACAATTTTCATCAGATAAGTTTCTGCACTGTCTGTTGCTATATTTTAAAGATCTCGGAAAAAGTTTTATTTTCGGCAGGCAGCCGCACAATGATGTTTTTTTTTTCTTTCTCGACTCCGAATTTTTGTCTTTGCGAAATTTCTTCGAAGCATTTCTTCAGACCACACAGAGAGTAATTATAGTATAGTTGTACAAACGCAGAATTAGAGATTTCTGATTGCTGCAGAATTCAGGGTTTATTTCTTGTTATTTTTTCAGCGCACGTCTCTTGAATTCTTGTTGTTTTTTTTTATGTCAGATGTCTGCAAACAGTTTTTGCTAGAATTTTGCAACTTGACGGTGGAAACGCTGAAAGCATTCGAATATTTGTATTGCCATTTGAAACGTAAATCGAAGTATTGTTATTTGATTTTTTAAAATATTTTCATATTTTTATCGTCAGACATAATCCATATGCACTCAATCCACGAATTTCATGCATACAAAGGATTTTGAGAAATACAGTTAACGTCTAAGTCAAAATTTTCATTTTCCCTAAGGATGCCAAGAAGGATGCAGAATTAAAATAAGTAGTTAAATGTTCCCTTCTACCAATTATTTTAAATTCGTGAATGTAATGTTAATTTCTTTTCAATTTTTGAATTCATGAAAAGGAATGCAAAAGAAATTAATAAAATAAAGCCATTCGAAAAGCAAAATTAATGAACATTTCTATAGAATCACACTTTGCTTCCGTGTTTTGAAAATATTTTAGCATATGTATTTTAATCATTCGTTTTGTAATTTTTGAAATCTTTAGGAAATATTTTCGAAAAATCAGTGAAAAAAGTGTAATTTCACCGAAACTTTCATTATTTTTTGCTCTTTTAGAGAACAAGATTTATTCGCTTATTTTTATAATAAACGGATTTATTATATCTATTAATAAATTTATGTAAACTTAGAAGATATTTTTTGTCTTCAACTATGTTCTCTTCCCAATCAATAGGCCTAGGATAGCTGTCCATTCTTGATAAAATTATGACGTTAACTTTTACCTCAAGCGTAAAGCCATTTTCTCCAATCTGACCAAAGTAATTTAAATTTCTTCGCTCAAAAGATACTCGGACAATTAGTAGCCTTGATGAACTATTCTCTGGTTTCGTTCAAAAGGAATTCGAAACAAAGTAATTAATTTTTAAACTTCTTTCCGAACAGAGCAAACACTGCAATTTAAATTGCTAATTCGTAGTCGATGCGGGTATCCCTCCCTTCCCCTCTTGTATCACGGTTAGCATTTCGTGCCGTATTAGCGCAATTAGTAAGTACACCCATCATTAATGAACGCGAAAAATTCTCCGTCCAGAAGTTCTTCATGGGTAGCCTATAGTCCTCGCCAATTTTATGCGAATACGATTTGCAACTCTTTTAATACAGTTCCAATATTAGTTAATTATCCATTCTTTTATATACTTCCCTAAAATAGACTTATCTTTCCCGCCATGGCTGATAGCAGTTCCCCTCTGGGACAAAAGGATTGTCCCAGAATTCCCTTTCCCTTTTCATGATCTGCTAAATTTGCAAACAGTTTTCAATTAAGCTCCTGGATGTGGTCGGGGGAAAAAATACGGGATAACTCCAGTACCCCTAATGAAGTTTTAATTCGTGTCTTTAATTCTTTTGTGTGCTTAAATTCAATTAAGTTGTTTTTAATCTCGCAGGCTTCCAACCTTGTTTCGTTTGAGATGTGCGGATGGGGAAGTAAAGGCTGCATTGAAGAGCATGCGTCTGGACTCAGCGCAATTTGAATTGAAATTTAATAAGTTCTTAATTTTTTTTATTACATGGATTTTACTCCCTTTTAGGAGTTTAATCAAAATTTATCATCGTTTAATGATCTTGATTCTATTAAAAGGATTTGTTTTCTTTCTTAGTTCAAACATATGTTCTGGGTATTTAGTTTTTCCAGATATTGTCTCTCATAGTTCTGTGCAGATAATTTTAATTAAGCACAATAGTCAAGTATTCTTTATTTATGTTATTATAGAAAATTCCTCGGAGTTCACGGACCCTCAAAATGGTTACCAACAAGTTTACTGAAATTTGAAATATGAAGCTTACCCGGGTATTCGGGAAATAGTCAATGCGTTAATTCAAAATATAGTCAACATCAATCCAGCAGAGTCAGATCTTTTATCTTGTAAGATCCAACTATGTTTACAGACGCACAAGAACGAGGGACGTTTTTAAAAGAGCTCATGGTACACCAGATGAAACAAACAACCACCATAAGAATTCACACACGTTGCCGTTGTAATGGCAGAAGTAGTGTCAGCGGAGAAAGAATGACGCATGCGCAGAGTGACCAAGGAAAGAGAGTAGCTGCAGACCAGCGTGCCCGAGACGTGACTGACAACGTGGTCGGCATTGGAAGTGCTGGCTGTTATCCGATATTAATGGGCACGTGGGACTAGTCATCCATGAACGCCTTCAGACCGTGAATTGTGAACAGGTCAGGTCTCGTCAAATGGTTTGAGGCTAGTGTTTCATGTTCAGTGGAAGAAGAAGATCGAAGTGGGCGTCCCTACATATTTAAGAATGAAAACAACTCTGCTAGAGAACAGGACATGGTGTTAGTGGATAGACGCATAACTGTGTCAGACGGGACGTCCACACTGCATATGAGTCATGTTCAGGTCCATCCAAAACAATGCTGAGGGGGAGCAGGCTGTGCAACAAATTTTTGCATCTCAGGGTCCGAGTCTTACCAGAGTGGTTTCTTCAAACTGATTGCACGCTACGACACATGTCTAAATGTGAATGGTGACGGTGTCAAAAAATAGTGCAAGTTGTATAGCTCATGATGGGATGGCTTATTTATTTATTTTTTTGACAATAAGTTTTCCTTGCGAAAAAAAATGACGAAACTTATTTTCAGAACACCCTTCGAATATTATGCACACAATCCAATTCCTTCTTACTGCTTACTACTAACTTCAACGTCACTATCACTTCATAACACTATTACCCAAACCACTTTGCATAATCACGTTTCATTTGATTGGATCTAGTTTTTCTTTTGGTGAAACTGAATCATAAAGAATCATCAAGGTAATTAAAAAAGAACTAGAATAGCCCATCGTTACCGGTTTTTTTTTCCGCTTCTCTTGGGGGAAAATCAATCTTTAAATGCAAAAACTTAATTTTTTACGTACTCAAAGAGTAGGGATAATAACCTTTGTTGCTCTGTATCCCATAAAACCAACCAATCAATTAACCTTTGTACGTATTATTCTTTGGGCAACTGACTTTTAAAATAATACTTTTTGAAGCATTATTACATTTGGCAACTTTATCACGTTTTAAAACTTTGTTGATTACCGTTCGAAAAAATTCATTGTTACATTTTTAGTTGGGATCTCTTGAAGGTTTCAATGCAAAATCGGCGGTTTTGTAATTGTCTTAAAATTCTGAATAATTCGAACACTCTTTTCAGTCACTGCTTGGATTCGTATCTACATATAATGTAAAGTAATGCTATAATCGGAAGGCAAATAAAGTGATGAATTCTTTACACAGATTTCATTTCAATCTAATCAGACCTTCTTGATAAATTATTCATTGTTATAACATATTTTTGAAAATTTCGTTGCGAGTAAAATCAGTCATAGAAGGGGGATACAATCTTTCTATACTTTAGATATATTTAAAGAAATTTTATTGCCCAAATGTATCATTATGAATTTGCATTTAAGAAAAATACAGAGCCTCTACATCTGCTCAATTTCAATAATATTTCAACAAAATAAGAATACATATGATTTCATTCAGATTAATCATTTGTGGTCGTGGTAGCCTTCTGGTTATGGTTGCAAACTAGCAACCGGCGTTCTTTCCATCAAGTCGCGGATTCGGGTCCTGATGTCGCAATCGGTGGGTTGGCATACAATAAATCTGGTCGAGATCCCACGTTTTCATGTGGCATGGTGTTGAAGTTTGCAGAGGAAGGTGCCTCCTCATGTCCATGCCAATAGACTGAGGTTCAGAATTGCGAAATCCTTCGCCACTAGCTCTCATGTTGTTTCTCAATGCGACGTTTAAAAGCAATGAGATGGGGAATTATGAAAATAAGTATACAACACTATTAAAGGTTGTTATTTTCCTAAGAAATATTTCATTGATTGAATCTACACTTATTAAATGCTTCATCTTCAACGTAATGTATTATTAATATATCATAAGAGGAAGTATTGAAAAGGATTTGATTCATAAGACAGTATTTTCAATTGTCCTTTTCCTCAAAAAACAAATTTTTCTGCCTCGTAATTAAATTTATTATAACTATCATCATTTACCAATGACAAGCTTATGTGTGATTAAACAAATAATTCCACGAGCAATTGAATGACTGTTCTAATGAATATGATGCACATAGCAAGATGTAATTGAAACGCATCGTAGATGCTAATCACTAACAATACTTAATAATATTTCCAATTTTCTCTTTGAGGAAATACTCAACATAAATTATTATTGCTAGACTATTCAAAGCCCCAACAAACGGTGTTACTTTAATTAACTGCATTAGTTTAGCTATTCTATTCAATTTCTTTAATTAACAATTGCTATTACACGCTTTGTATGTAATCAGATTTATAAGTTTTCCCTCTTGAAAGTCCTTGGTTCTCCTGCTGTAATCTCTGTGAATTCACTTGCGTTGCTGAGTGATCATTAAATTAATAGACTAGTATAAGAACTCAGAATGGTGAGTGATCTTAAAAATTATTTCAGTACATAATTAGCTGAGTGTTTTGTTAATAGCGAGAATTTTTTAATGAACATGTCTTTTTAGTAATTATTTTTATTTCGAACTAATTACAAATTTATTAAATGAAGGAACCAATTAACAGTGTGTGTGTTATTTTATCTATAGTAACAATAAACAATTAACTTTAGATATTTGATATTCCAATCTACCACCCATTTTGAATTCATGATCGTAATGTAAATCTCGTGGAATTTTCAATTGCGAGGGGTCAAGTTCTAATTATTACTCAGAAATTACCAATATAACTGGAAAAAATTTATTCTGTATATTAATTGATCCTAACATACATAATGTTGTAAATTACAACTATTCACTTGTATATTAATCTGTGTGGTTTCAGCGAGCCGTAGATTGAAGTAACCTGTGTATCGTAAAATCTAATAATTATCCCAGGGTTTCGTAAAGTTTTAGTTATTATTAAAAAAGAATCGAGATAGAAATTTAAATTTTATTTATCAGTCTTAATACTTCCCTCTATGTTTAAATAATCACCATCTAGAGTTATACATTTCTCCCAACGTTTCTTGGCTTTCGAAAAGCTTTGTCTCATTGTCTTTCTTTTCTACAGCTGTAATCTCATCTGTGTAGTCTCTTAATAGCTGTAATTCACAGAATTATGCGCATAAGGATCAATCAATTAATATGCAGAATAAATTTTAGCTTGATATCTCAGATATTTATTAGTAATAATTTAAATTTTACGATGCCCATTTGTATCTTCTCAAATTTAGGATGGTGTACTTATTTGATTGCGATAAAATATATGAGGGAGATTAAGACATAACGAAAGTCTTCTTGTATTTTTGTCTGATAATATTGGAACAGCTCTCTTCAACAACAACGCCAGAAGTAAAATGCCTGAAGAACTAGCCCTAGAGAGACGTCTCTTTTAATCTAGTTAGTAGAGGTGCAGCAAAAATTGACCGGTCAAACTTTCTTCGGTCCTAGTGGACCAGGGTTCGAAAAGTTGCTGGCACTCCAAGATTAGTAACTCTCTCCCCCTTTACGGGTTCGAAAAATCCTACCATCGCGGAAGTAGTGATCCAGACGTGATACTACATAGTTGCACAGTTTAGAACTTCTGGTTGCATACACTCCCGACACAAAACACTTGCTTTTGTGTGTTTAAGACAATCGCTAAAAATCACCGCTAGTGATATTCAGGCTTCGGCGCACGTATTGTTGAAACGCACGTCAAATGGAAAACTGTTCCACGTGAAACTCAATTTTAGAGGGAGGGGATTATATCAATTGCAGTAATGGCTGGAATTTTCTCTACAAATATAAGTTTAAATATTTATCTTCGTATCATCACTATGATACCGGATGGACAATATGCAGCATCTCTCTTCAACAACAACAGAAGTAAAATGCTTTAATAACTAGCCAGAGATAGGTGTCTCTTTTAGCTTGGTTGGTAGAGGTTCGACAAAAAGCGACCGGTCAACTTTTCTTCGCACCCAATGGGCCAGGGTTCGAAATGCCGCCGGCACTCGGCGGTCTGCAACACTCTCCCCCTCCTCGGAATCGGAAAAAATAAAAATCTACGCCGAAATATTTTTATTTGATGTTATAGTAACCTTTTATAAAAATGTTTTTAAAGATTTGAAAATAGACGAATCATTAAAATGTACATGAGAGAGCTTTTTAAAATCGGAATATAAATATAATTGCTTAAAATTTTTCAATATTTTTTTTCTTTTTGATTCTCCTTATTCCATTTACTTAAATGTAATAAAATTCTTATTAAATGTAATTAATTTCTTATCTGTTGGGGAATTTCTCAGCTTATCTATTAGGGAATATAAACACAGAGAATCTATAAAAAAAAATTTAAATGACATTTGTGAATTAAAAATGACTGACAGACAAAGCTTAAACTAAGTTGAAGGAAATAATTTTTTTTCCTTGTTTATATTCTTCGACTATATAATTTTCTGATATTTGCCTGTATTTAAGAATAAATAATTACTAAATGCTTGAATAAGAAAATGTGAAAACGGTGATGTAAATGAAACCCATTTTCGGGGGCTGGAAAACTTTTAACCTTTAAAAAATGCAAGTGATTTTTTTTTCTGATTTAAAATTGATAAAAATTATTATTATTTGATATATTAGATATTCTTTAAAATTTCAACTACCTTTCTATTAATGAAAATTATTTATTTGTAGGTAATCATTATTTGAATGTATTAGAGTTATTGCATGAAATTGAAGTTTCAGAAGAATTTGAATGTATTATTTATTTTGTATCTTCTGCGTGCGATATGGTTAATTTCGCCAACGTCAGTTCGCCTATCGCTGACGCCGGTATCACGTGATGATATGAAGCTAAAAGTGTTGTATGTTTTTGAGAATATAACATGGGTGGGCACTTTTAAGGGTCATAAGAGTTGCTTTCTAGTCTTTCGTATATTATAAAGAGCCACTTCACAGCTGCATTATAACTATGATATAGTTCTTTAATCCTATATAATTAAAGGTTCATCTGGTATAGAGGTTCTTAAACTTTTTAATCTGACGATCCCACTCCCACATTTAAAAATTTCGAACGACCCCCTTCCCCCATACATAATCATACACGAAATAAAAAATAGTATTGTTTAATTTGTAGTTTAATTAAAAAATAACCAGTGAATAACTTTAAATTCTAATTTGTTCAGTTTTTAATAAGAAACTTATCTGTTAAATTAAAATGAATTACACGTAATTTTTATTACCCTTGAATAAAAAATAATTTTATCTCGAAATATAAATAAAATGACCTCTTTTTAATTATCAAGATAAATATTAATCTTAATCAAATAAAACAGTAAAGTTGTTCTATATATTGTTCTTATGATGTGTACACACTTGTGACTTAACAGAAACAACTGATTGTTTCCAGAAAAGCATTTTCTTGCTACTCGCAGCAACGCCGAGACTTGTCCGCCTATGTTGCGCAGTACGTTACGCATCAACCGCGTACGGTCATATTTTGACTATCTAGAGTGACCTGTATAGAATTGGACTCACGAGTACAGATATTTGTCCTTTTTTGGACCACGGCATGATCGTGACTGGAGAACACCTCAGCTTATGCCTACCGTCCTCAATGTTTTTAACTTATCATCTTTGTGTGTTACTGACAACGTTTTTGCTATCGTTCTTCACTGTATTGGGCTGCTCGTCGACTCGTGACTGAAAGGTCGGAGACGAGCATAGGATTAAAAAAAATAATTGATTCCTAAATATGCTGAAATTGCAATACAAAACGCGATAATAATGCACTTAGAGGTATATTTTTCAATATGTAAATGTGATTTACAGCTCAATCAGTATTACGATTTTATAATAGAGCTGCACTGGAAATATAACGCATTAAACGAGATGAGAATACATCGAGACTAATGTTTCTTTAAATTCATGCACCTAAATTAAATTTTCGCTACCCCATTTGGGGTGGCTACCCACATTTTAAGAAACGCTGGTCTAATAGACTACAGACAGCTGTCGAGTTGGAGATTTCGAATTCGAGATTCGAGTTTTTCGAATTCGAAATGTGTTCCCGTTGCGCCTTTATCTAACTCGTAGGACCTTAATAAAGAGTAAAATGAGTTAAGGGAAGATTGATAAGTGCAGCCGCGTACATTTGTTACTTTTCGAGATTTGCTCTAATCATCGTTTACAGTCGAATGTTTAATGATAATGTGAAGAAATTTGCTGCATTCTATCAAAAAAATATTGAAAAGCCCACTGAAGACACGACTGCGGCTAACAAATGCCGAATTTGCACTTCCTGCTCATCCAAGTAACGCAGAATGACTAAATACTTATGTAACTAGTGCGTCAAGGTTGTTTGTGGGGAACACACTTTTAACACCTGCTTCCGACGCTAATTTTTACCTTTTTTAATTGAAACGTTTTAATGCTTTTCGTAAATTATACTAATTTGTTTGAAATAAATACAAAGGAAATAGAAAAATGTGCATGTGTGTTTTAATTCGTAGTGTATATGTTGAATGATTAATTACTGAGTAACACCGGCTTAAGTTTAGTTTTGTAAGGTTAAATGCACAAACTCAAATTTTGTTTAATTTAATTCATATTCTACTTAAGTGTGGATTATGCACGTATTAAAAGTATTTGCTTCGGGGAAAAATACAAACTTCAGATTTAGTAATAAAATAAAATACAATAAAATTGCGTTCACGAAAAGTTTGGCACACTATGAAATTTGATAAAATTCTTTCGCAGCAATTCTACAAAATCATAATTAGTCAAATAAGAACGATATATTGACGTCGTGATCTCTGTTGTGGAGCATAAAGTTTCAAATTAGAATGTTATACCAAAACTATTATTACTGATTAATGGAAAGCAGTATTCAAATGTGAGTTTATTCAGAGAAAAAAAATTAAAATAATAAAAAATGGGTGTAAGTTTTAAATGGCAGTCGCATTTAGTTCAATTAAGAGTCGTTTTTGTGAACTCTTGGTATTTCAGGACGACTTGAAGGTTGTAGATATGTTGATAAGTTCTTAATTTTTATTTGATCTGGGTATGCAGCATTACAGATGTGCTCATATTTGTATTCTAAATATTTTTGGTTCATTATCTTGATTTAGTTAATTCAATCTGATAGCGTTTACTTCATGTTATGTGTTTTATTATTGATTTATTATTTTTGTTATTGTTATAATAAAATATTAAATAGTATACAAAAACTTCGGAATTAATTAATTTATTTTTTTGAAGAGTTATCAGAATATTTCTACATATATCTTAAATAAAATAAAAGAATAGATGATTAAGTATTATTTACTGTGCTATGACTTTTTTAAATGTTATAAAATATTCTGTTGAATCAGAAAAGTGAATTGTTTCTTTAAATATTAGTATGATGTAGGTATAGAAAATACTTTTTAGAAATCAGAAATGCATTTCCAATATTGAACTATGATATTTTTACATTCATTTAACATTTAATTTTTTTTTAAATTTTGAAATGTTTCTTTTTGTCTCCTTCAAAAAAATCAATTTATTTTACAGAATATTCAACTGACACTTATTAAAACAGTTATTCGATTTAGTTCCTCTAGATTTCAGCTCCCTGATCTCCGGGCATGCGCATTATTCCAGTTATTACTCCCATTCCTTTCACCGGTGATTCGAAGTTCATTAAGACGAGAAAAGTGCGAAGAAAAATATTCTTTTATCTTATCGTTTTAGTTGGATTCTGGTTAAACTCTTTCCTTAAAGATAAAATAAAGATAAGTAAATATTAACCAATTTCGCTGAATACAATTGTGTAGTCTCGTATTTTTCTTCAATTGTGTATTTATTTAACTATTGTACAAAACAAGTATGGCGCTTTTTAACTGAAAGGATGGGAAAAAATGAAAGATATTGTGTAAATACTGGATAAGTATTTTATGAGAAAAATTCAAAAGTTGGAAGGAACACATTCAGGGTATTTACTTTAACTCTTTTTTTTTATTAGTTCTACGTGGCCGCGGCAGACTAGTGGTCATGGTCACGAACTAGTCGCCGACGTTATGTCGGCGACTAGTTCTACTAGACTTTTGAGTCGGGGGTTCGAATTCTGATGTCGCTGAAGACCCGCCGGGAAGCGGGACTGGTGCACCCCTAAATCTATCGAGGCTTCCCATCCTTTCTTAAGCGTGGGACCCGTGTGGTGACGGGGGTGACAGAATAGTCCCACTGTAGCTCATGCATGTCGTAAAAGGCGACTAAAATGGGTACCCAGCGTCTGGGGGTATAGCCGGGCACCCTGCCCCTGGGGATTATATCAGGGGACCTCAGGAACTTGCCTTCTTCAGGTAAGTACGGGCATCATGACCCGAGGCACGCTAGTGATCTTTTTCTTTCCCATGGGGTTTACTCTCTTTGGTAAACACGGATGACGCGCCCCCGGGTTACCCTAGCGAGCCTTCTCTATTTTCGACCCTCCTTCTTGTCAACCAATTTGTGTCTTTTCTTCAATTTCTTCTCGTCTAGACTACAGTTAAATATTGTTTGGAGCAGCATAGAAATATCTGGCTCCTGCGCCAATAAACTTTACTTTCTCCTTCTTGTCGTTCAATTTTTTTTCATTGTTTTACTGTCCAAATCACAGATTTACCTTATTTGGCACAGTATGGCCACGTCTGGCTCTTGCGCCAATAAAACTTCACTATCATCATCCGTAGGCGTAGTGTAATGGTTCGGAGAGGTAGGTGCCAGATCAAGTGTCATCCTCGACTCATGACTGAGATGCAAAATTATGAGTCCATCCTCAATAGACCTCGCGTTGCTTCTAAGTGCGAAGTTAATGAAGAATCAATAAAAATTTAATATTACGGAACTGGGGTTTCTTAGAATGAAAAAACAATCACTGAATATACATAACTTAGTTATTGAATTACTGAGTATACGAAAACGGATCAAATACAAACAATACTTTTTAATGATCTTTTCTGAAATACAACTCACCAAAATTGCATGTGTTATTTTCTTCATACCCTCCTTTAAGATCTATATATTTTTTTCCAACATCTAGGGAGTTTCTTTATAGCTGTATGATATAAAGAAGTCGATTGCGTCCGGAGCCAGTTGCACCTTAATTCTGTTACTTCTTTATTCGATTAAATTCTTACTCTTCCTTAAGCTTCTTGGGAGTGTCCAAACAGATAACAGTCCGAAAGTCCTATGCCCTAACTACTTAGAAGAGGTTCAAATGTTGTCCAGTGAAGGTTTTTAGTTTTTCTTGTTTTATTCTAGCTGTGTCGGCTCTTGCAATGTCCTGGAAAGGGAGAACACTGCTTATCGCAATGAGACATCTTTATGAACGATATACGGCTTTAACCTTCTGGAAAAGTTCACAACAGTTTGTTGCATTAATTATAGGTCAATCATAAAGGAAACTAAAGTAGGCAAAACCCTCTAAATGCTAAAAAAACAGTAGCGAGAATTTTTCCAGCACAAAAAACAAGAGTTTTTGCTTTTATTGGAGCGAATTTTTTTTTTTTTTTTTTTTTTTTCCATCTTTCGATAGTTGATTCTTTGTTTCAGGAGCGAGACTAAGTAAATAAACATATAAAGAGGGAAATGATGCCAAATGAACATTTCTACTTTAAATAACTTATCATGGTTGCTAATGGCAACGTTCATAAAAATCGACTGCCGTTATTAAAACAGTTTCGATTTAGATTTGATCCACCTTCGAATTCGAGGAAAACTGATTATTAGTTAAATTTCCAAGTATTCGGTCTTTAGCAAGATAGTTTATTTTAATTCCGCTATATTTTCTAACTTCTGGGAAGACGTAGAAACCAACGAAAAGCTAGCTCACAAAGTCCATTGTAACAGGAGGTAGAACCCAACCAGGCTAAGCACTCCAGAAAGCTTCTGCCCATTCGTATACTTATATATATTGATGTTTTTAAATTCTTTCGAAATTATATATACTGTACTGTATTGCAGACTATTAATAAAGATGACTTGTTTTCAGGACATCACATTTATTTGCGCACACCTTTTCAAACATAAATCATATACACAATTTTCACAAGCACTATTTTTCAACGTTCGTTTTTGCATCTTGGAACCAAACTCAATTCTATTTCTTTGTTCGTTGCCAGTAAATTTTCTAAAAACAAAAATATAATCTGGTGTTGCCAACAGCATAATTTTATTTCTTTGTAACAACTTTAAACATTTAAAAAAAATGTAGCTTAAATAAAAAAAATATTGAAAAAAAAGTATCGCTTTAAGTTTAAATCGTTTTCTTTTAAATATTGAATATATCACAATACCTTTTTCCTAAAAATAGCATTGAAAATTATGCAGATACAATTCTCATTACATATTTTACATCAGATACATTTTTAATTAAATATTAATGAAAATATCAAATGATGGAACATTTTTAAAGAATTCCTTAAATGTCTCTTTTTGAGAATGAGCCCGTTCCCACTTCACGGCACCTTAAACTTTTCCAAGTTAAAAGAGAAGTTTTTGATCGATTTTGATTGTTTACTTACGTCACTCTTAGAAGCAACACGAGAGATATTGGCGACCGACCTCCTAATATTGTACCTCGGTCAAATTGTGACATAATTCTTTCATTATCAAATTCCGCAGTCGTCTTAAAGTCTAATTAAACAGTCAATAAATTCAAAACTCGAATTGAAGATACGTCGGAACAAACAACGCAGTTTATTATCTATCTACACAGAATATTCAAAATCTTTATCTCTCGAATTGTTCTCGAACTTCTTTTTTGGGTATGGCATTTCATGGATGTAATTATCTTCAGATGAAAAGTGAAACTTCCACATAATAGAACGGTCCCAGTAACCCATGGTTTTATACAGCGGATTCGTTGGACACTACAAAAATGTGTTTATCTTTCTTTAAGAATTCTCCATTTTGTATTTTTAAGAAATAGAGGAAAAGACAAAATATAAAATTCTTTTGAAAGGAAATCTAAATTTGATTTCCAAGAAACGACCATTACTGTTTATAAATTTAAAATTGTGGTCGTGCATCAGTTTCGAAATATTCTAGAATGCTCCTGGGAATCACTTTACTTCATTTTAACATCAAAGTGAGTATTTTGAAAGCTTCTGCATTACATTTTTGGAGAATCAGGAATAAAATAATATTTTTTTTAATAAAAAATATTTAGAAAATTCTTAGTATAGGCTTTTTATCTCTGTGGAAATGAGGACTGTCGATACTGATAAAAGCATCTCGCTTGTTTTATTGGACTAATGGATTCTATTTCTTGATATGTATTTTAGGTCTTAAGTGAATTGGAAAAAAGAGAAAACATTGAGAGTGTGTTGACTAATATATTTTCGTCTAGACTGTTTCTTTTCATTATTAAATTGATCGAAATCAGGCGACTTTAGGTCTAAAAATTCCAATTTATTCGATTTTGTCTAATGGAGCGAATTTTATATTTTCCGCATTGCTCAAGAATTAAAAAGGGCATTTTTTATTGATTAAGTTTAAGGTTGTTTTTTTTATATATTAGTTTCATTTTAAATCGATAAATTAATATTTATTTTACGCTTATGTATTTATTTAAATAAATTTTAAACTTCGTTTTAAAAAATCAACTAAGAGAAAGAAAACGAATTAAAAAGTAGATTTCGTTCTCCAATATTAAACCTCTAAATTTAAATTTGTTCCAAGCTATTCTCGCGCGTATGGCTTACTGAAATATTTAATTAATAAACTTTCACACTTTCTATTCAAATCCATTATATTTATATTTATAACTTATCTGTGGCATATATAAGAGGTTGATATTTGTATCTTTTTATCTCTCTTACTTAAACAAAATGTGATTGATTTTTTTTTTCTATTATGCAGACATCACACGTTTTTATTTTCTACTATGTTCTTTTACATATTCTGCACTAACACAAACATCAGTAATGTAACTACAACTGCAGCTGTTTCGGTGATTCAAATAATGTCACATTATTAAGTACACAATGGAATATTGGAGGGGGATAGAAATATTAGAACAATGGTCAAATGAAGGGATGTATGCAATTGTGATTAATTATTGCCATCGCACAATGAATCAACAAGAGGGCAATCGGCAACGGAACTCGCAATTCTGTACCTCGATCAAGTGACGAGAACACTTGAACTGGCACCTCCCTCTTGAAACTTCCACATCGCGCCTACAGAAGAACTTAGAGTTTCGATACGTTTAACGTGCATCAGCCCCGTTGCATCAGGTATCATTGCTCGAATCCACGACTCGATAAAATGCCAACCTCAAGTCCGCGGCCATGATTACTGGCTACTGCAGCCACATGACGGGTTCTATAGAAAGGGAAATCAAATTAAGAAAATAGTTATTTGAAATGTAAGTTTTTTTTTGCTTCAACTACATGTAATACAGAGGCACTCTGCTATTATTTGTTGATAAACCCGGTGATTAAATGCTTTTACATTTCTTTGATTGATTAATTGGCTTATGAGGGATGTGAAGCAACAAAGAAAATTTCCATATTTACATTTATTTCCTTATCATTAATTTTTCAAGTGCTAACTCTTGATTAGTTGATTATTTATTAACGCCGTTCTTTGGAGCTACACGATAGGTGAGGGTTTCGTAATTTTAAACCATGATTAGTGACTAGGGATACGCTTCAACACCACAGCAACTTGAGGATTTTGAACCTTGATATATTTAACGTGCACTGGCCTCTCAACATGCTGAGCCATAGTGGAAATTACTGAGTGGTCATCTCATTGCTGGAGTTGTTTCCATCAAATCGTGGTTTCGAGTCGAGGAACCACTAAAATCTCCTCATAGGGTTGACCCACTTTAAATCTGTCGTGGCTCAGTGTTCTCAGGAGGGTTGGTGTTAGTTTGGAGGGGGAGAGATTGCCAGCTCAAGAGCCAGCTCTTCACTTGACGTGGTCCAAAATTTAATAAGTCGGTTGTCAATAACTGTTGTTACTTCTAAGGATAATTTTACTAAGCTATAAATCAATTAACGGTAGGAGGGTCTTTTAGTGTAATCAAGGCCCACGACTTGACCAAAACAATGTTGGCCACTAGCTAGCGACCATGACAATTCTAGTTCCAACGCGTAAAAACAATAGAGGGTTCATAAATATTATTTATGAGTTTTCAATCATAAAATATAATTTTGTTATAAACAAACTTAATCATTTACGCGACAGTTCAATCAATCAGAAGTAAAGCCTTAAAGTAAAATAATACCCACTTTATATTTCTTCTTCTCTCTTTTTTTTACAAAAAAATAATGTTATTTTTAGAAGAAAACTTGAAAGTTATTTTTTGAAGTACAAAGACATTCTTGCTGGAGCAAATTCGTTTCCCCTTCAGAGAGAGACGCAACTGTTCATCGATAAATCAATGACTTCGGCGTATTGCCTTGTATTTTTCGGGTGTGAAAGGCGTCGAAATAATATCGGTTTACGATTTAGGAACGGGATGTTTTTGTAAAACCTAGTAACATCACCTTTTTTTTTTTCACCGGAAGCAAACGAAATTTCGAAATAAAGTTTTAAAAACTGGCGACATGAGAAATTGATTTGTTTTTGTTTAATCTGTATGATTTGGTGGTGGAAAAGAACAATTTTTTTAATATTACTGCTATCTTTTCTTCTCGTACTTTCTACACCTGTTGGAGAAAATTCGATTTTTTGCTTCTGGTAGTGAACAGGAAATTTTCCGCGAGCGATTTTTTTATATTTTGTTAAATCGTAAACAATTCCTTTTGGGCATGGATCTGTAAGCGATTTATTCTAGAAATGGTAATATTCAAGTTATTTTACGTCTGTGCTTTTTTTCGTGAAATTAGGAATTTTTTTTAAAAGATATTTACAAAATACGCTGATCCACGCAAATTTATATGGTTTCAGTCTTACTAGATTTTTAAGTAAAAACAAAAACAAAAAAATGTATTGTACTTTATTTGGGTTGTTTTAGATTACACTATTTATAAATGAATTAGTATCATCTTAATGTAGTATTTGCATAAATCTTACATATCTGGTTCCGCCATTACCTATTTTATACGACCTAGAATTAAATCGATTATGATATAACAAAAAGTAGAAAATATATCTCAATGAGTGTATTCTTATTGAGAATGAAGTATTCATTCGTTTATCCTTATCATGCATTATCATTCATTCATTCTCATTTATTCCTTATCATTCATTCATTCTCATTTATTCCTTATCATTCATTCATTTACTCCTTATCATTCATTCATTTATTCATTATCATTCATTCATTTATTCATTATCATTCATTCATTTATTCATTATCATTTATTCATTTTTTTCCATTATCGTTCATTATCATTTATTCCTTATCATTCATTTATTCATGATCATTTATTCATTATCGTTCATTATCATTTATTCATTATCATTTATTCATTATCATTTATTCATTATCATTTTATTCATTATCATTCATTATCATTTATTACTTATCATTCATTATCATTTATTACTTATCATTCATTATCATTTATTACTTATCATTCATTATCATTTATTACTTATCATTCATTATCATTTGTTTATTCACTATCATTTATTTATTTTTTAGTACTTATTCTCATCAGGATGGCTTATCCATCTAATCTTATTCAATTCTATATCTTTGAGCTTGAATTCAGTTTTAAACACTTTGTATAATTCAAAATAAATCTTTATTCCCACACTTTTATCAAAAACTCCACTATTAATTGTTCTCAGAATTCTCTCGAAATGTTGATTATTATTTGGCGCCGAATGCGTCGGTGTGTGTGTATAGGCTCGCACCTATATTTAATAATTTTATTTGACATACGGTTTTATATATTAATGCCTAAATTCAGATATGATGTGCTAATTTATAACACGAACTCGATTTATTTTACTTCGGTATATCTTTTACGTGGCCACCAGAACAGATCTGACAACAGTTGTGTTCAAGAAACTGAGTCATATCGTTAGTGTGGTGTGAAAGTTTGGAGCGGGAGTTGACAGCTCAGATATTGTCCTTGTTACTTAACTGAGGTTCAAAACTATGAGGTCTGTCGTAGAAAGCAATGCTGCATATCAATGCGATGTTAACAACAATCACAAGCCTTTTACTATTGTTGTGGCCATCTCCTTCAAATTGTAAATGAAGTTAGTGAAGCTAAATTCTGCCCGTACTTAAGAAGCCCATCACCATTTCTGTTGCCTTTGGGCCTGGGGTACTAATTGCTAGTTGGTGTCCAGGCCAAGTGACTAGTCCGATGCTGGATCCCCCAGTTAACATTCCAAGTGAACTTAGAACTCGTTTATTTACCCCAGAGGGTGTGAAGGACTGAGTTGACCTATGACACGCTAACCAAGCTTAAGCCACCAGAGGAATCGAACTTGAGTCGGCACTCAGACACACTGACCACTGGACCACTGCAATTAATGTAACTTTTGATTAATTAGTTTAATTAACGTCGCACTAGAAGCAACACTAGGGATATTGGCGACGGACCTCGTAATTTTGAACCGGAATCAAGTGACGAAAACGACTCCTGAGCTTGGAACCCTCGCTCTTAACTTCCATACCACGCCTAGGGAGGACTTTGGGCCACGACATATTAAACGTCCATCTGCCGTGGCTACACAGCGGGTCTTTAGCGGCCAAGGATCGAACCCTCGCCTGAACGAAAACCGCCGGCCACGAATCCGAAACCACGACCACTAGGCTACCGCGGCCAACTAAAGTACCTAATAATTATTTGGTGCGGTAGGAGTACAAGGGCCTAATAACTGGCCCAGAAGGGATTTGTTTCATAGCACACTTGTCTTCGATCCCATATATAGGTAAATCAAATCTTGCTAATTACCGTCGTGTTACTACCATATGCGACGTTAATAAACTATCAATCAATCAAAACATACAAAAGCACGTACCCCTTGAAGTCGAACCTTGGATTAAAGTTCTCATTTACCTAATGTCATTCGTATGTAATAATGGAACTTGCTGCACTTTAAATGTAATTCAGCCTCAGAATCATCACTTGATGTGGTATGGAAATTAGGAGAATGTATTACCAATGCAGGATTCGTTAAGCCATGAATTTTTCAGTATACCTCACATAGATAGCATGGTGCGGATAACGAAAGCACCATATAGCTGGAGCTTTACATAACGTATTTGTGGCTCAAAACTAGAAAGTTCGTTACCAATAGCCCATACATAATTTCTAACGAAATGTTTACTAAACAATAAAGATCTTGCAGATAATACGTGTATTTTAATTTCCCACTTCATGTTCAAAATACCTATTTCATATATTACAGAAAAATCCCTAAATATAAAAAACTAAGTTACCCCTCCGACACGCAAACTTTTCTCACTTCGCATTCCTATTTTTTTACTATCTTCCAGACGTGTGGACTTGAAAAAACATAACACAAGCGAAACAAAATCACATCGTCATGCACCTTCTTATTCTCCCCCTCCGGTAACTTTATTCTCTGCGCTGGCGATACGGATTCCACTCCCCCAACCCTCTTTTCTTGACACTCTTTTTTTCGATGTTTTAAGCTGGCGAAGCATTTGCAAGTTGAGAAATAAATGCTTAGGAAAGCGTATGCTTGAGAAAGTTTTTTTTTTTTTTTTATGCGTTTCACAGCTTTTCCGGCTCGTTTGAGTTTTGTTCGAGAAAATGCAAAATCGTGACATGGAAAAAAATATATCCCTCATATATGGAGGAAAAATTGTTGTCGATGAATACGTAAGTAAGGAAAAGGTTGTGATGTGTTTTTTCAATAATATCTCTCCCTATTTCTTATCGTATTGTACCTGTGAACTGTTGTTATTTGTGCAACAGCTGCAGATTTTGTTAGCGGCCGCTGTAGCCCAGTGGTCATGGTCGCGTGTTCGGGGTTCTTTCCGTCGAGTTATGGGTTCGAGTTCTGATTTTACTGGGTGGCCGCGGTAGCCTAGTGGTCATGGTTTCAGACTCGTGGCCGGCGGTTTTCATTGAGTCGCGGGGTGGAGCCTTGGCCACTGAAGACCCGCCGTGTAGCCGGGGAGGATGCACATTAAATCTGTCGGAGCCCGAAGTCCTTCTGTGGCATGGTGTGGAAATTAGGAGGGGGTGCCAGCTCAGGTTTCGTCCTTGTCACTTGAGCAAGGTTCAAAATTACGAGGTCCATCGCCAATAGCCCTCGTGTTGTTTCTAGTGCGACGTTAATAAAACTTTACAAAACTAAACCTGATTTCACAGGATAACCGTTGCATAGCGGGGCTGATGCATGTTAAATCTATGGCAAGATTAAAAAGCAATGCCTTCCCATGACCATAACTTTTTTTTTTATTTATTACTCGATTTTCTCAATTGTTGTAGTACCGAAAAGCTGCATGTGTATTCTATGTAATATTCAACTCATTTTACGACACAATCTCCATTCCTTCCCACTCACATACGCCAACACGTGACTGGTCGAGCAAACCAGTCGGAGTAGAATTCCGGAGGTAATTTTCGACATCAAGCTTTATTGGCAGTTTTTACTTCGTTTTCAGATCGAAGTGATGCCCCTGAAGATGCTTTTTCGTCTTTGGGAAGAGGTGAAAGTCGCAAGGTCGAATACAAGGACGGCTTCGCTGCATCAATCCCTTCTCCGTGCGAGTCATTATGTTTTTCAGTTATTAGTACACCTCCAACACCTGGAAACTGGAAAAAAAACCAGGATCTTTATAAAGAGGACATGTGTAGTTTTCAGGTACAAGAATTGTGAAAGTCGAGTTACAAATAAAAATGTTATGACCATGGGAGCATTATT
Organism: Nephila pilipes; assembly: GCA_019974015.1. Taxonomy (NCBI): domain Eukaryota; kingdom Metazoa; phylum Arthropoda; class Arachnida; order Araneae; family Nephilidae; genus Nephila; species Nephila pilipes. The sequence goes on along the minus strand of BMAW01032666.1, from coordinate 847,294 downwards.
TTTCAATCCAACCTTATATTTTTCGTGCGTATTGTTACGAACCTGTTATCTCGCTTCCTAGCAATATTACTCTCATAGTTGGAAAGAGACATTTACAGAGGTTTTGTTAGAACTCTGGAAAGAATTTAGCAATTGTCCCCAGAATTGACGCAAACATGGCGATCATTTGGCGACAGATTAGGCGATAAATCGAAGATTCTCGGTGAAACTCGAATTTTCCTAATAATCTCTATTGGTAGAAAAGTTATGGATTGCTCGAGGATTTTCCCTGAGAAGTCACACCTGGCCGGGGCTACTATGAATATGCGGACGTGCTGAGATGAGTGGGTCTGCTTTTGAAGTACTAAGTATCAGTTTGGAATTTTGTCTTCAGTGCGAGATAGTAATCTGGTGATCTGAATGCTATTGCAAGTGCTATTACGGTTACTAGTGATTTGCTATCTGTTTATGTTGTTCATCTGCACGAGTGGTGTTTTTCATGTTTTCATTCTAATAATCTGTATATGTTCTTCTGCCTATGCATCATCTTGTACTGAATATATGTGAACAAATAATCGTTCTCGATTATCGTTCTTGTTGAACTGATTTTATTGTACATTCACGGGACTATTTTTGTAATCAATGTTTGGGATATACTTTTCATCAAGTAAAGCCTGTATTTTATTTCTTATGACATCCCTGGAAGTAGAAACATTTTAGACGACATTAAAAAGCAATTTTTTGAGTTATTTACATCAAATATCACGTGTTTATGATATAATTAGAGGAGTAAAAAAAACTCCTTAAAATGAAAATATACATGAGAGTGTTAAGAACTTGTATTCATCAGTCATCATGTTGTTTATTGCTCGGGAAAATGAAAAAATGAGTAATTTTACTATTGATAATTTCAGCACGTAAAATTTTTATCGCAGAGTAGGTTTATTTATTTTTTTTTTTTTCACCATTTTCTTATCGCATTTTTTTCCATCTTTGCTTTTTTTTTTCTTTCCTTAAAGGAAGAGACATGATTTAATGTTATTGCTGCGAAATCACATGAAATAAAATGTTGGATATCTGCTTTTAAAAGATTTACATTATTCACTACCCCCCCCTAAAAAGCAATAAAACAGATCCCATTAACGTAAATTTTAGAAAATGAGGAAGAAAATTAGCTTAATGTTATGAATTAACTCTCTTTTTTTTTTTTTTTGAATTAATCCATTAGGGTTCTAATACAAACTTATTTATCCCAATTCATTCGTGTTATTTTAACTGCTTTTTTACATGCTTAACTATTTCCATTTCTTTCGAGTTTTTCAACGCCATAAAACAGTTTAAAATAGAATATATGAAAGCACAGTGTTGGAATAGGAATATATAAAATCCAGTAAACCTATTAAAAGGTTGTGGGGAAAAAATTGCCTGCTTTAAGAAGCTGAAAGACACTTCAAAAGAACAGGAAGAAGGGGTGAAAAAAGTGCTTGAATTAATTCCATTACTTATTTTTTTAGACATTTAAGTAGATTTTTTTTTTTTTCATTTGAGATTTTTTTCTCAACATTGGAAGAGGTAAAAAGCAATCTTAGTGAGTTTAAAAACATCTGCGATTTCATCGTTTTTGGAACAAAAAAAAGTAGCGCAGATAGTGGTTTTAAATCAGCTGCACTGAAACAGAAAGTTCTCTGATTACGTACGTCGAATATGGTGTAAAATTTAATGAAAAAAATATCGTGTTTTTCTTTTATAAAAAAAAGAATTTCGAGTACACACGTATACTTTAGAAAAGATTGAAGTGGAAAGTGGGTTCGGTTGAACTTTTTGTAGTCCTTTATATATTCTTTTTTCTTTCTTTCTTTCCTCTTTGCTTTTCGGCTTGGATTTATAATTATCATTTAATTAATAACCAACGTGTAATGGTTTAATATTTTTCAAGTCCAGTTAATTATTACTGAGAAAAAACGCAATTTTCTTGCTCTCTGGATTTAATTATATGCTTCAACAAATGAGGAATTTAAAAGTACGTTCACTGCTTTATCGAATAATTCTCTTTTTTTCTTTCGGTAATTTCTTTTTCATAGATGCTAGTGAAGAGTTTATTGATAGGGTTCACTTTAAAAATAAGTTTATTGATCAGAATAAAAATTATATTCAAGGTGTCCTTGTAATAAGGTTACTTAATGTGGAGTGGTTATACAAACCAAAAATTGCTGGATCGGTATTAATTTTTGTTTGAGTCTTTTTTTTTTTCAATGTGCAAATACTTTCTGATAGATAATCAAATTAAAGTCCTCATGAAAATAATGTTAGGTGAAAAAAGTTAAACACGTTTTATTTATTTATTTATTTAAGTCTTGAAGTGTGATTAGATTTACAACAAATTTATGACGTGAGAAAAAGTATTTCTCCCTCATAGTTTTTAATGCTCTTTTTCTCTCAATAATCATTATTCCCACTGTTTTAATATTGAAAAAACAAGGAAATCTGTTTTCTATTTTTCCCTCTTTCAATATTTCCTACAGTACTTCAAAATTCAGTAATTTCGAAAAGAATATGTTTTACTGTTATATACACTTGCGTTTTGATGAATTTACGTTTACATTCTATTTAAAAGTCGCTTAATAAAAAAAAATTCATAAAAACTTGTATTCATATACCTATAACTATAGAAATAATACATATTTTAATAACTGAAATATTTAAAAATGTTTATTCTAGTATTTCTTGTTATTGAGCCTTTTTTTTTCTTCTTTGATGTTTAAATAACATTTCCTTTCTGTAAGTGTATCTACTACTTATAAATATTGAGTCAGCTTTCTTCAACAACGGCTACAGGGTTTTTAACTCCTTAATAACTATCCCGACAGGGAATTTCCTTTGGCCTAGTTGCTAAGAACACTGCAAAGGATGACCAGACGAGTTTCTCAGGATCAATAGATCGAAGGTTCGAATTAACCTCGTCGCTGAAGGTCAACCGAATTCCTCCCCCGCAGCAGCATAAAAAATAACATCTCCCGATCTAGCAGGAAAACAGTCAACTGTCGAAATATTATTTTCATTTGTTATTGTTTTTTCAACCGACATTTTCTTTGAGTATTTTTAAAGACTTAGCATTAAATGGAATGTGTGCTTAATGTATTCTAATTCCATAAATTTAAAAAATCCTCTTCAAACAGAGGATTGTATTTAATTGACATGTCTACTTTCTCTTTTTACACAACTCAGAACCATTTTAATGATCAACTTTAAATTCATTGATCCAAAGATAACAAATTGCTTTTTGCAAGTATTCCAACTTTATTGAATAGGCTCAGTGGTTGTTTTAAAAATGCACTTTGAAAGTGACGATCATTAATTTGAAATTTTATAATTCTTCCGCGAGATTTTAAAAAGTCGTAATCTCGTCCTGAACTGAGTTTGCATTTTTACTGATTAAATTCATTTTTCCATTTACGACAAATACATGAACAGATAGCGGAAAACCGAATTCGTAATCATATTTCTTCTTCCATGAAAGGAAATTTGAAAAATTCTACGTGAAAAAAAATCACTTTAAAGATGTTGTTAGTGACATGTGTTTTGGTTCAAAAATTCTGAATATCATGATTATCCCAATTAAATACTGAAATACAGTTTCTCAATTTTGAATAAACTGTAGTTTTTGGAGCACTCTGTCATGTTTCTTGAAGTAAGTAACGATTATTCAAAAACTGTGACATTTAATAACGAAGTTTCTAAATTAATACCCTCCTAATTAATATCTTAAGACTGAGTGACAATTCTAAATTTTGTTATTTAAATGTGTGCATACATGATTATTTTTCCAAATAGCTGTTAAAATAACAGAATGCTTTAAAAACCGGAATTTTGAAGCAAAATTCCTTAATGGCTTAGTCAAAATATTTCATAGCTTACCTATCTAAAATTTCTTTTATTTTGGTGTTTTGATTCGTAAAAAATTCATTATTAACACTAAATATTGAGTAATACACTTATTAAATAATGGTAAGGGTCAATTTTTCTATGCATTTTTTTTATTTAATTGTTTTTTGTTATAAATAATATTGCTGGAATTTTTTTGATAGTATAAGTTTTATAACTCTATAACTCTTTTTAAGTTAAAACTATTTATAGGTGTATAAATATGTTTAGATTATTTTTATGATTACATTAGTATATTTAGGTCTATAAATGAGTCTGTTTCCATTCTTTCTTTTTCATTTTGGTTCAATTTTTGTTTTATATTTGTATTTCTGCTTAAATTTTGGTTGTACACCATCTTGTTACAATGTGATTCACTGAAGTGGCAGGCGAGAACCGTATTACTGGTATAAACATACATTATTCTATTCCAAAGTATGGAACAGTACTAATTATAATCACCATTTTCGTTCTTACTTGTTCCTTTTCCTTTGCTTTATTTTCATTTAATTTTATTTGATTTTTAAATAGTTTGTAAAATTTCTTATAGTTTTTGAATTAATATTTAGTTTTAATGTATTTAAGTAAATTTTTTGGCTTAATCACGTTGGATTTTTTATTTTTGATAGTATATGTAATTTGACTTTTGATTATCCTTTTAACTGTTTGGTTTTTCTATTAATTCAATAGTAGTATTTTAGTTTTTATGTTCTAAATAAATTTAAAAACACTTTTGGGTTTATAATCTGCATTTTATATGATTACTTACAATTAATTATTATAAAATGTGTGTTTGTTTATTTGATTGATTGTTTGTAAGTAGAGAGGCTTCTGTAAATGCCCCTAGTTTTTCGGCATTTTAATTCGAATAAATGCCCTTTTTCATATATTTTGAAACAAATTTTCAAAAATAAGTATTTAAATATTTGTAAACTAGATCTCTTTGCAAGTATCGAAAAAAGTTAATCATTTTTCAGTTTATTTCAAAAAACTGGTTCCGAGCGTAAGCATCCTAAACACTACAGATTGTAAAAAGATTACATACTTCTAAAAGAACTTCAAAATTACACAAGATATCTAAGAATTAATTGTGGTGTTTTACCATTCTTTATTAATCAAATCCAATGAAAGATGTGACTTACGATATCTGTGACAATATAAGTAATCACTATACAAATAAATTTTTATTACTATTATAATTTATATACTTTAGTAACTTAAGATATATGAAGAATTAAGACTAGGAATTACGCCTCTATAAAATATCCATTGTAAAGAATCAAAACTTTTTTTTATCTACTCTACTACAATCAAAAATATAACATCAGGAAAAATAATATATATCAAAACCAAATGTATTAGAGTAAAACACTCGGTACTAAGGTGAAATGATGCGAAATATAGCTTTCTACGAAATGAGGAAGACGAAAACATCAGTCTTGAACTTAGCTGATGCTGCTAACAATAATCGCTGCTACGCATCCCGGCATTGAATGAAAGGTACTTTGGATGTCTTGTTGGGGTATGGCAGCCCATACTGCCTATACACGTTGCCAAAATTAATCTGGTGTGGTAACGGGTAACATAGGCCGGATCAATCAATCTCCAATAATCGACAAGGTATGTTCGATTGGCGAGTCATTGAAGAATAGGTAGGCCAAAGCAGCTATTAAATTTGGAAGGTGAAGAAGTCTTGGACGTTGCGTGACATGTATAGTCGCGCATTGCCCTTTTTGAATGTGGTCGCTGGTAAGTTCTGAAGGTAAAGGAAGAAAACAGTGTCCAAAACCCCAGAGCGTTGGCTGATCACTATACCAGCAATGCGTAATAGGGAACGGGGCAGTGGAAACCTATACTAACCCAAGTCATAATACCGGGTACAGGACCATTATATGACGATGCTTGAGACTACAGTAAAGCAAATTTTCTCCACGGTATTTCCATACTCTTAATCCGACCATTGTGGTGTTGCAAGCAGAAGCGCGATACGTCTGGAAAGACTGTGTCGTGCCATCGGTTGTCAATGTTCGTCGATTAATGAATTATTGCAGACACAAGTGCTTGGGCTTTGAGACAGGCAAAGGTAATCGCAACAATGGACGCCTTAAGGACATTCCACTGTGCCGACATCGACGTCGAATGTTGACTTTTGGCCGGTTGTGACATAGTTCCTGATGTGGCAGAACAATCTATCACTGCCATGTGCACGCACTTAATGGTGCAACTAGTCTGGTGGAATCGGATCTGTCCTCTCGTGTATCCATCGATTACAGACCCTCATCACTGTTTCTTAGTAACATCCGACGCAATCAACAGTTTTCCGAATGGATAATCTGCATTCTGTAAAGTTAACAATTCTTCCTTGAATGAACTCACAAACGTGCTCGAACGACTCTCATATTCTTCTTCGAGGCATACTGAAACTCCTCACGCAAAAAATCCACACGAAAATGCAATTCTTTGTCCTTCGAAATGACGTTGTGTTCTCCTTGGATATAGCGCTTGTTAGTGATATTACTGGAATCCGTGACGTCCATCTGTGCTGATAAGCTGCACATCCTATCGAGGTATACGAACGGTAAAAATTTCTCCCAGTTTAAATGCAGCCTTCATGATGCTGAATTTTAGGTGGCTAGCAAGGTACAATGAATTATAACAAAATATTACAATCTTGTCGTAAATTCAGTTTATAAAACTATAAAAAAAATATTATGAGGCTATGGTAGCCAGCCCAATGATTGAAATCTTGGAAAATTAGTGTTTTTTTTTTAGTTACAAATCAAGTCGAAGGTGGTAGGGGGCTCAACTTCTGATTTCACTGAAATACCATAGAATTAATGATGGATTATGGGTATGTAATGGAATTGGACTTCGATAGTTATCGTGCAGTGATTTCCACCTCAGATATATTTACGTGACTGATGCTGTAATCATGACATTGCCAATAACTCCCGTGTTGTTCAAGAGTAATTCGATAAAAGCAGCAATCAATATATAGTACTGGTTTTATTAACGTCACACTAGAAGTAACATGAGGGCTATTGGTGACGGACCTCATAATTTTGAATCTCAGTCAAATGACGAGAATGAAACATAAGCTAGCGCCTCCCTCTCCTAATTTTTACACCACGCCCTCGGCAGAACCTGGGGCCTCGACCAGATTTAACGTGCATTCATCCCGGCTACTCGGTGGAACTTCAGTTGCATCAGGGCTCGAACCCGCGACTCAACGAAAACCACCGGCTGTGGGTCCACGACTATGACCACAAGGCTGCTACGGCCTTATCAATGTTTTGAATAACCCTACTAATTTTATTAAAAGTAATTTATGCAATGTTCCGGTTACTATTATTTCTCTGAATAAGAGTTATGATTATAAATTAAGAATAATTGCAAAGTTTTTTTTAGGAAACGAATGCGCCTTTCAACCATCCTATCAATTTTCATCTCAAAGACGAGACTAATTCCTGTCCAGTTCTTGAAACACTCCCTGAATATTATTCCATCCAACTCTCGGTGCTTTTTCTATTCTTTTTGACATTCGAGCGAGAAAACATGTGAAAAATAAGGTGCTAAGCTGTTGTGCATTTACTTCCGAAACTCCATCCATCACTCGGACATTTAAGTTGTGCAATTTCATCCCATCCTCAACGCAGAAACCAAAGCTTTTCATTGAGTCTTATAAACCACAGAAAATCATCAAGAACACCCAAAGTGACAGAGAGGAAAGAGGAAAAAAATGTCATAAATCCAAATCTCAACAGAGTATCGTGTTTTCTTTCTCTATCCTCTACCCTCTGCCCTAAAATCTTTCTTTGTGGATGTCAAATCTCCTGACACATATAAACGACTCAGTTATCATCGTTCATTTGAAATGTCCGTATCGTCTCACACGACCCTGTGTGAGGTTCTTCCTCTTTTTCATTTGGTTCGCAGTGACTTTTTTTTTTTTTATTTATTTAAGGTTCTTTTTTCCTTCTGTTTGTCTATCTTTTTTTTATTCTTTTCAAATTGTTTTTTATGTTGGTAATCCCTTTTAATGCATGGAATGAGTTCTTCCGGATTTATGTCGACTTGAACCGTATTTCACCCATTGAACCTCATATTGCTGAATTCGCATTCTTCTTGTAAAAGAGTTCCAGATTTGACTTTCCCTGTATTTTGAATGAGAAGATCTGCTTTTTTTCAAGAAAAGGATTGATTCATTATAGTACTTAAAAATCATTTTTTTTAAATAAATTTTTTATCTTTGTACTAAAATTAATGTTTTTCTAGGAAAGGTAATTTAAATTTTAATGACATAATAAAAGTGTACATAAAAATGATTCTAATTGCTAAAAAAAAAAGATAACGATGCTTGTATCAGTACCAGAATAAATAAAAATCTCAGTTCTTATGTATTAATTCATACTATAAAAAAAACTCTATCATGAACAAATAATTATTTGTCACATAATTCAGAAAAAAATGGAATAATATGCTTTAGTTAGAAAATAAGTAAATAACAGAAAAGCCAAACGATTATTATTTCCGTTTTACTGATAATTATTTTTTTACGAATAATGAAAAAAAAGGAAATAATAATCAAAAAGATAAAATATCCCAAAAAGAATTAATTATCGCCTGCCAATTAATAGTTATTTTGAACATAATACTCGAAAAGAAGTGAATTCAATCTTAAGTATCTGGGATAATTACAAGAAAACTGTTGATCGAACGATTTAAAAAATTGCATATCTTTTTCAGAAAATTCCATTAACATTATAAAACTTCTTTATTATCTAAGTATAGAATCTTATTTTATATCATTTTTTGAAATAATTTAAATATATAAATTACATTTTTTAAAATTTATTATTGTAAATATAATTTTCTTTGTTTCAGTAATAAAATACATGTTCCTGGAACTATGCTTCAGTGCATTTTATTAAGAATTCATATCATTATAAATGTAAAGGAATTTTGAGTAAAAAAAATTTTTATGAAAGCAGACACAAAAAACTTGCACTTGATATTCGTTGAGAATACAATTTCAGGTACATCGGATTTGTGTTTATATGCACGTATATCAGGAAATTTATTATTATTTTTTTTTTTTATTTGTGATTAGAATTTCTGATTCGTTCAGTTAAAAGAATATGTAGATGAATTTCGCTACTGAATATTCATTTTAAGGGGTTATTTTACTTTAATTTTCTCTTCGAATTACTCGTAATGAACCACGTATTTTCTTAAAAATGTATTCAAATTTAAAGAGAAATTGAAAATAATTCCCAGTTGAGGAATTATTACACCATTTTCCCAACGTATAACTTGAAAGAAATTCTTTAAAACGTTCGAGAATCTGGTTTGCCCGAGTAAATTAATAAACGTGAACTATGAAAGAACCCATTAGAGTAAAATTATGAAAGACACTTAACGAGATTTGGGGAACAAATAAGCTGTAATAAAACGCATTCATCTTGGCCGCCTGTTAACAACTTTTCAAAAGTTACCGTAGTTTCAAGTGCTACACCAAGTTTCATATAATGCGAGGAGGAAAAAAAAGAATTTTAAAACACCACGAAGGAGAAAGCGGGTCGTTAATATTTATAAATATGCAAATAGCTTTCTCATTAGAACACGCATCTTACCTATTAACGGGAGTTGCCTCTGTTATGAGCTTTATACAGAAAATTTTATTTCTACATACGAACATATACATTTCTGTATAACTGTTGAATAGAATGTTAAAATATACTATATTCCGTGATTTTAACTTATCGTCCGTATGTAAGGTTAAATGCGTAATATCAAATAGTTTAAGACTGAAAATTTAAAAAGAAATGGTGTATGGAGATGACATTAAATTGCAAACATCAAAGAATATTACATGCGGCAATGATAGTTGTATAAAACTCAAATATTGATCATACAAAAGTTTGTTTCAAGCGAACAGTTTGTCTATTTTGCATTAAATATTTTTGACTTAAACTTATCCGATATGCATGAGTAAAGTTAATTCAATTTGTTTGATTCAAGTTTTATTAGAATAAAGGGTCTAGATAGAGGGAAAAGAAGTCAGTTTTTTGAAGATGACTATGAACTCGATATTTTGTGTCAGCGGTAGCCCAGAGATCATGATCGCGAACCTGCGCTCGTTGTAGTTTGTTCGAATCGTGAGTTCGAATCCTGATGCCATTAAAGATAGCGTGATTTTCACCCGTGAAATCTCTCGAAACTCCCAAGTTCTCCCGTTGGCATGGCGTGGAAGTTTGGAAAGGGGGGGAGCATCTCGGATGTCATCCTCGTCATTTGACGAAGGCCTAAAATTATTCGGCCACCGCCAGTATTCCTCGTGTCACTTCTAAGTGCGACGTTAATAAATAACAAAAAAAAAAGATCTGGATATTTTGAATCGCAACAAATGACAATGGTCACACGAGTTTATATTTTTCTTTTTCAAACGTCCATTCTGCGCCACCCTCAGTTAAATTTAATGTGCTACACCTTCCTTTATTCCTGACAATGATCTTTGGGGGAATCAGGATTCGAACACGTGATTTTGCTCTTAATGTCGTCGACAGCGATAGCCGACTGTTTGTGATCTCGAGCTCGTGGCTGGTTATGTACTAGTTGAATCGCGAGTTTGAGTCCAGATTCTATTTAAGATACGTCATATAAATAATAGGGGCTGTTGTACGTTAAATGAAACTAAGTTTAAAAGTTCTCTCCCGTAGTGTTAGGAAAGGATGTGCGACTTCTCGTTATTTATAAATATGAAAACCGACCGTAGTTGAAAATTCTAAGTGTCATCAGTGATATCCGCATTTCTTTTTTACTTGTTAATCAAATTGAAACCAATTGAAAATAAAGACTATAAAATCGCCAATCATGAAATCCGTAAACTTAACAACAAGGCTTTCATGGCTCCAAAATTTGCAAAGGAATAAATATTTGCAAAATTTGCAAAATATTTATTCCTTTATATTTAAAAATTCACAGATTCTTGTTTTAAAAATTAATACCAAATTCATTCCTTTACTTCCAAAATTCATTATCAAACCATATGATCACTTTAGGTCTTTTCGAATAACCCTGGCTTTTATTCTGCATTGCATAATCTAGTGGGTTTCCATAAATCAATGGTGGAATCACGAATCTCGCATTCTATCCTCCATTTACCAACGCATGACTTTATCTCAATATCAAATACCATTCCGATAAGTTTTATTCTATTTATCGCAAGCTGAAACTAACATCTTATACTTCACAAGCTGAGAGATTGCGACGAGAGTTTTCGATGAATGTCGTTTACTGTTTTGGGGCAGGATTGTTTCCGCAGATATGGTTTAGGACAACTAAGCCAGAAAGAAACTTCCCGATTAGTATGTGTTTTTCTTCTATCTTTACCAGTTTCTTACTAGTTTCTTTTGTAGGACTTTTTGAATTTTATTTAAGAAGGTTGTTTCTCTAGCCACATATCCCTCAAAATATTGAATGTTGTTTGAAACATTTCCGTTGATGTCATCAGTAGTCTTTAGTTGAGATGGCGGTTCTCTTTGACACATGCTCCGTAGCCGTTTATATCACTAGTCTTAATTTTTTAGTGAAGCGTGTTTTATATCAATTTGAGGCTGTTTTTTTCTATTGAGGGTATATTCAACCAGTAGCTCAGAGGTGGGATGTATTTCCATCTAGTGTTCGAATTCCAAGTCACCACTTCTGCAGTTATTGTTGATAGCAGATTTTCAAGGCAAGCTTGAACTACCTATCTGCGATCCGCAGACACGTAACGTATACATTTGAGCCGGAAAGGACTTTCCCATATTGCCAGCTATTAGATGTTTGTCTTTTAGTTTTTCTTGTTTCAACTTGTGGGGAAGGAATTGCCACAAATTTATTCAATAAAATGAACTGTTTGATTCGTTGTTTGTCTTGTGTCTGGCTTCCTGAAACTATTATTATTTGCGAAAAACAAAACTAAAATTCTTAACTTCTTAGAAAATTTTATTTTCGAATAGAAAATGGCTCACAACGCCTTGAATTCTTTATTAGCAAGAATTTAATGTGAAAGTAAGTATGTTTTGTTACCTGAGTCTTAGAATGTTTCGGGAAAAAAGTTCTCTTTTTCATCTGCCTGTGAAATCTGCTTCTGCTACAAAATCTTCTCCAATCTTGAAGAGAGAATTTGTACACCGAAACTAAAGTTTCCTTAATGTCTAGTCGGAATTCGCTTCGTATTCTAGTATTTCTCAATCGTTTTCAGCAATCTCTTTGAGACGGTTTTAGATAAAACCATTTTCACAAAATCTTTCTTTAGAAAAAGGAGAAGGGTTTTCTTTCTGCTTTTGTGCTTTTTTTCGATGTGTAAATCTTTAGATTGATTCACTTTTTTTCTTTTGTTGAAAAAATAGTCTTTGTTATATTATTTTACAGTTCTGAGTATTTTCGGAGATCTCTGTGAATATTTCCGATTTGATGGATAGTATTTGAATTTCAAAGAAATTCTAGAAAGCAGGAAAATGTTACATTTGAAGACTCTTATATGGTAGAAGTAATTTGCACAAGAAGGTTTTTTATGTAGCGTTAGATAACCTATTAGATTTTAGTATTATGTTTAAAGTCGAAATTAAATGATAACATCATCAATAAGTAATCTAGAAAATACTTAGTAAGTTTCTATATACGCAGCTTCTTCAAATACAGGTAGATTATACCTTAAATTTAGAAGGTCTTAGCTTAGAAAATGTTTAAAAAAAAGATTTCGATGAACTACTTAATCATTACTCTGAACTAACGGAGATATCTCAGAAATCTAGATCCGTAGATTGCAGAAACCTGCAATAACGGAGATAACTCAGATCTGTGTAGAAATTTATTCTACATATTAATTGATTCGTATGTGCATGATATAAATTACAAGTATTAAGGCTCCCGTCTACCCACCATTTTGATTTCATCATCTTAATGTTAATTCTATGGAATTACGACTTGAATTCTCCCACCTTTATTATTTGATCTATTTGAATGCAATAAAGTGCATTTGAAAGAGCAAAAAATAATGAATGCTTCTGTGGAATTACTTTTTTCCTCCGATTTTTAAAAATATTTGAAAATGTTCATCAAAGACCGGAAAACTCAAAAACGAATAATTAAAATAAGAATAAAAAATATTCTTAAAAATCTTAGGAAAAAAGTAATTCCCCAGAAGCATTCATTATTTTTTGCTCTTTCAAATGCACTTTATTGCATTCAAATAGATCAAATAATAAAGATGTGAGAATTAAAGTCGAAATTCCATAGTATTAACATTATGTCCACGAAATCAAAATGGCGAGCCTTAAGGCTTCCGTCTACCCGCCATTTGATTATTTTTTGCTCTTTCAGATGCACTTTATTGCATTCCAATAAATCAATTAGTAAAGATTTGAAAACGAAAGTCGAAATTCCATAGGATTAACATTAAGCTGCCGAAATCCAAATGGCCGGTAGATGGAAGCCTTGATGTAGAGTTGTTTGGTTTCAGGGAGCCGTAGATTGCAGAAACCTGCAATATCGTAAAGTTTTAATTATTATAAAAAATAATCGAGATAGAAATTTAACTTTGATTCACAATTCTTAAGACATCTACATTGTCACTATCCAGTGTTATACGTTTCTACCAGCACTTCTAGACCTCTCGAAGCCCTCCATTGTTGAACTCAGTGGACTGGACTCTTATCTTCTCCATCTGTGGGTTACCTCTATCTATAGCTTCCTTCAACCAAACAAACCATCATTAATAGCTGTAATTTACAATATTTTTTTACATAAGGATAAATTAATACGTAGGATAAATCCTATCCATATAGTTTTGGCTATTTCTTAGTTATGATTAAAACTTTGCGATACCTTTCTCGTATGTTTTTTTCATTTTTTGAATTCTGAATTTAATTCGTATAATTTTAAGTTCCTGATTTTCTACAAATGCTCAAAATTCACTCAAAACAAATGAAGAAATCAAGTTTGTTTTTCATAAATAAATGATTCCACATATTCTCAACGTGGGAGGCAAAACAAAAGTAATGTTCAGTGTGAGGTAAACAGAATAACGTAACAGAAAAAGTTGAGATATGCAAGTTGAAGTTGAAAGATTAGATAAACTTGGTATTTTTGTAAGCCTCAACTGTAATCCTTAAAACTGTGTGAAACTGTAATGGTGATTGGAGGTTAATCCTTTTTAGGAGATATTAACAGATTCAAAACATATATCTCTCCTCTCGACTGCATCCAAGAACGCCGGTAAAAACTTATGTAAAAATGAAGTTCACTTCAGGTCTTAGCAGATTTGCATAAATAAACTTCGGGAAATGAACGTTGAATCCTTCAAGAAATTAGAATGTATATAACAGAGTAACATCATATTTATAAAATGAATCAGAACATAAAGTAAAAACAACCTTCGCAGTTTATTTCCATTTTGATTTTTGAATTTAGTGCCTAATTGTAAAAATGGTGCTGCTTGTTCTGTTGAAAACCTTGCATCATTAAAATTCAACTAAATATCCAGCTTAAAGCTCCCGTCTACCTGCCATTTTGATTTCGTGGATGTAATTTTAATCCTATGGAATTTTGACTTTAATTCTCACATCTTTGCTATTTGATCCATTTGAATGCAATAAAGTGTACTTAAAAGAGCAAAAAATAATGAATGCTTCTGTGGAATTACTTTTTTCCTAAGATTCTTAAAAATATTTGAAAACATTCTTTGAAGACCGGAAAACTCAAAAACGAATAATTAAAATAAGAATAAAAATATTTTTAAAAATCTTAAGGAAAAAGTAATTCCACAGAAGCATTCATTATTTTTTGCTTTTTCAAATGCACTTTATTGCATTCGAATAGATCGAATAGTAAAGATGTGAGAATTAAAGTCAAAATTCCATAGGATTAACATTACGTCCACGAAATCAAAATGGCGGGTAGACGGGAGCCTTAAAAGATAAAATTGACAGTATCTTCAAGGAAGCTATACTTAGCGGAAGAAGAAACTAAAATATTTTTATATTCATATGGAAAGTGTAATATATTAATTGCAGCTTGTAAATAATTTTATTTTCAGTACAATTATCATATAAATATTTTTAAATATGAATAATTATTTGTTAAAAGAAAAAAAAATTTAAAGATTTAAAGATAAGTATAGAAAAATTAAATTTCTAAATATTAACAATACTAATTTTACTCAGTATTTAAATGTATGGCTCATTTGTGTTGAAATGCATAAAACAGGATAAGATGGTTTTAAAGGACATAACAGAAATTTGTGTTTGTGTGTTTTAATACCGATTTTAATATTTTATATATGTATTCTAAATAAACTAATCTTTTGTAACTTTTATTAATTTTTAAGGTTGGTTTTTCTAACACGTCTCATTCTGAAAATAACAATAATAATAAACTTTCACTTGTAAACATTGTTCTAAGATATTTAATTAAAAAGCATCTAGTAAATTTTTTCTGTTCTTCTCATTATTACTTATAGGTTCAACATAATTACATTTGAATGTACCGTTGCAATTGTTTCTCTTTATAAAAATAAAATGTTTCTCATTCTGTTCCATTTAATTAGATATTTTAACTGCAAAAAAGCGCAAAAAAATTTCCAAAATCCGATATATCATTCTCGAATTGCTTATGACAGTTGAAAACCCGGGAATATTAATTATCACACACAAAATATCAAGCAGTGTTGATAGCTACAGCGTTCCTTTGTTATTTTCTCAAAATGGCAACGCATTTTTTCTGAGCGAAACAATAAGATTTTGTCTTCCTGTGCATTTTAATTATAGATATGTGAAATTGAGTCCTGAACTAACAACCTCCGGTGATTTGTTATTAGCCTGAATAAATAATTGGATCGATTCCACGGTTCTTTTATGTTTCCTGAAATCACAGGAAGACTAGAATGTAAGGTTGAATTTGATATCAGTTTATTCAGTCGATTTTTGAGCGGCAATAATTTGACTTACGGGAACTCTTCTCTCTCTGTATCATGTGCTCAAAATTGATATGAATATTCTAATAGCTTAATTATTTTCTTTTAAAATATGTAGTATGCTGTTGGAATCAGTTACTGTGTTTTAACTGTCTTAAAAATTAAATTGTATATTTTTTGATGCATTGAAATATTATTTTTATAATCGAGCGTTAAAAAATGTCCTATTGTTCGATAATATTTGACGTGAAATCTTCGCATTAAGGATATTATCATTTGTATTTTTCTAGTTTTGTAATTGTATATTAAATTTTAAAATATGTAAGACTGAAATAAGCTATAAATTTTAAAAAGCTATTTCATTTTATGAAAATGTTGATATGGGAATGAAAAACTGATAATATTTATATATGAAATATATGTGTGAAAATGTGTAAAATATGAAAAAACTTGTGCTGGTAACGTATGTGTACAGTTAAAAATTTGCTTAAAATGTATGAATGTAATGGAAAATATCAACCATTTAAGTAATAATTATATTTTTCATTCATTTAAAATATAATTGTTGTTGTTCGATAGAAATGTGTGTGTCTTGATATTTATACATTTGCAGAAAAAGGAAACAGCAATGTACATAATTTGTTATTTGGAATATATCTTAGAAAGGATTATTATTTTAAAGTATAATTTTTCCAGATTTATCAATCCATAAATTCAATTACAAAATAGTATTGTTGCTACTTGAGAAATGTAAGAAACATGCTCACGAATGTCTTAAATTCTATAATGTTGTAAATTTTTCTTTTCTTAATATCTTCTTCTCTGGTGTGAAAGTCTCGAATCGGTCCTGGCCTTCCTCAGAATTCCATTATATGCCATC
This sequence comes from Nephila pilipes, assembly GCA_019974015.1. Taxonomy (NCBI): domain Eukaryota; kingdom Metazoa; phylum Arthropoda; class Arachnida; order Araneae; family Nephilidae; genus Nephila; species Nephila pilipes. The sequence continues at coordinate 830,555 of BMAW01032666.1, read as the reverse complement.
CTGTTCTGGGCTAAGGTTTTTTCTCGATCGTTTCATTTTAATAACTTTTCCTGTATTATCTGAAATTTACTGCATGAAAATTTACTTACATTTCTACTTTACTATTTATTGATCCTAATTATAGTTTAACAAAGATATTTTAAAAAGTTTTCTTATCTCATGAAACATTCTGAGATGTACCGTAAATAGCCATACTCTAAAAATCCCTTGGGCTTCTTTTATATTTTATTTTTAAAGCAAAATTATTTTGATTGATATTTGTAAATTTCACTCGATTAATGTGTTTTGCCTGAAAATCAAGTTAGAGAAAGATGACAATAACCCGAGCTTCATCTCATTGTTTAAACCAAT
>BMAW01032666.1:762655-830194 GCA_019974015.1 Nephila pilipes | reverse complement strand
TTATGATTAATTTATGTTTTTAGTTTCAGAGATCAGATGATAACGATGAAAACAAAAATAATTAATTTTTGAAACTATTTATATAGATAAAAATATAAAGCAAAAAATTAGTAAACATAAAAATTAAAAATGGTATACATAAAGTGCGTGTTATTAAATCGCTCTATTGAATGAAAAAAACAATTCAAGAATGGTTATCTAGAATATTAAATTACTAATTGAGGCTTAGGACTGAATAGCGGAGTTAAAACAATCTCATAGCGCCAATCTTCTTCTTTTGCAATCACTAAGTAGTAGACCAATGGATTTATCCTTGAACTTTAATTTGAAATATTTTTTTTTAAATTGTCAAAAAATTAGTAAATATGAACAATATGGTATCTTTTCAATGTAAATTTAGATTGTGTGTTTTGCATAAATTCTCCCCCCCCCGACCCGTGTGTTGACCGGGGATGACAGAATAGTCCCACCGTAGCTCATGCATGTCGTAAAAGGCGACTAAAATGGGTACCCAGCGTCTGGGGCTATAGCTGGGCACCCTGCCCCTGGGGATTATATCAGGGGACCTCAGGAACTTGCTGCTTCAGGTAAGTACGGGCATCATGACCCCGAGGCACCTTAGTGATCTTTTTCTTTCCCATGGGGTTTACTGTCTTTGGTAAACACGGGTGACGCACTCCCGGGATACCCTAGCGATCCCTCTCTATTTTCGACCCTCCTTTTTGTCAACCATTTTTAACTTTTTTCAAATTCACGTCTAGACCACAGTTTAATTTTGTTTGGCGCAGCATAGCCATATCTGGCTCTTGCGCCAATAAACTTTACATTCACTCACTCACTCCCCCCCCCCTTTATCTGTTTTTCAGATCTTTATTTTAAAAAAATATTTAAAGATCATTTTAGAAATCGGTGGGAAAGCTTAATTTTTCAGAAAAACTACCATTATTATTTACTCTCTTTAGTACACTTTATTGAATTCATATAAAAATAATAGTCATCATGTGAAAAAGGAAATAGAAAAGCTCTTCATTAACATTACGTCTATGAATTCGAATTGGTATAAATATACGGGAGTCTTAAAACGCATATATACTCACTCATTTACGAAGGAAGCTAATATTTTATTTAAAACTAATTATTTACCCTCGTAGTACACAATAACTGAAAATAAATTATATTCATTTCAAAAAAAGTTATTTATACACTCATTTATTACATGTTAACCAAATTTTAAAAGAGTTGTTATGCATTTTCATTTTACTCAAAGCTAAAATTAAATAAGAAAATAAAATTCATAACCGTCTCATCAAAACCCGGATTTCTTAACGTTGTTGTTTTTTCAATGAATCCCAAATAAAGTTATCGACACCTATCTAATTACATCAGTGATAACAGCCACAATTTTAGTAAGACAAAAATTACTTTCATGCAAAACGATCAAGTTAATGGTTTTCCACACTTAGACATTTGAGTAATTTTCTAACGACGTTAGTTTTCTTGAAAATAACCAACGTAATTGCTCAAAAAGCTGTTATTCTCCTGGAAACTAAATTGGGTATCCGAGATGACGCTGGAAAAATGAACAAAACTGTCATGCTTTGATTAAGAATAGCTATTTCCATGAAGTTTATATCTGGAGTCTAATATTTCCTAGTTTAATGAGATGGGATTCCTTTGAATAAATCTTAACTTCTAAATAAATGCATAGCTTTTACATGCGTTCTTCAAAACCTTAGAGATTATTTTGAACGCAAGCTTTAACATTATTTTCGTGTCACGCATGGAGAAGTTCGGTTTTAATTTAATAATTTTCTAACTTGGTTTCAATGTTAATTCTAAATGCGTTTTAGGGATAAGTAATTCAATTTTTTAATTGCAGTGATGTACTGTATGAATAATATTTTTTTCTTTTAATTAAAATTCAAAAATGTAATTTTTCCTTAGAAATTGCAGTCGCATCGCTACAAATATACATGCGTTAAGGCGGTCCTGCTTATTGTCAGAGTTCGTTCGAAATTCCAAAAAAATTTCCGGGCTGAAAATTATTCAAATTTTCATATAAATTTTTGACGTTGTAATGCATATCTTTTTATGATGCAGTATTCATAAATTTTTAGGAGCATTCCAAAAATGCCCCATATTTCGCTTGAATACGGAAAGTTTAAAAGCCATTTAGCATTACAGTGTAGGAAACAAAATGTGGAATGCGCTTTACTCCAGAAAAAAGGGATTAATTCATATAGAAATATGTAATATTATAAAATATGCTACTCTAAAAAAGATAGCGAAGTCAGAATTTAAGATTAATGTTTCAGCGCCTTTTTATCGGAAATTGTGTTAAAATTTTGGGTCCTTTACTTTAACATAATGCGAAGACAGCATTAACTGGGCTTTCTGATTCCAAATTAAGAATGAAAAGTGTGTGGTTCAGAGAAAATGTTTATTGGGTTTCAAAATAGTAAAAAAAACATTTTTAATTATTTTGGTAAAAGTCTAATTTAATGAAATTAATTATTAATTTTTAAAAATTTAAGAAATTAATACGAAAACTGAATGCGCTCTGAATTTGTCTGTTTAGAATTTTGCTTAAAAATTACAAGAACGTGCTTTTTTTAATATTTATATCATTCTGAAGAGTATGTTATACACTTGACCTCCTCGATCTTTTTTTTTTTAATTCTTTTTCAGTTTTACGACTAATTTTTCATTATTTTTAAAGTAATCTTCGCTTCATGTTAAAGAACTGGACCCAAACTGGGGACTTTTTTTTTAAACAGATATTTGTCTCAATGTTAATTCAGGGTCTCCTCGACGTGAGACTGGGTTCCGTTTAGACAAACAGATTGTAAGTCAGATTTATGTTTTTCAATACTATTTTTACTCAAACGAGTTATAAAAATAGTGCATTAAATATAAAAATTCAACCCGAATACATATTATTATTGTACATGATGTAAAAAACACGCATGTACTCTGTTGTACCGTAAGTAAAAGTGCAAGCCGTAACTGCATAAAAAAATTCTGAGAAAAATGTTTTCTTGCTTTTCTTATGAAATGTTCATTATTCAAAGGAATTCATTTTTATAGCGCATAAGTCACCTATTACCCACCTTTTTAAGCTCGAAAGTGTGCATTCTTGTAAGTCGAGAAAAACGTGTATAAGTTTGTAAGATTATAACACATAACTACATATTCGCACTCTCGTTTATCATACTGTGTTCTTAATGTTAAATACTCAATTTCTCTTTTTCACTCATAAAATTAAAAGTTCATTGGCCTTTTACAAAGTAGGTAATTCTGCTCGTATTTGATTTTTCTAAATTTCTTACGATAACGTGCAATTTATTTTTACGAAGGCATTTCAGTTTTTGTATTAACGAAACATTTAACTTCTCATCATAGTTGTTAAGTTTTAAAAATTGAGGCCTAATCTGAATTAGAGAAACTAATGCACTTCCTTCAAAAATCATAATCACTCCAGTGGAATAAAATTCTAGAACGTTCGTTTTTAGTTAACGGGATGATTTCCACACACGTTCAGGTTGAGAGGTAAAACAAAAGTAACCCTCAACTTCAGGTAAACAGAATACGTTGAGCTATTTGCGATTTTCTCTTCAATAACTTTGGCAACTTTTAATTGAGATTGATTACATGAAATGACAATTTCTTCCCAACCCAAATGAAATGTGATTATGTTAATTAGATGCAGGTGGAAATAAAGTGAAGTAATTCAGATATAGTGATATATGAGTAAAGTGAAATTTAGAAGATAGAGGAAGAGTGGGGTTAACTCTGAGTATATTTCTAGCAAGAGACTGATAATATCAAGAGTAATTACTGGGTATAGCTGTCACAGAGGATTTGACAGATAAAAGCAACCTCAACTGGAAGGGGTTTGGTAAGAGCGTATTATTTCAATAATATTTGAATGGGTGGGTTAATCTTAAGGCCCAGAGAGAGCTAAAACTCTTTAAATATTATATTACAGCAATTGATAAATAAATAGTTGAGTTGGAACTGATTTGCGTGTCTTTGCATCAGTTATTGACTTTTAGAGTTAGTTATATTTGATTATATTATGGCACAAGAATCGGGTAGAAGTAATACAACGTTACAACCTTAAGGCTCCCGTCTACCCGCCATTTTGATTTCGTCAGCTTTATGCTAATCCTGTGTTATTTCAACTTTAATTCTCACATCTTTACTACTTATTCTATTTGAATGCAATAAAGTGCATCTGAAAGAGCAAAAAATAATGAATGCTTCTGTGGAATTATTTTTTTACCGCCGATTTTTAAAAAATATTTTTATTCTTATTTTAATGATTCGCTTGTGAATTTTCCGGTCTTTACAAATTTTTTAGAATTATTTTTAAAAATCGGTTGAAAAAAGTAATTCCACTGAAGCATTCATTATTTTTTGCTCTATCAGATGCACTTTATTGTATTCAAATAGATCAAATGGAAAAGATATGAGAATTAAAGTTGCAAATTCCATAGAATCAACATTGCATTCACGAAATCGAAATAATTAGGATCAGAGAGCCGATCGGAGTTCCCGAAAACCCTGGTTAACCGGAAAATGGGAAAGAAGCGTTAAGATATCAAGGAATTTTATCATTTCACCCTCTGCATACCTGCTGGTGCCGCGGTAACCTAGTGGTCAAGGTCTTGGACTCGCGGCCAGCAGTTTTCGTTCAGTCGCAGGTTCGATCCTTGGCCGCCAAAGGCCCACCGTGTACCCGGGGATGATGCACGTTAAATCTGTCGGGACCCGAAGTCCTCCCGATGGCGTGGTGTGGATGTTAGGAGGGTGCCAGCTCAGGTGTCTTCCTCGTCACTTGACCGTGGTTCAAAATTACGAGATCCGTCGCCAATAGCCCTCGTGTTGCTTCTAGTGCGACGTTAATAGAAACTAAATTAAAACTTTTTCCGCATATCTGCTATACTAGGAAGTATTATAAAGTTTTAATTTTTTCAAAGGCGTGACTGAGATATAAGGATAAAATTTATTCTGCATATTATTAGATCCTTTTGTACATATTGTTGTAAATAACAACTGTTAATAGGGACTTATTTGGTTTCAGGAAGTCGTAGATTGAAGTAACCCACGACATGGAGAAGAGGTAAGATTTCAATTTGCCGAGTTCCACAGTGACGGCCTTCGAAAGGTCAAGAAACGCTGGGAGAAATGTGTAACTCATTCGGAATTCATGGTCAGAAAACAGCTTAGCTGTATTAACATATTTTCAAGAATTTCTTGAATTAACGCCATACCTTGATTTCCGTCGAATGATTCTAATTGTGAGGTCATGTGTCAATATCATGCCATATATGGCTAATATAAATTTCTGACTAACTGTCGGTATTTTTATCTTCACTATCATCGTCACAATCACTTGGAAAGTCTGATAATTCATCAAAAAATTGGTATTCATCAAATATATCTATTATGGTAAGAAACAAAATGTGCAAATTAAACTTACGTGTCTACTACTACTATGTAACTACTAAAAAAAAACACTGATATATATTGGAAATAAAGGCACTGATAAATTCAAGAATGTACCACTGTAAATATATAATCAAGTTATCTATCAGAAAAGCATACACTTCTCACAAAACGAGTATTCTCGTTTCTCGGCGACAAAGTTTTTTTTTTTAAACAAGAATTCTCGTTTCCCAATGCGAATGTGTTAATTAAATAACTTTGTTATAAATAATCACAGCAACCAACCAACTCTTATTCTAATCTTCTTCTCTCAACAAAATGACTGCTCCGTCTAGAAACCACCAAAAATCCACCATCCTCTCTATACGAGCACCAACTAATTCCCTATTCGAGATATAAATCCATAGCTCCAACACTGAAAGCTCTTGCTGCATCCCAACAAAGAAAACTCATTAGATGCAGATTCAGGACTCTATGTAATCCGAGATTTAACCAGACTCCCCCTCTGAAAGTAGCGGCTCATGAAGCTCTCATTTTATCCTTAATCTTTGATCCTTACTTTAATTACTTCGCCTTCCGTTCGCGGAGCTCGGTCAATATGATAGGCATTCAGATTTCAACAGCAACATGTTAATGTCACCGGTGATAACGACTACTCGAGTGGTTTCGGAAGGAAATCTGGACAGGATTTATTCGCTTGGGAGTGTATTTAATTTATCGCAGTGTCCGGCGGGAAGTTGTGGCAGTTATTTATTGCTGCCTTGAAGGAAGGGTATTGTCTGAGTTTTAATTGGAAGGATTGGTGAATGCACTTTTGTGTGTAAGTAGTGCTGTACGGAATAAATCCTTAGATATATCTTTATTAATTACAAAATACGTGTATTATTTATTATTATACTCGAGGGACCTTTTCTTACCAACTAGAGCTTGGAGCGTTCTTTAAGGTCCTTCTCGTAATTTTGGTTATATGGCGTGGTCGACACTCGGTTGAGCATCCCAGTCTCATATCCATGCCACGCTAACATGAGGGGGGTTGAGTCTCTCCGCAAGACGGGTCTTAATTGTTCTTATATATTCAAGGGACCGCACTTGCCAACTGGTGCTTGGAACCGTCAGGTACAAATCATAGTCGATGAGAGAGGGTTCCAGAGTATCTTCTATTTTTTCTTTCTGTCTGTCTCGTCACTTTGAACCTTGGGTTAGGTGACGTGGTTGACGCGTAAGTTGATATCCTGGCCTCCCATCAACACCACACTAACGTGAGGAATTTCACAACAGTAGTCAGCTACCTGGTGGTTGTGAAGGGAAATATATCAAAGTATTAGTAGCTGTTATAGCAGCTACACACCTCCAATATCTGCTCTAAGAGAAGTGGCTATGTCAGATCAGACAGAATTCGAAAGAGGAATGATTGTTGGAGCATATTTGATTGGAGGATTCTTGACGGAAACAGCAAATGTTATGAAGTATGTAAATGTGTGGTTTCAGCTCTTGGGACGATATTCATGAACGACAGTTAGAGGGCGTCTGCAAAGATCAACAGTAGACAAAAATCTATGCTGACGAATCGATGTAGATGGTTATTGAAACGCATAGTGACACAAATACGTGAGCAATTATTAGCCGTACTAGCAACCGATCTGAAGAGATGTCGCTTGAATATTCTAAAGATTTTTAGAACAGTGAAAATTCGTAAACCTCTAGTGAATCCGCACAATTCTTTCAAGCGATGCTAATGGAGCAAAGATCATCGAGTTTGGCACCACAAGGGTAGCAATTGTTCGGTCTGATGAATCTGTATTCATTTTCTTCAAAACCACGAGCAGCGTTTATGTCTAGAGTAGTGTAGAGCCCCATCTAACGAGTTGCATATAATATTTTCTTCTTGGTCTCTAAAACACGGAGGTAGGAGTTCCAATGGTATGGAGTACGATATGTTTTTGAGGCCCTGCTCATCTTGTTCTCTGGTGTGGAAAGATAAATGTCGATCATTATAGGAGCGTTCTAGCTGATGAACTATATCCATTTATTCAGACTGTCTTCCCTGGAGGGCGACTATTTTTTCAAAACGATAATGCTCATCACACTGCTAAGTGTGATCAAGAATGATTAGAAGAGCATAATGGTGTAACAAATAATCTCCTCCGGACTCCTGAAATACCCGACTTGAAAATTATTAGACATTTGCGGTCCGTGTGCGATTTTCGCCATCAGTTATAATATCGGAATTGTCCTCCACTGCTCTTGGCGAGAAATGGCTTCAAATTCCTTTGACTGCTATGCGTGACCTCCATACTAGTATCCCTCGTCGCTTACAAACTGCAATGTAAGCGAAGGAGACCTCAACCTTTATATTAATAATTATATTCCTTTATTTCACTGCTTGTGCTATTTTACACATACCTATGATGTGTAAAAAATGCATATATACTATATTGTATGTGTTGTAAGAAAAATTACAACCTGAACTTATGTGAAAATGGTAAATAACGAATGAAATTTCGTATACATATTATTATAAGAAAATAAGTTATGTGAAGAAAATGTCTTCTTACTTCTCCGATGTTGTTTATATTATGCAAAAGTAAATCTTTTAAATGCTTTTTAACCACCCATTATTCCCAACAGACCTATTTTTGTGTTCGAAAGGACAAAAGTCAACTTTTACTTCCCCTGAAAAAAAAATGCAAATAAAATGTGAGAAAAACAGATTTCTCGCTCAAATGTTGAACTCATTCACCACACAATATCCTAACTTCAGCTTTTATTATCAGCGGAAAGAATCAGTTATCAGCAAAACAGCATTTTCTTTCATAAAAACAACCATCTTACTCGTTACAAACCAGTAAAAAAAACCAACTCTACCTTCCTTCGTTAAATGAGTTTTACCGAGAGGTAAGCAAGATACGCAGATACGAAAAGACAAGATACGAGGAAGAATTATGCATTCGGTAGATGCAAAAAAAAAGATGATAGTTATTACTTGCAACAGATGGTGATGAAGCCTAGAGATAAAAATTTACTTTTCCTTAGGTTTGAACTCCCAGAAGTTGAGAATTAAAAAGAAAAAAGAAAAAAAAACTGAGGTATAAGCCATGAAAATATGTTGATACACTCACTAAATGTGTATTTTTAGCCAAATTTATTTCAGAATTATTTGCGTGCTTAATAAACATGAACTTTGGAAGAATGTTTTTTCCGAAATTTTCGGTTAGTTTTGTAATTAAAAGGAGATATTTTCTTGATATAGCTTATATATGTGCAATGCATGGAAATATTGATTGTTAATGTTTACATAGGCTAGGCTAGGTTAAGTTAGATTACTTATGCGCAGTTGTGCTTTTGCTACTTTCATTTATTATGTACGTTCTATCGCAATTTTCCCTTCAACTACCATTAGGGGATCTTATGTTGCTTGAATTTCAGATTCTTCCTATTGAGAAAAACATGATGTATTATGTATGACTTCTGCTGGCGTGAGGAAATTAACGCTCTATGCCTTTTTTTAAATTACTACTATTAGCTCACACTCTCTCTATATATATCTTGTACAAATTTTCAAGCTTTAATAAAATACTTTTTATTCATCAACTCAAGTTCAAATACATTTTTTTAAACTTGTAGTGGATGACAATCGATGATAATACAGTTTTTTTCAAATATTAATTCATTAATTAAATTTAATTGGGGAAAATGCAGTTTTGCCTAACCACTTGGCACGATTTCAAAAATTGCCAAACTTGACGATTTTTTTTTGGTGTGTGGGGGTGAACGTTAAGTAAACGAAGCGGACCAGGGTAGCCACATTTGGCAAAATACCGTCAAATAATTCCTATCGCCAAGGGTGGTTGGGCTAAACTGCATTCCAACCATTTAATTTACCGCATGAATTAAGAAACAAGCCATTGCTTCTACATAATTCATTTGTCTTGCAATGGAAAATTTGGTTCAGCTTCGGCATAAAATCTTCATGCCTTCGGATCGAACCTCGTCGAAGCATAAAATATTTCTATTTGATTTTCAAATGATTAATTTTTTTTATATGGGAGAAAAAAATTTCTCTTATATTAGATATTTAGCAGGATATAAATTTAGGAATAAATACTATCAATGACAAGCGTGTAGATCGCTGGAAAAAATTTTATTTTGCTATTTAATATTGTAATTGTATCATATGTATGTATATATTAATATTAATTGTATTATATTAATATTATTGTATATATTAATATTAATATTATTGTACACGCGACTGATAGAGGGGAGGGGAAGATGGTGAAGCGTAAATAAAATGTCATTATTTCTTGTTTAAGTCGGGGCCTTTATTAAGCCTTATTTGAATTATTTACACTGTAGCAAGAAAGTCTAAACATTACGCGTGACTTATGTAAATTAGATTAAAATTAGTGAAGTGTAATGAACAGAACCGAGGAAATACATATATAAGCAGGGAATCGTTTAATATTGGGTTGGTAGTTTAGTGCGTGATAATGATAGAGAGAGGAAATCATCAAGTGAAGCATCGATGTCAGATCTGCTTTGAGTAAGGAACCTTTGGAGTAACGCCAGATGAATCTACATAGGGTTAATGACTCAAACCTTCATATGTAAAACGTCTAAGGCCTCGAATCCGATAGGGTTGGTAAGAATTTCAATCTTCGTTTTATTTCAAAGTTAAATCAGAGATGTTTAGGAGTAACTACCTCAGATAAAGTAGGTTTAGGATTAAATAGGGATATATTATTCGTTGATAATAAATTGCATTCATTATCCTCTATGTATGTATTTTTCGTTTCAGTGTGTAATCTTGTAATTCGCTAAATAGGCTTAATAAAGACCACGGAAGGGAATAATAGAGGGAAATTACACATTTTCATTTATTATTATTTATTATTTATTTTTATTAATTATTTCATTTATTATTTATTATTATTTTGTCTCAGACTTGAAATTTAAAATGCTGAATGTCAAAAAAAAAAAACATGCGATCATTTGATTTTCTGTAATCTCATAATTTCTCAATACTATGGACTATTCACATTTTCCACTAATCTTAGGGACTTTTTGTTATTTGAATTGCATAAAATTCCTCCTTCTTCCCCACCAAATGAAACGTGATTACGCAATTTAGGTGAACATAAGAGGTTTAATGAACTGAATTAAGGATAGTGATATATAAGCAAAATAGAACTAAAAGAAGTAAAGAGGGAGCACATCATAACAAAAAGCTTACAGAAGTTTGTAAGTTAATTGGAGTGAATTCTCTTAGTTTAGTATTTGTGGTTAAAATTGGTTTGAAGTGACTCCTGGTGAGAATAAGGGGTAATAGATGTCGAACCCGCTATCTTTGAGAAATATCTGACTCGACGCGAGTGAGTTGGTAAGCTAAAACTTAATAGTGTTGCAAAAATTCCCCTGTCTCATGTGAGTGTATGAGTGAAAACAGTCCAACATTGAGTTTAATGACAAATGACGCTTTATTCACAAAGATTCAAAATAAGACGAACACAGGTAGTAAAACTTGGACAGATTAACAGCACAATAAAGTAACACAGCGTTTGTACAAATTAGTGACACAACAGGTACAAACACAGCAATTTTAGTGATAATCATAACATTTTGAATAATGTTCAGCTTACTTTTTCGCACTATGGACAAATCTCCAAAGTGATACTTCGCATGGCTTCTGACAATCTGCCGGGACTATCGGAAGATAATTCGGGATATTCCGGTAATTTCCCTCGACCAATCCACAACCGATTCCCTCTGGCTTCGCATCTTTCTGTATTTATAGCTTTTCCGACCAGGTGTGATGTCACGGGGAATATTCAGGAAATATTCATAACTTTCATCCTAATTGAGATATCGACAAGATTTCTGCATTTTCTAGAACCTTCGTTTTGCCGTTAATATCGCCAAAACAGTCGCAAAATCTGTCGCCTAGGTCAAAGGGTTATTGCTTTAGCTTTCCTTTGTATTCGATTAAATCTCTATAAATGTTTCTCCTCCTTTTTAGAATAACTTTGCAGGGAAGTGTTATCGCAGGTTCGTAACAATAGTTTTATTCTGTGTTAGGATTCAGGCGCATAGACAGTTATTCGATAGAAAGCAATATATCTTATTTAACCTGTGAAGAAACCTAATAAACTGTGTTTGTCCTTTTCCTGACGTTTCTTCAATTGGAATAGGAATCTTATTGACAATTTAATTAAGCTATACGATTACTGTAGATTTAAATATTGAAAGGGAAGCGCTATTTCTATTAAATATTGTTAGTCAGTACTTCCTTTAAAAAATGTGACATTTTTAATTACAATACTTCCTTGTCTGATTTATATATATATATATATATATATATATATATATATATATATATAAAAATCAGACAAGGAATTTGAAGGTTAAAACAGACAAGGAAGGTTCTTGATTTTTTTTATCGGTGCTGAATTTTCGAAGTCAAATTAATAAACAGGGATTATAGATTGATGTAAGAATACAAAAAAAATTTGGAAAGAAAGAGATATTGTTTAATATAACATATTTTATTTGCATTGCGTTTCGACGAAAATTGCCTCGGTTTCTTCCATTATTCCAATATTTAATCTTCACGTGAAAATTATTCACTATGGTATAGAAATATTTTATGTTATCTTTTTTTATTCGATTTGAAAAAAATTATTGAAGAGAGAGATAATTTGTAGAAAATTTATCTTAAAAATGCCATATTTTTTTGTATAGCATTTATATGTAAATCGAATTTCATATTGAGAAATACAAATAAATCTTATAAAATTGAAAAAATAAATAAAAATGCGAATCAAAATATCAAAGCATGCTACATAAATTCCAAATGCATTTTTTTTTTTTTTTCTTTTTGAAAATTTAATAAGTTTTGGAAATATCATTACAATTGTTGTTTTGAAAAGTTGAGATTTTTGTACCTTTTTTCGATTGTTTATAATATAGTTGAAAGATAAAATATACCCGTAATAATCTGAGAAAAGAGAATAGTATCGGAATATGTTATTAATATTTAAGTTAAAACGCAATTTTTGTTGGCATCTATGTATTTGCTTATTAGCTTATAAATAATCATATATATTAAATTATTTTTTTCATTTCAGATTAAATTAATCTTTCGACTTTCGACATTTTTTTTGTTTGAGTTTTAACATATTAAACAAAATTTCTACTCGAAATGAAACTCACGAATTGAATATTGTTATCTTATTAAATGGAAAAATTAATTTTCGATGTATTATGTTTTTATACTTCAGCCATTTTATCGAAATAGAGTAAGATTCGAGGCTTGATTGAAAAATAATGCCTCTTTGCTCATAACTCAATTATGTATTATTCGATTTTCGTTATATTTGTTGCACCTGAAATTTACTCAGGTTGGTGCAACCTACGTGTATCCTGTTACATGGTACGAGGGTGGTTCAAAAAATGGCTGTATTAGGAATGGGGGGGAAATGGCATAACTTACTATCGCATTGTCCACTGACATTTCCCCCCCCCCGCGCCGCCCAAGAGATGCGTGAGTATGATACCCCTACTCATTCTAAAAAACTGTTCCATAACTTTTCATCTCGATGAGATCGTCTTCGCTTTCTTTGGTGCAAATTCACTGAAAGGAGCCCATTATTGTTGCCTGATTTCCAGTGAAAATCATGAATCTAGGTTTAATCGATTGTTTCAACTCGAAGTAAAACGAGGACAACTCGTGGCGAAGGCAATCAAATTTTGATTTGGCAGCAAATGGCTCTCAAGTCAAAATTTATGTATCAATCAATTCAAATTTGTTTTGACTGCACACAATAGCAACAACAATTTTATTTAACCACACCATTTGTCGTCAAACACAGATACTTGTTGAACAACCAAATCTTTTGCAATATTCACTTTTTGACAAATGACTCATTTCCACGAACTTGCACCAACGCGTGACTAATCGGATGAACCCATTATAGAATTCCAATGGTGGTTGTCGACACCAAGCTTTAATGGCAAATTTCACCTCTTCATCCGAACGATCATGATAACCTTCAAGGTGCTTTTCCAACTTTGGGAAAAGACAAAAGTCACAACGTGCACGGTCGGGCATAATGACGCCTCGCTGTTTCAACCTCCTCACAAGCGACATCTTGTGACGCTCCTATTTCACTACTAAGCACTTGTTTTAATGAAATTCAATAAATAATGAGTCAAAAAATAGTCAGTTAAGAATATAAGAAGAACAAACCAATTTTTATTCTATTCTTAGAATGATCCAAAAATTCCTTGTTACGATTGTGTAGCAGAAACAAATCACACGTTCTCAACCAAAGATTATGTGAAAATTCTACTTATCTCAATAAACGCAAAAGTGATTCCGAGTCGGGAACGAACTTATACACTGGAAACAAGTCTTGTTCTGTGAAGTGAAGTTTTCTTGTTCCAATAACATCTATCCGATGACCACTTAACTTTCTGGTGCCAATGTTGTGCATACTATATGTTCATTAATCTTCAAACACTTCTCAGCATGTAAACACGTCCAATCTCGCTATCTGATGCATAGGCTCCCTTTTCTTGTTCACTATACTTCTAAATAACAACAATGCTAATTTATATAAGTTATGGTTTATTCACAAGTTGAGAGTTTGAAATCAAATAACGTCACGGAGTATTTCAAAAGTTAGTTGAAGTGGAAAATACATGAGAACCACTACCCGTTACAATGTGATAGCAAAAAAATGTATTGCATAGAGTATACATGTAGTTTTCATGTACAACAAGATTTTTGAATACCACACAACAAACAATTTTTTTTTGCCGTGGAAGTATAACTTTCAAATCAAATCTCGCATACACACACACAATGAAATACTTTGGGAAATATTGCTGAAATTCATTAAAATCAATGTATTAATCAATAGGAAATTGATTTAACTTGGATCAATATTAATTTAATTAAAAGTAAATCCACTCAAAGACAAAGAAGCGAAACTTTTCTGCTAAAGCAATTAAATAATTTACTGATTTTTATATTTATATGCCCTCTTGGCAATAGTCTTAGAACTTAACACGATTAGTTTAATTTAATGAAATATTATATAATTAACTATCAATTAAAACCGATGGAGAGAGAAAAATTTTAAAGGATTATTATTTCTTTTAGGTGGAAAATAATCGAGAATGTTACTTATAAAAAAGACAAGTTGTACAAAATAACTTTCAAACAATGCTAAATTATCTGAGTGTAACATTTTGAGATTTAACGAAATTATTTTAAAAACTAACATTTATGTCATAAAACTATGAAACGAGCTTTTATAAATAATTTACTAAAAATTTTAGGTAATTTATGAATAAATACATCTCATGGGAATACTGGAAACAGTTTTCACTGAAATGAATTTATCTGACTCTCTCTCTCTCTATATATATATAGTTATATCTATATCAATCTATTTACTTCTATCTATCTCTTTCTTTTTTATAAGTTCGTATTTTCAAACAAATGTTTCGATACAGCTGGAAAGAATAGTTTTTAACACTTTTATGATTTAATACTATGGGATTTGAAATAACAAAACTCCTTTAAACTATAAAATGTGTACTCAAAACTATAAGCATGTACAAATTTTCTTTTTTAAAATTAAATGTGCACGTTACTACAATATTTACACTTAAATTCTTTTGGGATTATGTACTTGGCAACGTTTGTAACAAAATTAAATTTATGAGGATTGTAACACATTTTATACTCAAAACGAAATTCTTCTGCATAAATTGCTTACATTATTGTGTATTATTTTTAATATGCAAATGTATTTTTCTTAGTATATCACATAATATCGTTTGGTGTTTATATTTAGGCTTGTAAGCACCGTTTTTCTTTCTTTTCTTCGAATACTTACGATAAGTAAAAATGCAAACATTCCAATGTGCCAAAATAATTACAAATGTAACTACAAATGAATCAAAGCAAACGATTCCTGAATTAAAACTAGTACAGTAACCGTTCTTACTAACCCTATACATTCATGAGCACAATCATGCTGCAACGTTAATGTAGTTTTAAAGAGGATATAGAAAATATATCACTCGAGATAAAAAAAAATTTAAACAGTTAAAACATGTATTTAATGCAAGTTCTGAACCCTGTGTAGGCGATATAAATATCAGACATCATTTCATTCTAGTAACTGCAAAACTAAATTCAAACGTTAAGCATTAATTTAATTGAATATTTTTGTATTGATAAAAACACAGCAAAAATTATTATAGTAGAATGATAATTATAACAATTTGCGATGAGTTACTCTAATAATATGCCTACGCTCAATTGTTTTATTAGCTTTTAAAGAACTTCTCTTAGCCTTCCAGAACATTTTACTGAACAGTACAAGGTTCGTACATAGTTGTGATATATTGCAAACGTGATATGTAACTTGCTAGAAAGCAAGTAACCGTACAGAAATGAAAAACTTCAGTTACAATTAAACGCTAAGCGAAAAATGCGAGTAGCTCCGTGGTATGGCTTTCAAGATCAATTAACTCCCTAATCCACACCAAAAATCCGGAAACAAACAGCTTGATCAGTGCATATTTATAGACTGTGCCGAATCACCGGATGCCGAATTAAAAAGATTTTACTGAGTTAAGATATTAAATTGAAAGCAAGATAAATTATTCAAGTAAACAATAAATTATAGAAGCAGACGGCAATGCTCTGTTCAAATACGAAAATTAAAGCAAACAGCTTTTATTTTCGCACGTGGTTCAAATATAACCAGGGCGCCAATTCACAGCAGTTGTGAGAAAAGCCGAAACTTGGCTTCAACAGAACTTTTAACTTTTTTTGCGAACTTAACACTTTTATTAACTCTAAATTCTGTCTTTTAAGGGAAGGGGGGGGGGCTCGTTTTGTTTCATTACCTTTTTATCATTGGGATATCAGAGTTAGCCACTTTGAAGCATTTAATCCTACATTTGCATCTAAATATTTGTTTAGTAGAAATATAGGAAATAAGATGGTTTATAAATGCAAAAAGTTAAATTTTTTCTGAAACAACCCGATTCAAAAAGCCATCAAAAAATTAAATGAACATAAAATCAGCAATGAGAATATTTGATTAAAAATATTTTAACAAAAATGTTCAATCCTTAAAAGACATTTCTAGCAATTTTTGTTTAAATATGAACAAAGATTGGTTTTAAAAAAGGCAAATGTTTGAACATTTCAAAGAAGTAATGTTTTTTGTGAAAAAATGTTACTCGAACTAAATTTGTAATTTTGAAGATATTCAATGCCCTCATAAATCGTATTTTTTCATTCTAGAATTCAATTTTTGTAGGATATAGGTTATGTCTCAGAGCAGATCCCCTGTCCAAAACATATTTTGAAACAGAAAAAATATCCTAAAGTTTGTGCAGTTATAGCATATATATATAACTGTTTACCATACTGTATCCTAAAATTCTTGAAACTTTTTATTAATTCGCCTTTCTCCACTTTAATTGGTGTAAGACTCCAAATCGCCAAGCAGATGATTATGCATGAAGGTTGGCGGCTTTTTTATGGCTTTTCTGAATGAAGAAATTGTAACGGGCATTTTTGTTCATAGTGTAGAATGTGAATCCATAACGAGCTGAATGTACGATGTCAGCATCGATAAATGTTATCTGTTTCATTATTTGCGTAATTATTCGTGTAAAGCTTTGATGTTAAGTTTATAAAATGCTTTCGTTTTGAAGCTTGGTATAAAATTCTCTCTCTATCTACTCCCTAGTGATCATTCTCTATTTTCGACTCTCCTTTTTGTCAACCAATTTTTGTCTCTTCAATTTTTTTTACGTCTAAGACCACAGTTAAATCTTGTTTGGCGCAGCATAGCCACATCTGGCTCATCGGCCAATAACCTTTACATTCACTCACTCACTCTCTCGATCTGCTTATAATGTTTTACGGGGGAGGAGGGGCTCAATAAATACATGTTTTTGATGATCAATGGCTTTGATAAGACAAGTTATTGCTTTCATTGTATGCTCCCATCCATCAAACGGCACCAAAACAAATTTCACTTGGATTTCTGATTTGGAGGTTAGTTTTGATTGATGCTGTGTCGAGTTCTTGTCGTCATTTTGCGTCGAATTTTCACCATCAATGAGGCTTGGATTCATCATTATGCACCTAAAACTAAGTAACAATCAAAACATTGCGAATGTGATCCGAAGGAAACGAAGACGATGGCGTAATTGGCAGGAAAAATCATGGCGACAATTTTTCGGGATGCGCGCATGAAGGGCGTCATACTCACGAACTTCTTAGAAAAAAGAAAAATTATCATTGGAGAATACTGCTGTGAATTGCCCCTTTTACATACCTAACACGGACACTTTTTGAACGATTCTTGTATAAAAATAATCTCCTCTGAGTTTTGTTTTAAGCGAGAAAAGAACTTGAGGCGACAGTCCGTCATTATCCGGCTCTTGCGCCATATCTCAATCTAATATATTAACTAAAAATTACAAGACTCTAATTGAGGAGACACAAGACAAAAATAATTTCTTTATTTCCCTGTATAATATCTCAAGTCACTCTCTCCAGAATTTAATCCTAATTCACAGTCTTAATTTATGACTTAAATAAGAAATATATCTCTTATACCACTCGTTATTAATTTCACAACTTTCTTCGAACTGAATCGCAGGCTATTTGTGAAACTCTCTTCAATCCACAAAACTAACACAATAATTTCAATCGCAGTTACAATTGTCTGACGGCGAGTCTTTATCCTCTATTTCCCTTCATTTTCCATTAAGTGCATATCATTACATCAAATCACTTCACTGTATGTCTTATCTTGATTTAATTTGTACTATCACGTTTCATTTGGGTTAGGAAGAAATCGTAATTTTATGCAATTCAACTCAATAAAAGTCGCCGAGGTTAGTAAAGAGTAAATCGCGAATAACCCAACGTTAAAAACTGTATTACTTTACTAATAAAGTTGGATAACAATTTAGCTTCACAATATAGGACACGCAGTATGCAACATATTTTATACAAAGTAAAAAGTGGAATGATTCAAACATGAATGAGATGTATAATAAAATATAAGGACCTTATCTCTACCTCTTTCCTCTGCTGGAGAGACCGCGATAATCTAGAGCAGCGTTTCTTAAACTGTGGGTTGCGATCCCCTGTTGCGACCGAAATGATGGGGTCGCGAAAATTTAATTTCGGTACATGAATTTTCACGATCTATTCATTATCTTTAATTTAGCTCTTTAGATTTTCAATGCAGTACAATTATAAAATCATGATACTAGTGAAGGTGAGCTGTAAATAATTTATGTATTGAAAAGATATCACTATGCGTATAATTATAGCGATATCGCTTTGTAATTTAGAAATTTAACAAAAATCCTTGTATTTTGGATCGGTGCTGGAGCTGAATTTCTCACAATTTTTGAAATGCCATAAAATGATTTGCTGTCACTTAGCCTACATACTAATGTGAAACGACTTTTTCAGCTTCAATGTTAGTTAAATCTAAACATCATTCAGCGCTGAAAAAGTTTGAAGAAACTTTACGTCCAGCAGTGTAAAATATTGTATCAAAAGCTTAATTTGATATGCAGCAAAAACATGCGTCCTAAAAGAACTGTCTCATTAAAATGTGATTTTCTTTCATTAATTTTTGTACGCTTGAACCATATTTTAAAACTCTTTTCACACATTGTTAGTGCCGTGATAGCCTAGTGGTCATGGTCACGGACTACTAGGCGGAGGGTTTCGTCGAATCGTGAGTTCAAGCCTTGGTGTTACTAAAGACCCACCGTGTAGCCGGGGTTGATGCATGTTAAATCTAGTCGAGGCTCAAAGTCTTCCCTTTGGTGGAAGTTAGGAAAGGGATGTACCATCTCAAGTGTCATTCTCGTCTCTTGATCGAGATCTGAAATTACCAGGGCCGTCGCCGATAGCCCTCGTGTAAATATTATGAGTGTTTCATTTTTATTTACAAAAGAATTAAATAAATAAAAATTAAATTCATTTACTTATAATTTTAAATTAAGCAACTCAGTTTGTTTTTATGACTGCTTATGGTAAGCGCGGGGGTGGGGTCGTTAAAAATTTTAATGCTTGAAAGTGGGGTCGTAAGTGTAGAAAGTTTAAGAATCACTGTTCTAGTAATCATGGCAGCAAGATCTTGGTTGGCGTTGTTTCCATCGAATAGTGGGTATTTCTGGTGCCACTAAAAAGGCCTCGTGTAGCGAGGTGATGCACGTTAAATCGAAATTTCCATCTCGTTGTGTGGAGATTAGGAGAATGGGGTCCGTTCAGGGGGTTATCTTCTTAAGGTAGGTACTGGAATCATAACCCCGAGGCACCTTAATGATCTTTTTTTTCCCGAAGCTTGTCCAAGGTTCAAAATTACGAGGTCCGTCTCCAATAGCCCTCGTGTTGGATGTTCGACCCATCTCGTCCACCAATTTTTCCTTTTTCTTCCATCTTTCTGACGTCTAGATCACAGTTACACTTAGTTTGGCTCAGCATAACCAAAAATGTCTTTTTTGTTTTTGTTTCATAAACCTTCTTTCACTCACTTATTAGGAGAATGGGGTTCCAGATCAATTGTTATTTTCGTCGTTTGACCAAGATTCAAAATTACGAGGCTCGTCGCCAATATCTTTCGTGTGTTTACTAAGTGCGGCATTAATAAACAATCAATCCATCAAAAATTCTACAGGATTAGCGAAGTTAAAATTTAGCATTAATTATGGAGCATTTTTTATTCTTAAAAAAAAGTACCAAGTTTATATCCTATCCTTTAACATTATACAAAGACAGCTTAATAATTTATAAACATTTCTCATCTTACTTGCTTTTTAATCCGAAACGGAAGAAAAAAAAATTCAACGTTCTAGGCTCTTTATATATAAGACAGTTATTTCAAAATCAGCGAAGTACCATCGCAAAATACCACTGGTACTTTCTTCCTCAAGAAAGCCTATCCCCAAGGAATGTCATCGCCCTCTCTCTCTCTCTCTCTCCATATTACTTTCCCACCTACCTTATTCACCTTGCCTCGGGTCACCAAATAAATTACACCGCACAAACCCATCCGCGGATCGACCACAGAGAATTATGTAGCGCAGAAGCGAACCATCTGGGCCGTGGTAAACTGTAAGGCAGAGACAAGCCTAATTGCTGTTACCCTACTAACCCCAGATTACCAGGAGAATAGAACCGAAGAACTAAAATAAATAAACAAAGAGAGAAGAAGAAGAAGGAAAAAAAAGAGGGGGAACTCTTCCGATGGCGAGGGTTTGGGCGTAGTGTTTGTTGCTGGTATGGAAGTTGGGAATAACTTTCTTCATTAAGCGATGGTAGGGAGAGATAATTCTATTGTTCGGTTATTCTGGCAGGCGCATCCCTCTCTGTGCGGCTGGCTGGACTTGTTTATGTTGGTGATATGATTGATATTCTGGATGTGCGCTGCTGAACATTGCCCGGTGATCGGGTACTTGGTTAAATAAATTAGATTGTTTACAGCTTTGATTATAAAGGAAGGTGTGAAGATGATAAGATTGGAGTTTAATTATGTTTGCTTAAAATAAAAATTAGGAGAACGGGCTGTCGTGTAGGTAATGCGCTATTTTTAATAGGGAAGCAGGTGTGTGATCGCGTTTTTTTCCACCGTACGTATCATCGATTTTCCACCTTCTAACGTTTTAACTTCGAATTTGGGAATTAATTACGTTACTGTCAAAAACATTTTTGCTCCTTTTTTCGGTTAACTATTACAAATTATATTGCCAAAAAAAATTTTTTTTTGTAAAACAGGAATAAAATGTTATCAATGAAAATTATACTCATACCTTGTATTTAATATAAATTCAAAATAAAGGAAAAAGAATTTAATTTCCAAGTTTGATTGATTTAAGTTCTTCTTTGATAAAAGAAGTTCCTCAAGGGTTTACTTTATTTTGGTAAGTGCGGGAATCATTCATCCGAGGCACATTAGTTATCTTTTTTCTTTCCCATAGGGTTTATTGATTTTGGTGAGCAAGGGTGATGCGGCCCCGGGATACCTTTGCGAACCTTCTCTATTTTCTACTTTTCTTCTTATCAACAAATTTTTATCTTTTTTTCCCATTTTTTCAAACGTCTGAATCACAGTTTCACCTTGTTTGGCACAGCATAGCCATATCTGTTTTTGCACCATTAAACTTCCCCAGCACTCTCAGCAGATAAATCTCTCTCTCACTCACTCACTCTCTCATTTCTCTCTTACCGTCTCTTTCTCTCTATTTTCCTTTCTCTCATTTTCTCTTTCTAACTCTCTCTCTATTTCCCCCCCCCCTTTCTCTGTCTCGATTCATCTGTCTTTCTTAGTCCTTCTCTCTCATGGTCTCTTCGCCTCAGAGTCATGGTTGTGAATTTGAGGCCGGTATTGTTTCCGTTGAGTCGTAAGTTCAAGTCCTGATGACACTAAAGACCCACCGTGTATCATTGCTGATGCAAGTAAATCTGTCAAGGCTCCAAGTCCCCTCCTTGGTGAGGTGTAGAAATTTGTAGAGGGGAGATGTAACTCAGGTGTCGTCTTTGTTACTTGACCGAGGTTCAAAATTAGGAAATCCATTGCCAACAGCCCTCGTGTTGCTTCTAAGTGTGACGTTAATAAACAATCAATTAATCAAGAAATCTCTCTGTCTATCATTTGTTATTATTCACAACAAAAATTGTTTCCTTTTAAGTATTATTTGTGCCCAATCCTAAACTATTTTCTTCTCATTTAAGTAGTATAAGTGTGTATAGTAATTAAAATAATCGTTCTGACTTAAAAATATATATTCTACAATATGCGATAATCTGAATTATCCTATACTAATATATAATTAATGGAAGAATATGATCAATTTTTATTTCTTTATGACACGTGTGATGAATTTGAAAAAAATTTAATTACAAATCGTAAAATGTTTTAAAAGAGGTTTTTTTTTTTTTTTTTTTTTTTTTTTTTTTTTTTTTTTAAGTTTATAAAATATTCAGTTTTAAATATTGAAGTTATTAAATAACAAAATTGAAAGTGCAATATTACACGTTTATTTTCAAGATCTCGAAAAATGTAATTATTTTGCATAATTTGTTGCGAATCTGTTTCCTTAAACAAGAAAGGAAAATTAACATGAAAAAAATAATAAATTTTAGATCTTTTCTTGATAATAGCAATCATCTATCGAATTGAAAATAATTACAGAATTAAAAAAAAAAGGCAGAAGTTTTTATACCAAGCATTCAATTTTTTAAAAAAATGTACGCTTGATATTTAATTTCTTATTATTTTTATTATTTCTTCCGGATTTTACTGATGAATTTAAAAAAAAAAAAAAAAAAAAAAAAAAAAAAAACCTTTTATCCTAGCTTGTATCAAATATATTTCTACATTAAAAACGTTAAAACTTGAAAAATAAAAAATAAAAAATTTTACTTAATTTTTTTTCTCTTATGTATTTATTTAGTCACTTTTTTTGTACATTATTTAAAGTAATAAATTTTAAAAGTAATAACATTTCATTTACAGTTCATAAATCATTGCCTAAAAAATATTTACGAAATTAATTGCTGTTTAACGTAAAATAGATACTTCAAGTTTTAGATTTTTTTTTCTGTCTTATTTAAGTTTAAATTTGGTTTGAATTTTTATGTAACGTATTATCTCATTTTGCATGCTTTTAATAAATGAAACTTCCTTTTCATTTAATGCTTTCTTTATGTTTTAATAAGGTTAAACATATTTTCCCTTTAGAGTGTGAACTTTTACATTTAAATTCTAATTAAACGCTTTGTTCCAGACTAGACTACGCCTAAGAAGTTACTTACATGTACTAATAAATTCCTGTTTTATGGTGTTGGAATAAAAGGTCATTGAATTTAATTACTGATGGATCACAGCTTGCAGAGGGGGGGGGGGGTTGCAATAATTTTATTTAACTAAATCTAATTTTGTTACAGACGGGATTCAATATTTTCTGAAAGTAAATATAAGTAAAAAAAATAAGCAAAAACTTTTTTAATCAAACTTTTATTTAAAGATGAACTTAAAGGTATAAAATAACTTTTTAAATGCAAAATAATATATAATCGATAAAACCTTAACTGAGATATTTAGGTAATTACCAATAAATTAAAAAGAATAACTACTATTTATATATGTATGAGATCAACAAAGTATTAATGCCCCAATTTCCTATAAATCAAATATTCTTATTATATTTATAAAAAAATGATTTTTTTTTACCATTTTGTCCATTTTTAAATAAAGGCTTGATTTTTTTTTTTTTTTTACTTATAGTAATTTATTAATCTGGAACATTAAAACTATAAAGCAACTACGTGAGCTATACGTGTGTGTAAAATTTCAACTCAATTGTGTGTTGCTTAAGTGCAAGACACCCACTACTACCACCTAGTCTGTCACTCTTGAGCATACCGTAGTACTGTATTGTCCCCAGAGTTATAGTGGCCGCGGTAGTCTAGTGGTGATGGTTTCGGATTCGTGACCAGCGGTTTTCGTTTAGTCGCGGGTTCGATCCTTGACTACCAAAGACCCGCCGTGTAGCCGGGGCTGATGCACGTTATATCTGTCGGGGCCCAAAATCCTCCCGTTGGCGTGGTGTGGATGTTAGGAGAGGGAGTGCCAGCTCAGGTTAATCAGGATGGGACGACACCTATCGTCCTCGTCCCTTGACCGAGGTTCAAAATTACGAGGTC
Source organism: Nephila pilipes (assembly GCA_019974015.1). Lineage (NCBI taxonomy): Eukaryota > Metazoa > Arthropoda > Arachnida > Araneae > Nephilidae > Nephila > Nephila pilipes. The sequence goes on along the minus strand of BMAW01032666.1, from coordinate 805,971 downwards.
CATCGCCAGTGGAAAATTTCTGCTCTATTGGATGAAATTCGTGTACAAATTTTGAACAGGAGACATTTTTTTAGTCAGGGTGTTTTGAAACTCGCCGACAAAAATTTAAGAGATGATAGAAAACACCTAAATAATCAATTTTAATCGTACAATACAAGGCGTAGAGTAAGTAGTGAACCGCTAAATGGCGCTGTAAAGCATAAAGTTCGAGTTTTCTTACACATCGTCCTTTCTACAAGGGATTTCGACCCGTGTGGTGACCGGGAATGACAGAAATCCCACCGTAGCTCATCCATGTCGTAAGAGGCGACTAAAATGGGTAACCAGCATCTGGGGGTATAGCCAGGCACCCTGCCCCTGGGGATTATATCAGGGGACCTCAGGGACTTGCCTTCTTCAGGTAAGTACGGGCATCATGACCCCGAGGCACCTTAGTGATCTTTTTCATTCCCATGGGGTTTACTGTCTTTGGTTAACACGGGTGACGCACTCCCGGGATACCCTAGCGATCCTTCTCTATTTTCGACTCACCTTCTTGTCAACCAATTTTTGTCTTTTTTTCAACTTCACGTCTAGATCACAGTTTAATCTTGTTTGGCGCAGCATAGCCATATCTGGCTTTTGCGCCAATAAACTTTATATTCACTCACTACCAGGGATTTCAGGAGTCATGGCCTTTTCCTGATTACTGTACATCACCATGCCTCCTGAAATTCAAGATAGAAAAACGGTGTGTAGAAAATTCTCGCTTTATACTTTCCATCACAGCGTTCACCGCTTGGCGGGGATGTACAGTAATCAGGAAAAAGCCAATTAATTTTTTGCTACATTTTCCCTCGTATTTGAAAAGATAAATGTAACAAAAAATCAATTAATGAAATGAAGAAAACATCTACTTGTTGACGTTTAATAATGAATTGATTAAATGCAATAACGTCTTGCTAACATTCACGTAAAATAACGGATCACAAACAACTAATTTCCGAGTGAGACGAAGTAGAAAATGAATGTCGCATGCAATGTGCTCACGCGTTTTGTATTGAGAATTTAATTGGTTCTTTTAATAGTGTATGCCTTATGGATAAACAGGGAAAATGTAAAAAAAAAAGTTACAAAAAGATTTTAATTAAATGTATGCAATGTTTTAATATTTGTAAAGAAAATTGTGTTTCAAAAATTATATTCTTAACTTAAGCTATATTATTGCCATTTTTAAATGTAGCGTAAGATTGCTATATACACAGGTGTGTGTGTGTGTGCGTGCGTGCGTGCGTGCGTGCGTGTGTCTTTGTGGTATTCTAGAGTTTAGAGATATATAGTATTTTGGTAACATTTTTAAAAAAATTATTCTTTATAGAATTTCGGTAAAGTATGCAAATTTTTCATTTTTTAACGTGGGAGATGGTACGATGTTTTACTTCACGCCAATTTTTGGCTCAGTATTATGCCTTTTCAAACATTTTTATTACTTGAAATAAATTAATATATATATGTGTGTGTGTTAAATATGGAAGGTTTGTTGAAATCTTATAGACCATGGCGAAAATAACAATCTAGTCATAGATCTCTGTTAAAGTAACAACGTGTTGATTTCCCGTAATAAAAATGACAATTCAGTGGTGGTAAAAATAATTAGGTTATAAACTAAGGTAAAAATAACATATGTAATGGTACATTAATGACAACTTTCTTTCTATCTCTCTCTCAGTATTGATAAAAAAAATTTAATAATCGTTAAAGTAGCAATTTTTACTTATGGTTAAAGTGAAAATTAAGTCGTGGTAAACGTAACAATTTAATTATGATGAAAATAATAGTTTAGAGATAAAATATGGTAAAAAATAAATAATTAGGTGATAAACTACGATAACAATAACAATTGAGAAATAGGATAAAATAAATTCGCAATCATTGTAATAAAAGCCTTCCTCACGATTCTGTGGAGTGAAAGTTACGAGTGGGAGGTGCCAGCTCAGGTGTTGCCCTCATCACTTGACCGAGGCTCAAAATTTCGAAGTCTTTCTCCAATAGCCCTCGTGTTGCTTCTAGTGTAACGTTAATAAAACTAATCATTTAATAATAGACGTGGTCCAGTGTGAGATGTAAGCTCGTAATCTATCCTTACTGTTTATTACCATAAAGAAAAAACATAGAAAATAAATATTTAATCATGGTTATATTCGCGACAGTTTCTCAAGTATGGGACTGTCAATTATAATACATTCCTCACAACAATGATTGATAGACTGGTGTCAAGTTTGGAAGATATCCAACACTTCTCGTGCTTCAGCGGTAGTGACGCTGATTCCGACAACAAACAAAATCAATAGACGTCTTGTAAACACACTTTTCAGATATCCTCAGAAATAAAATTATTGGTAGAATAGGTAAGGTGATCTAGAGGATCAGACAATCCAATCACCATGCGCAGTCCATCAATTCGTAATTTGAGTGATGACGTAATTCCAACTTCCATGGAATAATAGACTGCACTCAATTGTGTTGGAACCGCATGGGGTCACGGATATTTACTTAAAGAACCTCTGATAAATCAGGAAGGATATAATGAAGAAAAATAGGGTTATTTGTTTCGTAGGGCTGATGTGGTAAAAGGTACGGACCAATTTATTGGTCTATATCTTAGTCTTCATTCACCAGGAAATGCTTTATTTTCACTAACCATTTACTTGATAATAACGCATTGTAAAACAAGAACCAAGTTCTATTACTTTTTAAAATTTTGACCATTCTTTCTGAAACAACTCCAGCCTCAAGGATGAATTCGCTTAATGTCAGAGAGACCGATCCAAATTTGAAACACGTTTCCAGACAGAAAATGATTCCAATTTTCGCATAAATTTTTATGTTATAACACATGCATCTCTTTTATTGTACAGTATTCTTAAAATTTAGAAACATTCCAAAATTACACAGTTTTTCGTTGGAACACGTAAAGTGAAAAATCGAAGTTACATTACAGCATAGAAACGGAATATGGAACACATTTTACACCAGAAAAAAAAATAGTCTGATTCATATATAAATGAAAAGTATTATAAAATACACTGTTCTCTAAGGAATAGGTAAGTTGGAATATAAAATTAATATTCGTGCATTGTTTTATGTGAAAGAATGTTCCAATTTTGAATCCTATTTAAATTACGCGAGGGCAACCTTAATGGAATTTTTCACTTTATTTCACAATTGGGTTAAAGTCGGGAATAGGGTGTCCCCTAAGCGATTGGCGACGAAACTTGACGACTTCTTAGATAGGTCGCCAAACGTGCATGACTTAAGCATTGAGTATTCTTATCTATATCTCAAGCATTGATAATCTATAAGCATTGAGTATTATTATCATTGAGTATTCTTATCCATATCTATATCTCTACGCTTGACTCATTATCGCTCCCAAAAGTCGCCAATCGCCTAGGGGACCTATTCCCGACTTTAAACCAAAATTCAGTTTTTCCTAATTTTAACTTCAGAATTCCTCCATTTTTCTCATAATTTTTGAATAATTGTTTAAGTCGTAGAGCAAAAAAAGAATATAATACAAAAAGTGATGAAACATTTGTATAATCATCTGTACGCTTGAAACACGTCCATGATTTTTATATGAATTGATTACGAGAGCCGATTAAGGCTCCTGTCTTTCGGCCATTTTGATTTCCTTAACGTAATGTTAATCCTATGGAATTTATTCTTCCGACTAGACTATTTCAATCTATATTTTTTTCTCTTTATTTGAGTGCAATAAAGTACAGCCGGAAGAAGAAAAAATAATGAAGGTTTATGCTTAATTAGATTTTCTCCCCGATATCTTAAAATATATTTTTAAGAATTTTGAAGGACCGGAGAACCCACAAAAGAATTATTAAAATAGAAGTAAAATGTTTTTTTTTAAACCAAAGAATAAACGTAATTCCACAGAAATCTTAATTATTTTTACTCTTTAGGATGCACTTCATTCCATTCAAATAGATCAAATAAGAAATTCCATAGGATTAACATTACGTTCTCGAAATCAAAATGGCCGGTAGACGAGAGCCTTAAATTTTACAATTTTTTCAGCTTCTAATGAGGAGGCTTGAGATTTCCTTACGGGGTACGTACAGAAATAAAAATGTGTCTATAATCTCAATTATAAACTCCTTCATAAACTTAAGACATTGGAGGGAGGGGACATGTATATTCGGGAACATCGATACTTTATAGAATTAAAGTTTCTATTATCTTTGTAAACAAATCTAAATTTAATGGCTTTTAACTTTGTAAATTATTTTAAGTCATTATAAATATTTTAAAGTTTAATTAACGTTTTTTCTCCATTGAATTTTTTTATGTATCACTTTTTAGAACAATTACTTATATTTCTACATTTTGATATCGTTTTTATGGGAGTTTCCCCTTCATCATTAAACTATTAATATTCCCTTCATTTCTTGGACTATTAATAACTTTATATTGTGTCCTACTATTATATTGGAGGGATTACTTTATTTTATTTAATATTTACTGAAGCTAATTTTTTTTATTATTATTATTAACAATTTTAAGGTTTCTAACGTTTTTAATCTTTTTTTTGCAGGTAAGAAATTCCTTTGTGATTCAAAAATAACGTTACATTGGTAAGTTCGTTTATTTTACAAAATTGTCGAAGGAAAAGAATTATTCAAGCTAAATCATTTGAACGAATATCGTACTTAAGGAATATTGAGAATATATGCATTAGTTTTATATTAAATCTTTAACAGCATGATTTTATTCAACGAACTGCTTACTTCATTTGAATGATATTGTCTTTTAAAAATTTATGCTTTAACGTTTATCAAAATATTCTGATTTACTCATAGTTTTTGTGTACTTGTTGCAGCATGAATGAGTCGCGGATCACCTTTTTTAAGTAATATGTTTGTAAAATGACATTGCTTTGTGCAATTATGGAATCCGGACATAATCTATGCCAGTTGTGTTAATGTGTAATCAAAACGTTCAAGTAGAAGGGCCAAATTCGCATAGGCGTACTAAACCAATTATTTGATTCAGATATGTAAATTCACGAGAGGCAACGTAGCAGTAATTTTCAGCTTGTGATATGTAGAATTGTACAGCTAAAATTGAAAATGATTATGTTGCCTTCTTTGAAACTAAATGATTCAAGAATTATAAATTTTCTGAAGTTTAAAGTCGTCATATTCAAAACTAAATCAGTGTAAGAGATGGCGTTGATTGTTGCTATCTTTTTTAGACAATAAGAGCAATTCAAAATATCAGTCACCTTCACAACTGTTTCCAAGTACGTCATTAATTAAATGCCAAAACAGAAAATTTAATTCTTTTCAGCTATTTGAGGAGTCTCTTGTAGAACCTCAGGAAAGAATGCGGGCTGATTGGAAGAGGTAAAATCAGTTGAACGGAGTAAAATCACACTTAAAATAAAAAATGAAGTAACTAAAAATGAATGGGAATCTCTAAGAACCAACAATATTTATCTCGATGACAATTAAGGTATCATCCACGTAAAGTAAATTCATCATCGTACAATTATTTATTAACGTGTCACAACATTTAGATATTTAAAATTTTCGTTTTGAACGAAACTGAATCTTATAATTAAATGTATGGTTTTCTGTTTATCCACCACTTGAGTAAAACTAGTACAATGAACGCATTTTCCCCCAGTTTTTCGGATTTAAAGTATTTTTTATGTAGTTGAGTCGGCTCCAATAAATCGAAATTAACAATGACAGGAGAAAATGTGCCTAATAAGGGATACAGTAGAATTTTTCTTTCTGGCTTAGTCATCTAAGACATAAAACACACCGGACATGTTTTCTGCAAACTTGCAGGTGGGCACATCAAATCCGTCCCGTCACCAAGGCTAATAACTTCCTATGTGGTGACCTAGAATTCGAACACTTCATGGCAGCATATCCTAGCCTAGAGCTGTTGGTTGAATTTACCTCAACGCAAAACATGACTCAATTTGTCAAATTTAAACATCTTACTTCTAAATCACAACTAGTTATGTAAGCAAATATAGTACATGCATCATATAGACCAGCCATCTCATTCGATCAAATAGATCCGTCTTCATCATCTTAGAGATTGCCGATGTCAACAGAAAACGTTCCAAAGAATACTCATTACAACTTGAGATATATATCATAGCAAGAAAACCGACTTTCTCTAAATATCGTTCAGAAAATCTCTCAACATTAAAAAAAAGGGCATCCTCCCCTAAAAGTCATCTCCCACGACTTGAAATGAACTACGACAGGAGTAAAAAAAAACACCTTATAACTTTATCAGTAGGGAATTTCTTTCTGGCTTAGTTGGCGCAAGAGTGCAATTCTGAGGACCCGAAGATAGACAGTTCAAATCACGTCAATTTCAATCACACGTCACAGTCAATTGCTGTCCACCGATTTATTAAAATATTTGATCTTCATAACATCGAAACTTATCTTACCAAATTACGCTTTGTCTCAAGGCTGTCTTCTCTTGGTACTAAAGAACGTGATCTAAAATCGAGCTGCTGCCACAAAAAAAAACTATAATATCTCTTGCATATCAGTCATGTACTAATTTATCTTAGTAAGTCACTGAATTTTCTTTCAATAAGTCCACCACTTTGTGAATTCACATATAAGGTAAAAATCAATTAATCAGTTTGTAATTGAAGTGTAAGAAATTTTATATGAAATATCTTGCACAGGAAAAAAAATGGAAATATCTTAAAATATGTTTCTCTCTAAACGCTGTTAAAGTCAGAATATATTATATTAATATTGGCACATTTTCTGTCTGAGGAAGTGTTATGAATTTAGGTATTATATTTGTATTTTAAGCATTGGATGAGGATGGTCTTGAATGAAAATTTTATATTTGAAATTATTGTAGATATTTTGATGAACGTTTTTTTTTATTGAAAATTTGGGTGTGTGTTTTTTTCAATAATGATATATTCAAATACAATTTCTTGACTTTTTGATAGTGGTTTTTCGAGATGTTTAATAGACTATGACCTTTCTTGTGAACATGGAAACATTAGAAATAATAAAGCAAAAAAAAATTATCACATCATCTAAAAATCACTAAAATGAACCTTTAGATTTTGTCATTATTTCTTTTCAATTTCTTAAAATCTTGAAGAAGCTCTTCTTCATCTGTAAATTATATATTAGAATTCAATAACTAGATTAAACTTTGAAAAAAGTAATTTTATCTTCAGTTTAAAATACATTACTGGACGGCAGTTGAGCTTTTAAGATATATTTTTAGTTCAAATCAATATCAATTCAACAATTGACTTTTCAGAATTACAAAACATACGTTTAATTGTGGAGCACTGGCTGCCCTCTATTGAGCACAGTAAGAATTAATATATGCCCCCTACATACACAGTTTTTTAAATTCTTTTTGTGCGCTTAAGGCGGTTTTTCGAAACATTATGTAAACAGTAACCTTCTTGTTTTCAAGGTCGAGTTCGAGCAAAATTTCATAAAGAGATCGGAATACAACTGAATTTTTTTTTTAAGCAGCACTCTTCTTTTATGTGTTTTGATTAATTTTATAGGAAAACATGTTTAAAAATTTTTTTATTATTTTTATTACGAAGAGATTTTTAATATTTTACTATGCCACATCAACTAGTTATTTGTTGAAAGTAATTTTTATACGTGCAATTATTTCTGTTTGATGCAGACGATATTTATTGAAAAGGAATACCATTATATTGCTTTCAAACTGAATTGATTTTTGTTGAATGACTACAGAAAGAGATTGCTTGTTAAAAAAATCATATACATTTTCGTTTTTTCGAAAAATTGATTGAAGAAGTCATGCAAATTCTAAGCCGCGTTTCATATTTATTTCATAGAACCGTACCACAGTATTTAAAATCAGCGGCATAAAATTTAATGATTTTCCAACCACTTTGCATCATTAATAGTTTATAGCATCTTTTTTTTTTTTTTTGTTTATCTGGAGCAGTACATTTTATTATATATAGAGATTGAAGTACCTTATACGTGTTGTATTATAATAATTTAATTAATAAGTCTGGATTAATGTAAAATATATTTAAGATTTGATCTTCAACAAAATTTTATAAACTTTTAAAGAAAGTAATAATGTTGCAATGATTAGAGTATGTGAAATATTTAACCTTTTGGCTCTATTATTTATTATCTGATTTGGACGCACCCAACAGCAGACGATAAAAAAAATAAAATAAAACTACTAATCTGGCATCAAACCAAAGGTTAAGTTTTGTATTTCGGAAATAGGTACATCAAGTCCCTGTCTGCTATGTGTGTGCAAAATATTTTCGAAAATTGAAAGTGAAAGTTTGAAAATTTCCTCCACTTAAACAAAAGCTTTGGAATAAGCTCCCTTCAAGAGAAAACTGAAAGAAAACGTTTTCTTTTAGACAAAGAGAGTTTGCGATTGAGAGTTGTAAAAGTTTATTTTTCAATGTATTGATGGGGAAAAAATTTTCTGGATGTGTGAAAAAGTTGCAGAATTTTTCCTCCATTATCTTGATTAATCAACACAATTATGATTCGAGTAAAATATGCATTATGAAAAGTAATAAGAATACTGTTAAAATTAACTTAAAATTTCGCAACAAAGGCTAAAACAGCGTGAAGTACAATTGTTTGGCAGTAATTTGGTACGATAATATGCTGTTTGGTATCTGAATTCAAATCATTTTTGTAATAATTTGTGTTTTATTAAATGTTGTTTAGAATACACGTAAAGATGCATTTCGGATTTATTAATACATTATTTTAAATGTAAGCTCTTATCATTATGAGCTGCGATTCTCCAATAGTATCAAATATTTTCTTGATTTTTTTTATAAAGAACAAACACAATAAATACTGCTGAAATTAAGGTTTAATTTAACTTTATGTGCAAAATCACACGCGCAGAATTCTGACATAAATATATTTTTTTCGGTCTAAGCCTAGTAAGATTAAGAGTGAAATATCTCATTTTATAATAAAACTATGTTATTATTGTAATTATTTTATTATTAAATGTTCAAAAATCATAATATCAAATTGTTTTACGATGATATTTATGTGAGTTATGTGTTACGTAATGAAATCACTTTTTCGTAAACAATGTGAATATCTTATAATTTCGGTACATAAATTGCATTGAAATCACTAAAAGCTATTTGTTATATTAATATCTGAATGATAAATTATTAATACCAAATAAACAATTATTTTTAATCAAGTTTTGAAATTTTTATGGGGAAGAAATGAGTTTTACAAGCAAGATCATAAAAACTGTATGTGTGCAATATAATCAACTGTATTGACGTATTAGTGTGCATGGTTTTAAATAATGCTTTAGTTTGTTGTCGTTGTCGATAATACATTTACAGTTGAAGAACTAATGGAAAAGTAATTTATCTGTCGTGTATGAAAAATTGGCATTTTAGAAAACAAGATTCAAAAGATTGAAAAACATTGTCTTAAAAGTCTATATTAGTCATTTTTAAGAGCAAAATCGCTTCTTTCAACGCCACCCTCCTCTTTCTTTTAAATAAAATAAGAAAGAGAACGTCTGCATACATGCAAAGGCAAAATTCCGAACCGATTTGTAGATAAGCTCTATACGTCGCTCTCACCCCAAAGCGACTTACACATTCTTGCAGACAGCTCTCATTTATTCACCTACGTAAACCTCAAACAGAACTCGATTCTTTGTCGCTTTTAACTTTCTGAAAGTAGCTCTACATCATTAAGACGACCAATTTAAAAGATAAGCGCGAGCCGCAATGAGAAACAATGTGACTCTCTTCAAGAAAAGTCAAGTTTAATGGCATCAGAAGAATTCACTAGCCCTTGTTCTCCTTTTCTCCTTTCCCCCCTCAAGGCCGGCTGTACGGTTGCAGTTAAAAGTAAAGCTTTTCGGAACAACATCATGAAACATCAGAAGACACAATCTTGCTCAGAACAGTTCTTTTTTTGTACAAAAACGAAAAGATAAGTTTAGTATTGAGTGTTTGACGAAAGTTTTCGATAAGACTGAGAAAAAATGTTAGAGTGGCTCATGTTTTCTATGATTGTGCGAATCATTTTGGGATTTGCTGCTTTGAGAGTCAAATAAAAATACTAACACATGAGTGCAAAATAATATATATATATTTTTGAGTGTGAGAGAGATGATTTATCTTTAATTCCTATTAGTTTCTCACAATAATAATTTAATTTCCTAATTTTTCCCATTCTCTCATTGAAAAGTAAAGCTTTCATTCTTATTTCCTGAATCTATTACTTTTTAGTTTTAATTTATGCAATCTTAATTTAATTTATGTAGGGATGATCCTTACCAGACTATAGGTCTGCACCTAAGATTCCCTCGAAATCCCTCCATTCACATCTCACGTTTATAGTGAAATTTCCCTGCTATATAACTAAAAACACTGCGAAATGTACCTCTCTTTCTCACTCTTGCTTTTGCATTCTTGTTCTCATAAACTATATCAAAGGGCGGAGTTTTATACTCCTGCCCTGTGGAAATGGTCTCTCTCTCCTCTACAGTAAAATAATTACTTGAAAATGAAATTGGCTTCGACTGTTATAAAAACATAATTAAATAGTATTATTTAAAAGAAAGTCTTTACATATATATAGATCAGTGTGGTGATCAGGGATGACAGAATAGTCCCACTGTAGCTCATGCATGTCGAAAAAGCCGACTAAAATGGGTACCCAGCGTCTGGGGGTATAGCCGGGCATCCTGCCCCTAGGGATTATATCAGGGGACCTCAGGAACTTGCCTTCTTCTGGTAAGTACGGGCATCATGACCCTGAGGCACCTTAGTGATATTTTTCTTTCCCATGGGGTTTACTGTCTTTGGTAAACACGTGTGACGCACCCCCGGGTTACCCTAGCGATCCTTCTCTATTTTCGACCCTCTTTCAACCAATCTTTGTCTTTTCTTCAATTTCTTCACGTCTAGACCACAGTTAAATCTTGTTTGGCGCAGCATAGCCACATCTGGCTCCTGCGCCAATAAACTTTACTTTCTCACTTGACCCTTCTTGTCAATCAATTTTTTTTTCATTGTTTTACTGTCTAGATCGCAGATTTACCTTGTTTGGCGCAGTATGGCCACGTCTGGCTCTTGCGCCAATAAAACTTCACTATCATCATTACATATATATATATATATAAAGAGAGAGAGAGAATTTTTTTTGCTGTATTTATTTTATTTGAATGAGTTTGTATTAGGATTTTTTTTCCATCATCATTATTTGAAAATGCGTCTAATATATAAGCAAGAATCTAATATATATATTTCCCTTAATGCCATATGTCGTCAAAATATGCACTTTTTACACACCGTCGTGAAAAATAATTCTTCCGCTTCGAAAAGATTACATATTTAGAATTATTTTTAAAAACATGTATAGCTATTTTAAACTACCAGTGAAAAGTTTGATAAATTTTCATTTACACATTCAAATTTAAATTAACAAAAACGTTCAAAAGCAAAAGAAATACGTCCTAAATAAACAAATAAGCGATACAGATAAAAGTTTGAAGAGAATATTTTGAATAAATAAAATCACCAAATATGTCCCTTTATTCCAGTCCTCGACTGTTCGAAGAGCCTTTAGATATTAATCGTTGAATAAAATAAAACTGCTATGCAAAAGACCCATCTTCTTCACATTCACGGTCTCTAGACGCTTAAAATCCCTTGCTAACAAGCTACCATGTAGCAAAAGTGTGTAATCCCTTAGAAAATCGGATTTTATAACCAGCATCGTTAGCGAATAGACACGTGCTGGAAGATGGGCACAGTGCTTTTCCAGGTCTTCGGTTCAACAATGGAAACAGTTTTGTTAGTCTCTTGGGGGCTAGGCTGAATTTAACGCTGTTCTTAAATAGACTGTTACGAGCTGTTTTGTCTGATGGCATTTTTGACTTTTGATTTTTATGAATTGTTATATGGTTTAATAAGTTTCTTGCTGTTTTAATGTTCTCTAAGTTGTGGTACGGTGGTTGTGAATTTGAATCCCCTCGGGAACATTCAGTGACATTAATTCGAGAACATTTCATGACAACGTGTTGTTTCAGGATGTAAGCATTTTCAGAGCAATTTTATATGTAATGAATTTAATTGTTTTTATACTAGTTATAATGATATTTTATTTGAGTACCAGTGACATCTGTCGTCGGGTTTCCATCACTGGTTCGTTAGCAGTCGTCGAGTTGTGTCAAAGTACTTAAAGTTAATGGTGAAATTTCTTGTTTCGAACAAGAATATTAAATTAATTACTAGATTAAAATGTTTTAATGTCACGTTATTTTAGATGCTAGCATTTTCAAGGAAGCCTTATTAGTGATCAACTTATTTTCTTTGGTTAGAGCGTCGATGTCTTTTGGCATTAGAATTTCATCAATGGTTAATTTGGCAATTTCTAATTAACAATTGTCGAAATCAGTAGATTAATTTATATTTTGCATGAGATTATTAGATTAATTGATGGACATAAAATGCCGTCACATCATGTTATTCAATATACAAAAACTTTTATGGAGAAATTTAGAGCTCAATTTGTTTTCGCCATGATTGTCGCTATTTTGATTTTTGGTGATGGCGCTTCGAGCTGACAATTTTGAGTATATCAAATTGTCATATTAGACTTAAATGCCGTGCGGCTAGTGTTGTTTCCGACGAGTCGTGTGTTCGAGTTTTTATGACGCCAAGACGTGGGCCTGATGAACATTAAATCTGGTCAAGACCCCAAGTGGTGTGGAAGTTTGGAGAGGGAGATCCCAGATTAGGAGCTGTTCCTCGTTGCTTAACCTAAGTTCGAAATTATGATGTTCGTCGCCAATAGTCACCGTGTTGCTTCTCAGTGCGGCGTTTATAAAAACAATCACAATTCTTTTGGATCATACTGCTGATTCCCAAGATAAGACTCGAGAACTATCGAATAATTATTTCCTTCACAAATCGAATAATTATCTATTTCTACAGAAACAATTATAATGAATGATTTATTTAAACAAATATCATATACCCTGGTGACCAAAAAATAATTCTAATTCGTAAAATTCGAAAAAAATGTTGGTAAATTGGTTCGAAATAACTTGTGAATAATCCTGTGTTGAAGGTAAAACTTTGTCTTTACGTAAGACATTTCGGTCAACATTTTCAAGCATAAAACAATTGCACGAACAAATTGGCTCCCTCGGCATAAGTAGTTCAGACAAATTTCGTGCAATTCATGAGCAAACAAATTAAGATTAAACGGGATGAATGATGGCACAAAGGTGTCTATTGGACATGTTTGCGAAAGGAAAAGTCGTTGGAATGCTCGAATCAGGACAAAGCAAACCGAAGAGGGCTCGAATTCTGAGTGCGTCTACGTATGTAATCTCAAAAATGGAGCAGAGGTTTCAAAGTTTGGGAAACACTACCTTGCAACCAGTGCCAGGTCATCCAAGAGTCTCAACCCCTTCCCCAAGACTGATATCTAATAGCACGACGTCAGAGAAATAGTTCTGCCAGAGAACTGGGCTCACATCCACCGCAGGAATACAAGTTTCCAGGCAAACTGTTTATTGAAGACTCAGTCGTGTTTGTTTCTATGCCAGACAAGTAACAGTTTGCATTTCTCTCACATCTACACATAAACACGTTCGATTAAACTAGAGTTTGGGACAGTAGGCCAGTATGATGTTAGTGACGATTCTGACTTCAACCTGAACATTGATTATCATCGGCCATCGATAAGGCAAAAACGGGATCTGTTTTCTCCAGGGAACACATCCGGAAAGACATAATTTTCCATCAAGGGAAGTCATAGTGTATTCAAACATCATGCTGAACTGTCGAACACACCTTTGAGACGGGATCCGTGACTGCTAAGATACAGCAGAGATGAAATTCTTGAGCCTTATGGTCGCTTGTTTCAAGGTGCTGTCGGTCCTGACTTCAAATTTATGGATGATATCGTGGCTTGTCACCGAGCGTACCGGTTGAAACGATTTCCTTGAAATGGAAAATATCCAACGCGCGCCTGCTCAATCGCCTGATCATGTGGGGGATATGCGCGGGAGACAACTTGCGACCTTCCGCCTCTGCCAAGTTCCATTCAAGAACTGGAAAGAGCCCTTCGTGACATTTGGAACTCTTTGACCCCATAACTCATCCCCAATTTCATAGCAAGTATGATAAATCGTTTTGCAGCATGCCTAGCTGTCGCAGCTGACCCCACACCTTATTAAACTACAGCATCACCTTTATTATTTCATTTATTTTCACTAAAGTGAGAACTCCTTTCATACCCATTTTTTTTTCATTTTATTTCTTTGGATAATAAAAATGGTTATAATCGTTCTTTCGCGTTTTCTTATTTTAGAACCGTTTTACTTTCGGATTTCCCGCCATTCCTTTCGCATATCATGTTTGCCGCCATTCCGACTTGGATTTCCTCCATTATTCACATAATTACCAATTATGCTTGATTTTTAATCACCAGTTTAAAAATCAAGTTAAATAAACATTTCTAAACGGTGGCTGCAGTAGCCTAGTGGTCATAGTTTCGGATTCATGGCCGGCGGTTTTCGTTCAGTCTCGGGATCGATCCTTGGCAGCTTTTGACCCACCATGTAGCCGGGCCTGATGCATGAGAAATCTGTCAGGGCCCAAAGTCCTCCCGTTGGTGTGGAAGTTAGGAGAGGGGGTTGCCAGATCAGGTGTCGTCCTCGTCACTTGACTGAGGTTCAAAATTACGAGATCCGTCGCTAATAGCCCTAGTGTTTGCTTCTAGTGCGACGTTAATAAAAACTAAACAATATTTCCGAACGATTTATAAAAAAAGTATAAAATAAATCGTCTAAATTATTCAGTTTTTAATTTATAACATAAGTTATACAGCGCCCTCTGCACGTTCATATTGAATTTCAGCAACCCCAACATATGAGATAGGCGTTTGAAGCTGCGGTTTCCTAAGAACCCGGTACCATTTCCTAGCTGCCGTAATATTACAGTTGGAGAACGTAACGAATACGTTATCTGTGCAAACCAGTTGCATGGTTTTCAACGTTATGATGATGTCATCCACCGCAATATTGCGGGCACTTATTTGACGACTTTGTTTTCCTAGAAAACGATAGCTTAAGATTGATTGCAAAAATTATTAACTGCGTATATATTTTCAGACAATCTCATTTATTTCCTATTTAATGTTTGTAACATTACCTGGAAATTATATCTAATGTTATTGATCCACTCAGGTGCTTACCTTCTTTTGGTAAATACGGACATAATGAGTCCGAGTGACCTTTTTCTTTCCCGTGGCATTCACTGTGCAGCGACTCTTCAACAACAATGCCAGAAGTTAAAACGCCTTATTAACTAGCCTGAGAGAGACGTCTCTTTAAGCCTAGTTGGTAGAGGCGCAGCAAAAAGCAACCGGTATCGAACCCTGGACCCATGAGACCAGGGTTCGAAATAGCCGCTGACATTCAAAGTCACAACATCTTTCTCCCCCTCTACGGATCGGAAAATCATTCAGCGCCGAACTATCTTTGATAAATTGATAAACAGGGATGACATGCCCCCGGTATACCTTAGTAATTTTTCTCCATTTTCGACCCTTCTTATTGACCATTTTTATCTTTTTTTCTACATTTTTTCAAATGTCTAGATCACAGTTTTACATCTTATTGGCTCAGCATAATCACATTTAGCTCTAGAGGCCATTGAATTCCATCATCACTCGCTCACTCATTCACTCACTAATTCTTTCATTATTGCACAAAAAAAAAAAAATGCCGTGTAGTTTTTATTTATTGGATTAAATTAAATGTTACCAAAACCATAAACTCGCAGAATAATATAACGTTAAGACGTTCTTTCAAATTTTTATTTCAGAAATGAAAACACTTAATCCGATGAATTTTTTTACAATTAATGTATATATTAGAAATAAAGTAATTTATCACATAATCTTATCAGTGAAAAAGCTTTGAAATAAATACACAAAAATAAAAGAATGTAAAATGATTAAAATTAAAATTAGAAACCGACGAACAAATCAAGCTCCCAGCTTGTTTTTCCATTTTTATAAAATACTATCAATTTCTCTTTAAATTGTTTTAATAGAATATATTAACCACAAAGAAGCCTCAAAGGCATTAATTGGATAAAATGATTTTCTAATAATAATTAAAGATTTACTCTCTCTATATATAAGAGACACATCAATACTTGAAATTAAAAATATTAATTACGACAGCAATTTGAATTTAGTGCTTTGGAAAGCTCAATTATATTCAATTAATTACTCTTCTAAAGTTGTGAATAATCTGTTTGAATTAATAATTTATTTTAACTTGCTTTTGTGCTGTGAGATTATTTTGCTTATAATGTACTCTTGAAACCTCTACATTGATTAGATATGCAATGACTTAAAAATTTAAACTAAAATTTTTAAGTTATAGAATGGCAAAATACATTTTTTTTCTTTTGAAAATTTTCGATACAAATTGGTGCTTTAGAATTTTTTAAAGGGTAGAGTCGAGGGGAATGTGTATACTCCATCCCATACATCAGAAAAATTCAGAAATATTATTTTTAATCCAGTAAATAAATAAGAATATACCTTTATTCATTCAAATTATTAAACAAAAATTTATTAATTTTATTGTTATCATTCATCTAATTATGAGGAGCTTCTTAAAGTTTAATTTTAAAAAATTCTGTGCCATTTACAGAGAACGAATCACAGAATTTTATGCAACTTCATACACACAATTCTTTCTAATATTATCTCCAATTATTCCTGTACACCAATAACCTCATTTCGTATAGGAAAATTGGATCAATTAATAAAATTGTTTATTAAATCAATCACTTTAAAATCTTTTCGCTTCATTTTATTTTTCGCTAAAAAGATTGAAGAAAATTCTTTAGGAAATTCTTAACTTCCGATTTTCTCTTGAATTTTCAAAGATAAAACTAACAAGTATTTATAAATTTAATCAATCTTAATTAGTTATAACAATTATTATAAATAAAAACACTTAATTACATCATATAATGAGTCCATGCAACAATATTGGAACTAAATTATATTGCAATAAATTTGAATTTTAGGTTACAAATTAACATGTCTTTAAATAATGTCTTTAAAAACAATTAATAAAATTATTTATTAATTCAAAATAAATAATTTATTTTTAAGTAAATATAGCTATTTTATTAAAAGTTATTAATTATTATTAACAAAATTCAGCATTCAAAAACATTTCAATCTTGCTATGCTTTGATAATGGGTATTATGCTGACCATTGTTTAAATTTCATACTAGAGATAATACTATGATCCATTAGTGACGAATCCAATTTCTTGAAACTCCCTGGCTAAACTATACTCTGAGCCATTAGTGATGAATCCAATTTTCGAAACCCACGAGCTAAACTTTGATCTGAGCTATTGGTGGTGAATCCAATTTTTTGAACCTTCTGGTTAAACTATATTCTGGGCTTTTAGTGATGAATCCAATTTTTTAAAGCTGGTTTCAAAGCAATACTGTGAGTTATTAATGATGAATTCAATTCTTTGAACATGATGACAAAACTATATTGCGAGTTATTAGTAATGAATCCAGTTTTTTGAAACACACGATGACAAAGATATAATTGAGAATTATTAGTGATGAATGTTTTTTTTTTTTTTGAAACGTAGAGACAAATCTGACATTTAAACTGACACCTCATTTTCAAATTAACAGCTTTTGTGTATTTAATGAGTAGCAATTTATGACAAAATATTAGTAAAAAATAGATTAACCATTGATACATATACCTCAGAAAAATAAATGATAGAAAAACAGATGTTTGGGCTATAGAAAAATAAGACTGACATAATATAGACATTAATCTGTATTAAATAAAATAAATTATCTTGCTTTTAAATGAGATTTATTCGGAATCCAAAATAAATTATATTACTCATTTTTAAATATGTATTAAACTCATTAAATTCAAAATACCATGTACTGATCAATTTTTATATCTCGGTGAGTTTAATTTCATTTAAAAATATATAAAATGTTCTACGAAATTTTTCCCAGGTGTAACAATACATTGCTTTACAATTCATTTTGTTATAATAACATTCTCTTTTTGAAGATTTTGAATACGTTATTAAAGTTTTAAATATTAATTTTAAAAATTTATGGGAATGGGTTTTTTAAAAAAACTTAGCTTCTGAATATTTCTTGAATTAATACATTATTTATGCATTGCGTTCGTAAACGAAACCATGCATTTTTCACGAAATAAACTTCTTAAAATTTAAACCTAATAAGAGCATGTTATTTATTTAGAAGAACCAAAAACTAAATTCTGATTGACTTTATAAATTTAAAAACACCAAGTAATTGGATATGTAATGGGAAAAAAAATATTAAAATAATATTCTGATTTAAAAAATAAGTTTTACCTTTATTTTAAAAAGAAACTTCATTATCTTTTACAAAATCATAAAATTTATCCATAAGCGTATAAATTTTCATAGTCACATTTCTTCAAAAACAATTATAAATATAAAATCTCGTTCTCGTTACATTTATTATTTAAATAATATTGTTAGCAAAATGCGAGGAAATTTGAATTACACGATCTTTTAATTAACTTTCATTTTTTTTCCCATATTTATTATAAAACTAATCAAATCTACTGAATTATTAAATATCTTAAAAACCTGCTTTCTAATTTATAGAAAACGAAATGCAGTGTGTAAAACAAATCTTCACACGCTCTGTTATCTATTTTTCTGATCTTATAAACAATGCATTAAAAATAGAATTATCCTTGCTGTGTAATTTAATTATCTGATTATCTCTTTTAATGAGAAAAGCGCAAGGTAATCAAGGATATATTTTTTTAAAGAAAAAATGTATTTTCTTAGTTTGTGTTAATGTGTCTTTAATGAGATTAATCTTCTTTGATGTCTTGAGAAAGAAACAACTTGTATTCTTCACTGAGGATTCCTTGTTTGAAATTAAGCGGCTGAATAAATTTGTAAAAAAAACGTAGCTGGATGTTTTTGAGTGTATATTAGTTATTAAATTTTTATTTCCGGCTAAATTTAATTTCATGTATAGTTTATTATTTAAGAAAAATTTTCGATTCGCGTCTTTTTGTTGTTTTTTATCCCGAAGTTGCAGTTAAATTTAAAGTGAAAGTTAATATCTTTTTTTTTTTCAGAATTGAGCTGAGCTTTGCTTTAAAAATTAGATAATAATTAAATTTATTTGAAAAATCGGTTATTCCAAAGCTGTGTTATTTCATAAAATCGAGTTTTTTCACAAAGTATTACATTTAAGTCGTTAATTTATTCTTATTTTGTTGAACAAAATAGCTGTTATAAAACGCTGTCTAATGTTTTGGATTCATAAAATTATATTGTATGTATTAAATTACATTTTTGATGTTTTTATATTATTAGATTACACTTTCTAATCATTTCTAAGTAATAAATATGTTACACTGGAATTAATTTTCTAGTTATTAAATTACATCGTCAAATGATTAATATGTACGAGGTTGGTTCAAAAAGTAACTGTTTTTGTGACAATTGGATTTGCTAATGCAAGTTTGTGTTACCCTTGTATTCTGCCATTTATTAAATGGCGCCAAAATAAATTTGATACTGATTCATTAGTTAGTTTTGGTTGCTACCATGTCAAGTTCTTATCGTCATTTTTCCCGCGCCTAGTTGTCACCGTTGTCATTCATCCTTATACACTGGAAACCAAGGAACAATAAAAACAGTGGGTTGCTTACGGTGAATCTGCGCCAAAGAAGGCGAAGATGGCCTCAACGGCTGGATAAGTTATTCAACGCATTTTGGAATACTAAGAGCATCATACTCTTCGAATTCTAAAAAAAGAAAAAAAAAAGTATCGATTTTGATAATATCACAGTAAGTTTCCCCATTCCCATTTCCGATTCGAATAATTTTTAAACTATTCAGGCTCTAAAAGTTTTACTAATAAAAAATCTCAGGGTGTTAAATTATGCAAGGTATGGCTATTAAGTGATGAGACTGGCATTGTAAAACATTTTATTTTGATGTCATACATATATACTTATTATCATCTTCAATATACACCCCTCCTCTATCCCTACAGCGGTCTATGCGAATCTTCCATTGTTCGAAACAGTGCTAGAAGTGCTCTTCTGTCAGCTCCTTCCGGACGCGTGCCGGTTTTTCTCTTTCACGGCTTCAACGATCTCAAAACTTGTTCATTTTAATGCAGATTTCACCTTAGGAAACAGATAGAAGTTGCTTGGCGCAAGATCCGGTGAATAAGACGGATGCTCTAACACTGGGATGCTGTATTTGGCCTACAAACCTCTTGACAGACAATACGGTATGCCTTGTCCTTCCACAATTCGGGTCGTTTTTTCCTTATTCTTTCACGGAATTCAGTAAGAACGTGAAGGTTGTAATGTTGATTAAATGTTTGACCTTCAGGAATCCAGTGAAGGACTCAATCCCATGAATATCGGGAAAAAAACAATCCTCATTGCTTTGAATTTTGATTGGCCCATTCGAGCTTTTTTGGCACTCGGAGAAAAAGGACGCATATCATCATTTGATCATCAGGATCATAAGTAAAAAAACTATCACATGTTATTATCATTCGTCATGTTATTATCATTCCAAAAAGTTTGGGTTATTTTCAATGGGATTCAAAGTGTCAGTACAAACATTATATCGAGGTTCATTTTGTTCAAACGGGAGAATTTCAGGCAACATTTTGGCACACACTTTTTGCATGTTAAAATTCTTACGTAAAATTAGCCGTACAGATTTCAATTTCTACAGTCTCGGGAATCGCTCGAATACTTAACCGACGGCCAGATCGTACCAGATTACCGATTTTTTTTTCCCGATATTGTTACCCGAGTTTGAAGTGGAAGGGCGACCCGGGCATGAATAATCTTCAACGTCTTCTCGGCCATTTTGAAAACGTTTAAAAACACGTGCGCGCGATAAACATTCATTGCTGTACACTTCTTTCAATGAATTATAAGTTTATGTAGCGTTTTTCCAAGTTTCATGTGAAATTTGACAACGATTCGTTTCTCTATTGTTACACATCATTTTTCCGGCGGAACAAAATAAAAAAAATACCTCTAATGCGAACGAAGGCACGGATATACAGATTTGTTCAAAGAAACGAGAAGCACTGCATTCGAAAGTGAAGGTTTCCCGCGTACTTCTTTTAAAACAGTATGAATCTCGTTATTTAATATCCACACCTCGTATTGTCTTATAATTTCTAGATTTTAACTTAATTGAATCATCGACAACTTCTAGATGTAAAATTACAATATCTAATAATCACTCGTATTAAAATATAGTGCCTAGTAATTTATTAATTGAAATTATTTAGTACTTTCTACAACAGCCCATTGTTTAAAAACAAAACTTTTCGGTCTTACTGCGCTACAAAAACTACGCAGAATAATTTTTTTTAAAAGTCGCTCATATAGCTGTAATTTGCCCATTTTTGATGAACTATTTGAAAAAGAACGTTTTATATTCCTCCCCCTTATAGTTGTAATTTCTCCCCCTTGTTCTATGTACTTGACTGTAAGTATGCCTACCTAAAAAATTAATTATTCATTAAATAATAATCGAATAAAAGAAGATAAATGGTTTATATTCCGCGCTTTCTAGCAGTTTTCCAGACTACTAAGCTATTCACCAGGATATAATCCCTGTTAATTTTATCTCGAAACGGATCTATTGTAATTTTCTTCTTAGCAGATGAAAAGAAATATTTTATGAGTGTCTAACACTTACCCTACATTATATTTATCGCGTTATTTTCTATAATTTCATTCAAAACTTCTTCGGTGGCCAAGTATGTGGTGGAAGAGTGGACAATAGACGAAAGAACGCTTCTAAATCATTCTCCAGGCTTCCATTTACGAAACCGCTTCTGGGAGGTGAAAAGAGAAAAAGGAATGCTCAATTAAAAGTCCATTTGTTTCTCTGGCTGTAATTTATCAATTGTAACCAACGTTCATTTACTGTATAAAGGCCGTAACCCTTTAACAAGCTTTGAAGACGTATAATTCAGTGCTATGCAAAAATGAACCTAAAGCTACGGTAGAAGTGGAGTCTTCTTTTTATGGGTTAAGTTATTATAGAATTTCCTTTGAATATGAAAAGAATTTGTCATCAGTTATGAAAATATTTATAGATATCAATTGTTTTTTGAAAATTGCTCCTTTTAATCAGGAAATTTGTTGAAATTCGACTGGTTTAATTTTTACACAAAATTTAAAGATTTTAATTATTTTAAAAGGAAAAAAATGAAATTTCTTTCGTACAAAAATTAACAGAATTTAGCTGCTTGTCATGGAGTTTTAATTTTTGATATGTAATATATCACAAAAAACTTAGTAGCCAATAAATTCTCACTTCCAATAGCTCACTTTCTTTGTTGAAGGGAAAAAAATTAAACCCATTTCTGCTGGTGAGAAAACCACTTGCAATTAATGAAAGGGAGAGAGAGAGAAAGACAGGTTTTTTTACTTGAAGAATTTGAGATTAAAATATTAACTTTTATCAAATACGTTATAAAATCTTAAGAATTTTATCAAAAAGAAATTGAAGCAATTTTTTTTTTTGCATTTGTTAATTTAATAAAATATATTATTGGCCGGAACATATCCTTTTGTAAGCTAGAAAATTTTGATATTTTTGTTTCATCTTTTGTGCTTTTAATAACTTTTTTTCTTTTAGTTATTTTAGCTTTTGGTTTTTAAAAGATTCATTATAGCATCTTGAGTGCTTTTCTTTTTTGTTTAATTTTTGGGATTTAGCTTTTAAGATTCTTTTTGTGAGCGTGGTAGCCTAGTGATGATGATCGCGGACTCGTGCTGAGTCATGGGTTCGATCCTTGATGTCACTAAAGAACCGCCGTGTAGCCGTAGCTGATGCATGTCAAATTTTTAGATTCTCATAATCCTCCCTTTGGCATAGCGTGGAAGTTAGGTGAGAGAGGTGTCAACTCAGATGTTGTCCTCGTCAGTTGACCGAGATTCAAAATTACGAAATACGTCACCTATATTCCGCGTGTTGCTTTTAGTGTGTTGTTGATAAAATAAAAAAAAACCCAAAAAAAATCAATCAGATTCTTTGCAGTTTGCATTTTTGGTAAAAAAAACTATTTTTAATAACATATTTTGTTTATGGGGATTACAAATAATTCTAGAATAACTAATCTCTATAGTTTAAAGCCTGTTACAACATTGAATGTATTATTTTCTATTTTTCTGGGGGGGGGGGGTTAAAAAAATTGGATTTGTAAATTTTTCTCAATTTATACATATTTTTGATATTTCTGATTTTTGGTTTATTTTTAATCTACTTAATTCTAATATTTGATTTGACATATATATATAAAATGTGTGCGTGCGTGTAAATAAATATTACAAAAATCAGGTATAGTACATAATAAAATATATATAGAATCAAAGTATATTTAAAAAAATTACTCGTAAAAACTTTTGAAAATATTGAAAAACATTATTTATCATATTATTAACTCTCAAAAAGTAAACTTATTTTAAAATAAATAAAGGAAATAAATACAAAAGATTTACTAACGAGAAGAATTTATATATATAAAACAGCAAGACAAAATTTTTAAAAAATCTTTTAAAAATGTACATTATGGAAATAAAGCTATGTAACACTGCGACTGTATTAGGATAGTGATGCTCTTCTTAAATATGTTTTAATGGTAAAACCTTCGCAATCAGTTATACGCCTAATATAGCAAAATGAAGAAACAAATTCAGTAACAAAAAAAAATTAGGAAACTGCAAAAAATATTAGAATACTTTTGATTTAAATCAAAACAAAAAATAGACTGCTACAAAAAAATAAACTAGCACTAATACATAAAAATAATTAAAGTTAAAAAATAAAACTAGAATATATTTCACTGATCTGCAAATATCTTTAAATATACCATTTTAGCCCTAGACAACAATAGCCGTCAAAAACCTGAAATATAATTTAAAAGTTGATAAGAATGACATTTTATAAATGTATTCCTGTTTCAGAATTTTTGTTTTCAATCTTCTAAACAATGCTTTTCTTCTTTTTTTTTTTTTTTAAATCGTACGATATCTGAAAAGTAACATTTATGATACATTTTATTTAAAGTGAAACTAAAACTCAGATAGGTGGCGAAAAATTGATTAGTTTCGTTAAAGAAACATTGCATTTAATTGGATTACATAAATTATTAAAAATTTGTACCATTAAATACATAAAATAATTATGAATTTTTGAATTTCATTTTGTTAAATTTACGAAGTCTTTGTACCTTGATGGGGCATGTAAATTTCGACAGTCTCAAAGTCGTGATGTGGGGGCGTGTTGTGGAAGTTCAAATTCATGGTATTCAAAATCTTTTTTAATCTCATTATTTAGCACAAAATCACTCTTTCGCTTAAAAATTAATTTTCTTCTTTTCAATTCATGGATCTAAATTCGAAGCCATGCATCGCAATTGAAATTAAATATTAATAAATTTACATTCCGCATATTCCAAATCGTTAAGTAATGTGATTACATGGAAAAAAAAATATTATTAATCTGCAATTGTTATACTCACACTAGACTTTATGAGTTATCTAAGAACATAAAAAACATCATCACTCGAATCTTTGTTTGTTTGCGAAAATTAAAAACAAACGATTTCCACTCTGAAACTTTAAACAGCCCTTTAAAAGTCTCTTTGAAAGAGCAAGATAAATTTTACCTCGAGGGAATGCTCATTTTGAATAATTTTGAGAACGGAATATTTTATTACTCCAGGAACAAGAGCACTTAAAACTTTATGACTTGGGACAGAGGACAGAGTTGTAAAAGGAAGAAAATGTTCGCTTTTCTTTTTAAAGACTGGAGTGGAAAATCATTTCCCTTCTTCTGAAGTATTGACTCTGGATTTTCCGATACAGTGCGAGTACACTGTATGGATTGTTGTGGCGGAAACAAAACTGTGTGTATTGCGAGCATAGATTGGAATTGGGAACAAAACAACACCGTAATAAGAATGTTTTTAGGATTGCGAATTTTAAAGTTTGTGCTAGTAAAATCAGTGTAACTTCACTGGAAAATGGCGACGACCGGAAATTTTGAGAATAACATTTTCGTTACGATACGCTTCTGTGCGAAAAATTAAATTTCATCTCTGTTTATATTGGGATAAAAACACTATTCATGTATACCGGCCTCCAGAAGTTAAAGTACAACCAGTCTTTTGTATCTAATACGAAAACAAAGCACAAAAATTTGGTATTTGTGAAAATTATGCTTTGAAATGTTATTTATTGCATTTTACATAATTTCATCTGTGAGCTTAATTGACAAATAAAGAATAACATTTTTTGCACAATTTCTTTGCTTAACAAAAAAAAAAATAATCATAAATTTTCGGAAAAAAATAATTAGCTAAATGGGGTTTAATAACGAATGTGTTCACCCTATTTGCAATTCATTGTCGGCATCGACTTTTCATGCTATTTCGGCGTTAGTGATTTTCCAACCCCCAGGAGAGGGAGAGAGTTGATGACCTTGGAGTTTTGAACCCTGGTCCATTGGGTCCGAAGGAAAGTTGATCGGTCGCTTTTTTTTCATGCTCTTACCAACCAGGCTGAAAAGACATCTTGTCTGGCTGGTTAAGTCCAGCGTTGGCTTTTAACTTCTAACGTTGCTGTAGAAGAGAGTCGCTGCACTATCATTCAATTATCTGAGTGGGAAACAACACCTATTCGTAGAGCAACCCTTGTTCCTTGCCTCGGAGCTGTACTTATCCACCTGTTTGCCAGGGAAGTCCCAAACATTCTCTATCCGATTAAGGTCTGGAGATCAAGTTGGACATTCAATTCACTTCAAACCTTCATCTTCAATATATTGATAAAGAAACCTGGTGCCTTAAGGTTAGAAATTATCATTCGTTGAGATGAATTCGTCACTGATAGCACCGGAATATTGTGCGATATATGAAGCTAAGATTTCGTTCCGATTTTTCATAGTAATCAGCGTTCCTCGATGGAGAACTTACGGGTTCAGTATGACTTTACAGAAAGATTCCCTGCCGAAACCAAGATTCCACTTTCTCTGTCATTGTTTTTCAACAATGTGAGATTAGTAATATCTGGTGCGGTGTTCTCTAAAAATAAGTAGACGACCTGAAACACTCTTAAACGTAAACTGGAACATGAAAAATACAGAAGCCTATTGCTGATTGGTCCATGTAACATACTTTCGTATTGGGACATAATTGGGTTTTGTCTGTAAATGCAGCCGAGTAACGTAGGTAAGCATACGTAAACCGAGACTTGTCTGTGAAGAATACAGAAGTCCATTGCTGTCTAGTCAATGTAACGCTCTCCTACATAACGTAAACTGACACTTTTTTGTCATTAAGAGGGGCATACATAAGGAGTAGTCTGGTACAGAATCCTTGATTGAGATAACGTCTGCATCCCATAGTAGCAGATATTGTCTTCTTTATTGTGGACCAGTGATTTAAATGATTAAAAAGGATCTGAAGCGCAGTAGTGTTCCTCCTCCTTTAGTTTAGTTTAGTTTAGTTTATATTAACGTCACACTAAAAGCAACACAAGGGCTATTGGTGACGGACCTCGTAATTTTGAACCACGGTCAAGTGACGAGGACTATACCTGAGCTGGCACCCCCTCTCCTAACATCCACGCCACACCAACGGGAGGGCTTTAGGCCCCGACATCCTCCTCCTTCAAGGATGAAATAATTAGAAAACTGTCTTGAGCAGGGGTTATGAAAGCAGGGGACGGCTTGAAACAGGTCAATTTGAAACTGATTATTCTCATCAAATTGATCTCAGAATCGTTTGACTATACTACGAAGTTTACAGTCTGACCCCGTTAACACGTGGTACTTGGGGTCCATGGTAGCTAAATCATGAGTTAAGAGAACCGCGAGTGACAGCTTTAATATAATTTGAGCCAATTCCAGTATCGATATTATTTTTTCACTTTACAAACATTTACGTTAAATTACGGAGTAACTGGATAATTCGTGAGCATAAATTTATAGTCATTTATGGTACTTTTATATTCAGTCAATAGTCTGTTACAAACACAATATTTAATGAAAGAACTCTTTAAAAGTTTTAAAGAACATTGAGTTTATTATTTATCAATCAATTATTGAAGGACGATTGTTTTTAATATATATTTTGTTTCTTTTTTAATCTTTTGCATGATAGATCTTATTTGTCGTGCCTTAATTTTTAGAAATCGCTTAAACAAGAGAAAAATCTTAACAGTTCTTAAAGGTTTACTAATACAAAATGGTTGAACGCGTAGCTAGTCTCACTGACCATGAAATTTTGAAAATAATCTTGTACAAAAACGTAATTTAAACTTCGACCTTTTACTTTCCAGGAAAGGGTTATTCATATATATAAAATAGAAAGGGAAAAAAGTAGTAATGTCTGCTCTTAACATGAAGTCGTGAAATCACCCGAACAGAAAAATTAATCTTTAATTTCATAAAAAGAAGGAAATAAAATTATGACTCAACAATGTCCAGGAGGGAAATCACAAGTGATTCCTTATCGAGAGATCTGTAATAAAATCACGTGTAATGCAAACTCTGAATTAATATTACATAAATTTAACAGACTGAAGATTGTAATTGTATCGATTGCGGAAATTCTCAGTGCAGAGTGGCCGACGCGTCCAAAGGGGCTCAAAATTTTAAACATATTGTCAAAGAGATTTATTAGCTTTGTGAGTCACTCCTGCATTAATTAAAGAAAATATTTTGAATTCATAATAAAACCTTTTCATACGACATGCCTCTGGTTTGACATGTATTCAAAACCGAATTCCTCATCTAATTTTAACAGATTGTCCATATTCTCTTTGTATCGAAAGAGCATACTCAAATTTAAATTAAATACTATAGTTATGAAAATTTGCCCAAATATTAAACCTTTGCTTCATTCCAATCGTTAACTCTCAACAACTTCAATCCAGGGATTTAAATGGAACATTCCTTTTCAAAACTGAAGGTTTTAAATAATTTGTTGCGTTTATTGAGTTACAATTATTAACGCGTTATACAAAGATTTATATATGATTAACGAAATGGGGCCTACATACGAAGCGACCAACTTCTGGGAAATTCAATTAAATCAAATGGTTTTTAGAAAATCATGGTCTCTAAATAATGGATGCTTGTGTTAAAAGTCTTATTTCGTTAACAATTATATTTAATCTAGCCACTTGTAATGTTGCTTTATTGAATCATAATATACGAGTGAGGAACGCTTTTCTTTAATTATTACTAAGAATTAACTAAAATATTTGGACAAAATATATTCTGCATATTAATTGTTCTCTGTGTACATAATGTTGTAAATTACAGCTATTAATGTAGATCTGTTTGATTTCATGAAGCCGTAGATTGAAGTAAACCACAGTATGAAGAAGATAGAGTACAAAATCTGCTGTATTCTACAACGATGGCCTTCGACGTGTCAAGAAACCTTTGGAGAAATGTGTAAATCTTGATGGTGACGATGCAGCGAAATTCTAAGAATAATAAATAAAAATTAAGTTTCTATTTTCATTATGCTATACCCTGGGATAATAATTAAAAAATTTGCTACGTTGCAGGTTTTTACAATCTGCGGCTTTCTAAAACTAAACAGATCAACATTAATAGGTGTAATTTACAACATCATGTACATAAGGATCAATTCATAAGAATAATACGTTTTACCCAAATATTTCGGTTAATTATAAGTAATAATTAAAATTTTACGATACTCCTAAATACATGTTCTAAATAAATTTAGAACATGTATTTGGGAGTATTGTAAAATTT
Source organism: Nephila pilipes (assembly GCA_019974015.1). Classification (NCBI taxonomy): domain Eukaryota; kingdom Metazoa; phylum Arthropoda; class Arachnida; order Araneae; family Nephilidae; genus Nephila; species Nephila pilipes. The sequence continues at coordinate 776,993 of BMAW01032666.1, read as the reverse complement.
TATGTTCAGCAAATTTTCCTTTGGGTTCTCTCATTTATATTTTTCAATGATTTTCTGTTTTATGACTGCTTCACTTTAGTTAGATTGGCTGTTTAAAAAGTATTGAATTATAGAATAGCGCAATATGCAACTAAAATATCATCATTAGATATCTATAGTTTGTTTACTTACGGAAATGCTATAAACTTCGCCAAAAAAATAATTTGTGCAAAAGCAAAATTTTTATGCGAAATATTATTATAAATTTTTATTTGAAATAAAAGTAAACCTGCCATATTTATTAAAATCAAAACTACATGAAATCAGAAGAAAAAAAATGGTCTTGTTCTGCGGGGAGTTTTTAACTTGGCTGCTTAAATGACTGTAGGATTTTGCTACGATTTCGCTTCATGTGATAGACATAATTATTGAATAAAGATCAACTTAAATCATTAATCTTAACTTTTCAAATCCTAGAATAATTAATAATCAAAATAAATTAAATATGTGTCTTAGTTTAATTAAATCGATTCTAACAAATTATTAAAATGATGTTACAAAAACTTCCATCTTGTGTGGGTGTTCGAGTGAAATCAGTCCAGAATGGAGAATAATGGCAAATGACGCTATATTCAGAAATACTCAGGACAAGATGAACACAGGTAGCAAAAGTTCATCAGTTAGTTTACACTACGGATAAATCTCCAAAGTAACATTTTGAACAGACTCCGATAGCTTCCGGCAGTTTCCATAGATTCAGGCCGGTCTCGACTGCTCAATTCTGACAGGCCCTTAAGCTTTTCTCCAAGACCTCTGTAAATATCTCTTTTCCTTTATAAGACTGGCATTGCGGGACGCTTTCTCGCAGGTTCGTAGCGATAATTATATATACTGATCTTGTGAACTGTAAATAGTAGACTTCTAGTTACGGGATCTTATTCAAGAAGGCATGCTCTGAATACCTTCTTACAGTCACTTTAACTACTGTAACACTCCAAAACTTTCTCAAATTTCTCTTTCTCTTCTCATTCCCTTTCACTACACTTTCTCTTAAATACAGTAAGGTTCATTTACATATATCACGGTTCTTTCATATATTTCTCATATCAAACACCGCATTAAAGAAGTCCAAAGAGAAATATTACACGTGAGAACTCGAAATATATTTTTTTTAATTTCAAAAAGTTATTGGTCATCTTATTTTTTTGGCCAGTTCTTTAAAATATTTTTTATTAATGGTTTAAATAGTAGACATAAAGAGGTTTCGAGAGTAATCTTTGCTATAAGTCCTTCTAGATAGATATTATATATGTGATATTTAGAGACTAGATATTATAAATGAATCGTTGAAAAAGAGAAGCATACGCTATAAAACTAATTTTCGAATTTCTTCTCTTTTATTTTTGAGCTTTTTAGCATTTTTTTACATAAATTTAATGAGGATTTCTTGTAGATTTATATTTTTGTGTTATCTCTCTTGTAAAAATCCATTCAGCGCAAAAAGGAAGTATCTAAAAGAAAATTCACCTTAATAAATTACAGACATTAAATTCTTCATCACGGTGATTTCCAGGAATTCTTTTTGTGTTTTGGTATCAGTCAAGAAACATTTTTTAAAAATTCTTCTTCGCCAGCATTATTTTTCAAAAATTGTAGGCCATGGGATAAAATGTTAGATATTTTATTTCTATGTCCATTATTTTAGCTTTAAGAAGTATTATTTCTTCTGGTGGGTTATTACCCGTAAAACAATATTTTTACTGCAGATTTAAAGATTCCTTCAATAAAATATACCTATACACGTACAGTTTTAAATCTTTTTATTGTTAGAATGTATCGTAATCGGTTATATTCCACAGACAGTTAATAAATTCCTCGGAATAAATTGCGATGAAAAGTATCTAAAACATTTTTCTTTCTTAAGTACCTTCTTTTTACTGAATTAGAAGTCTGTTAATTGAAAAAGCAAAAATTATTTGTCTTTCCCTATTATCTTAATATCCATATTCTTTGTTCTTGAAACTTTAATGCAATTGACATCAGTATTTTAAGATAAAGAAACAAGGTTGTGTTAACCCTAATTACTTCAATTCCAATTTCTTTTTCTCTCTCTCTTTCTCAATCAAGCAATCAATACCAAAAGAAACTTTTTCCAACAGTGGATTCCAGCAAACCATCTACTTTGGAATTGATTCTCTCCTGCATAACCCTAATCCAATTTGAGAAAAAGAACTCCTATTCATTACGTACTCTTCACCGCCAAATTGCATGCGACCGATTGAATTCTGGGAGGTTTCTTTGTGTATGTACACCTACCCATCTTCTCTTCTCTCTTTACTAGAAACAAAGTGGGCTCTTGTTTCAGGTTCGACGTAATAGATTCACGAATGATTAATCTTCGCGATGAACCATCGAGGTTTGTTCTATTTTTTTTTATTTACTTGGAACGCATCTTTGAAAGAAGCATTTAAATGCTTACCCCACAGGTAGATACGTGATGGCGATTGATAAAATTTCTGCTTCTTGTTCCAGCTTGCTTCGTTCCAGAATAAATGACAAAGAAAGGAGTGCATTGTAGAGTAAGATTAATGCGCGCTTTTGGCACATTGAAAGACACTTTGTAGCAGAATAACCGTGGCTTGTCTGGCTGAAACTTATCTCCTGTTTGAATTCATCTTCTATGCAATTTGTGGAGGAGACTTGTGAAAAAGTTTGTTTGTTACGAGTAATTTGGAAAATGCGCGCAATTTATTAAGATTCTTCTCGGAACTTGTCTTATCGCGCGAATTATTCATTCTGGTTTGAGCAATGAATAAGATCTTAATTGCTTTTTATTAAATTTTCGGAGTAAAGAAGTAATGCGAATGTTGAAACAATGTACAAGTAAGCTCTGGTATATGACCTTTGTATTCTGCCCGGATTGTGTAGGTTTCTTTACAATTAGAGGAATAGCTGATTTGTCAAACACGCACAGAAATTTGAAAAACGATTTTAGATATTTTGTGTTCGTGGCTTACCACGCATTCTTTATGCATTTTATAACAAATGTAATTGCTGAGAAGAAATTTCCTTGAAATAAGTTAATATTGATATAACGTATTTAAATATTAAATAAAGCAGAAGGTATGTATGCGACGTTGCGCTATTTGCAATGTTCTCTTCAGTAACCTTAAGGACTTTTTGGTAATTTGAATTGCATTCACGTACAATTCCTTTCCAACCAAATGAAACGTGATTATGTAAATTAGATAAAGATAAGAAGTGTAATGAATTGAATTAGAGATAATAATATGTAAGCAAAATTTTATGAAAGGAAAAAGAACGGAAGTAGAAGATAACAACAATTTGATAAATGTGTTTATTGAAATGAAATATAGTAATTGGTCGTTTAAGTTGAAATTGATTTTGCTATAATCAAGAAAAGTTAGAATTTAAATGAATGCATTGATAAGCTAAAACCTCATAATTAAAATATAAAATATGATGATTAACTTAGTTAAAAAGGATTCGATAGAGAGAACAATTTTGCATATTCTATGTTTAGAGCTAATAAACTGTAACCTCCAGTGCGACGTTAACATAAACAAATAGAACTTTCAAAAAGCGGGACAGATATTGTACCTAACTACACCTCTAAATCATCATTTGGAATGAATATTTATAGAGGAAATTGATAATTCAAGTGTTGTCAATTATTGTAATTCTAAATGATGAAGCCCGTCGCCAATAATTTATAGAGAAACTGTGTATTTGACAATATAATCAAGTACAATTGAAACCTAAGGAAATTGTATTGGTTATCTGGTTTCGCCCATCCCTTTTATCACATAATGTAGCTTTTTGTCTAGAGCAGATATAATTTTTGATCTTGGTAATAAACGTTTTCTTCAAAACTATATACTAGTAGCTGGAAATTATTGTTGCCAGAATATGTTTAACATGTAAAATTTTTTGGGTTGCTTGTCTACAGGAAAAAAAATTTTATCTGTAAAAACTTTATGAAATATTCTGCATTACTTTTAATTTTATATCTTGTAAGCATTGTTTTGTTCTACTCTAACGACTTTATTTCTTTTTGAGAGCCACCTTTGTTGTCTAAATTGTTTATGCAAATATGCAAAGAGCTGGACTGCATTTTTTACATTAGGACTTAACAGATGTTCTCGGAACCAGTTACCTCAGTGGCTTGCCTCCTTTAGTTAAGTACGGGTATCATAATCCTGAAGCACCCTCGTGATCTTTTTTCTTTTCCGTGGGGTTAACTATCTTATGTAAGCTCGTTTGGCGCATCCCCGGAACACCCTAGCAACTTATCTCTATTTTCAACTTTCTCGTCAACTATTTTTTTTTTTTTTTCGTATTTCAAACGTTTAGATCACCGTTATACCATATTCGACGCCGCAAAGCCATACTTGACTCTTGCGCTTCTAAATTTTGACGTCATTCACTCATTTGGAACTAGTTGGTTGATTGATTGATTGGTTTTATTAACGTTGTTCTAGTAGTAACACGAGGGCTATTGGCGATGGGAGCAGTTGGATTGTTTATTGATTAATTAACGTCGCACTAGTAATAACACGAGGGCTATTGGCGATGGAAGCAATTGGTCGATTGATTTGTTTTATTAACGTCGCATTAGTAATAACACGAAGGATATTGACAATGGAACCAGTTGGTTTGTTGATTGATTAATTAACGTCGCATTAGTAATAACAAGAGGATTATTGACAATGAATCCAGTTGGTTGATTGATTGGTATTATTAACGTCGCATTAGAAATAACACGAGAGCTATTGTCAATGGAAGTAGTTGGTTGATTGATTGGTTTTATTAACGTCGCATTAGTAATAACACGAGGGCTATTGGCGATGGAAGCAGTTGGTTTGTTGATTGATTAATTAACTTCGCACTAGTAATAACACGAGGATTATTGGCAATGGAACCAGTTGGATGTAGATAGATATTTTAAGTTGTACTTCTTCCTGAAGAAGATTAATGCCAACCATCTCAATAGTAGAACTGCTGTAGTTCTTTTTAGTCCTGGGTGGGACCGGCTTCCTACTAATTATGAAACTATAATACTTAGTGGAATAATACCAGATCTCATATGATTAGCTTTAAGCTCAAATGTCACTTATTCAATCTTGAGATTATTTCTAGCTTCTTAAATTTATGTATATAAAAATATATATTAAATTGCACAGTTTATATTTTTTGTTTAGTATATACAAAAAATATAAACTGTGCAATTTAATTAGTGCGCTTAGACGTAAGCGAGAAGTCGAGTGTTTAATTGTACTAATTCCTAAATAAAAACTATTTAGTCTCTATTATAAATTTATGCACATTTAACTTGGGGATAAGTCAATGGAAGTTTGGGATAATATCTAGCTTGGAGAATGTCTCCTACAACCTGCGTATCTTACTTTTTATGTTAATTTTTTTTCCTCAAGATGAAGCTTGCTTTTGTCTTACCTCCGATGTTAAGTGTACGGAAAAAACCCTTTCATTCAATAAATTCGTCTTGTATCGACTTATAAAGAGTTAAATTTATACCAACTCTGGGATTGTAATTGTTGAAAAATGAAGATCAAAACACATAATTCCATCCTTTGTAATTTAACCAAATTAATTATTCTATGTGTCCCTGAAAGGAACATGATACCTTTGTTAACCCACCACACATAAGTATCAACTTTGATCTTATTTTTGCGCATCATATTCAATAAATCATAATGTTTGCTTATAATATCTAAATATTGAATTTTCGCATTAGCTTTTACTAGACAAATTGATACTTCCAACTCTTAATATTCTATCTATGAAGTAGTAGCTCAACTTATTAGTTAGGAGAAATTTCAGTGGCTTAATTATTCAAAGAATAAATATGAATATTGTCCAATATTTAATTAAATATGTGTAACACAGAGGAGTTTATAGATCGATCATTGAATATGTTTGTGGGATTAGTGTAACGTAATATTTGTCGTATGTAACTTAATAAATGAATTTCTTTACTATTTATTTCAGATTTACTCCTTTTAGGGATTCATATTCTATTTATACTTTAGAATGTCATTAAATAGATAAATCTTGAAGAATCTATTTAGTTAGATACACGATATAATGTATACTTAATGAATGATAAATAAGCCTAAATATTGAAATTTTCGTCAAATAAATAGCACATGTACGAGGTGCGACTATTAAATAACGAAACTGACACTTCTACAGAATAAGTACGCTCGCGCCAAATGCCCGCGACTGTTTAGCGTGAAGCCTTCTCTTTCGAATGCAGTGCTTTCGTTTCTGTAAACAAATCAGTATACCCGTAGCTTTCGTTCGCAAAGAATCTTTTGTTTGTTTGTTTCGCTGGGGAAATAACAAGTGAGCAACGAATTGTAGTGAAATTTCACATGAAACTTGGAAAAACTGCTACTGAAACTCATAATTTATTGAAAGAAGTGTATGGCAATGAATGGCTTTCACGTGCACGTGTTTTTTAGTGGTTTAAGCATTTTCAAGATGGCCGAGAATACATTGAAGATTATACATGCCCGGGTCTTCCTCCCACGTCAAAAACGGATGATAATATCGAAAAAATCGGTAATTTGGTTCGATCTGACCGTTGGTTAAGTATTCATGTGATTGCCATGTCTGTAGGAATAGACAAAGCATCTGTACGGTAAATTTTTCCACCAATATGATGCGTCGGCTCATTCCACATTGTTTATCAAGAGGTTTCTAGCCTTGTACAACATTTCAGTGTTTAACCATCTGCTTCATTCGCTAGATCTTGCGCCATGCGACTTTTACCTGTTTCCTAAGGTGAAATCTGCATTAAAAGGAACAATATTTGAGTCCGCTGAAGCTGTGAAAGAAAAAGTGGCACGCGTCCTGAAGGAGCTGACAGAAGAGCACTTCCAGTACTGTTTCAAACTATGCAAAATTCTTATGGATCGTCGTTGGAATAGAGAAGGGGTGTATATTGAAGGTGATAATAAGTAAATATGTATGACATCAAAATAAAATGTTTTACAGTGTCAATCTTGTTCTTCAATGGCCGCAATTCGTATATAAAATTTCTATGTATGATGGAAGTGTTTGCTTGTTTGTTTGTTTCATTGGAAAAACCTTTTTGAGAATCCCCAAAAAACTTTCATTAAGTTCACTAAAAAAATTTTAAAGTATTCCTAAAATTACTGCACGGTCATAAAATTCAATATACTTCTAAAATTATTGAAGTACAGTATTCTTTTTTGTGGGTATTAATTTAAATCATTGACTTATAGAAGTTAGTTTTAATCTTAGTTTGCTTCTTAAATTAAAATATTTTTTTAAAACTTTAAAAGGTATTTTCAAAGTTCATGTAAGACGATTTGGAGTAAAATTTTTAATCTCAAGAAATTAATTGAATATGATAATGTAAGTGTAATTTATTTTCAACAATTCTGACAATGGAATAACTGTGAATAACGTCATAGTTATATAACTTTGAAAAAAAAATCTTAAAGAAATAACTTATTCAAAATTTAATATAAAATACCCAATTAGAGAATTATGAAATTTTCTTTATGATAATCTGAATTTCAGAGAGCATTTCTGTTATTTGCATTCAATTTTTACTGATTTGCATTGTAAGTCTATAATACTTTATTTGTCGATGGCAACACGGTTGGAATGGAAATAACATTTATAATTATAGATTGACAAAATAACGACGAGGAAAAACCGTATAATGATAAAAGAAGACTTCAAAATGTAAATACTAGTTGTAAAAACAATAAAAAATTATACTTTTTACTTGAAAGATGCAAAAAAAAGTTTTGCTTAAGTCTCTCACATTTAACATTTCAGATTAGATAGGCATACTCTAAACTCAATTCCTTGCAAGCCTGTCAATCTCGTTTACACCCACACAACTCAAATGTTACTTAAATAAAACCATTGTATTATTACTTGAATTTCTTAGTTATTCAATCGAAAATTGAAACTTCCATCTTCAAGAGCATTCCTACTGCCTCGAATTAACGTCTATCTGGAGCTAAACAAGGGCTATTTCAAACGATCTTCTCACTTTGAGTATGGTTAAGTGACGAGAACGACACTCTTAATTCCCACCTTGAGAATGGCCTCGGTAGCCTAGTGGTCATGGTCGCAAACTCGCGGCTGGAGGTTTTTCGTCAAATCGCGGGTTCCAAACCTGTTGCCACTAAGCACCAGCTGTGTAGCGGGACTGATGCTCGTTAAATCTATCGAGTCTCCAAGATTTCCCGTTGACGTATTGCGGAAGTTCAGATAGAGAAGTTACCGAGGTTCAAAATTACGAGGTCCGTCGCCAAAAGTCTTCGAGCTACTTCTTGTGCAAGTTAATAAAACCAAACCAAACCAATGTAGAAGTTCCAACTTAGGTGCCCTCTTCACTTGACCCAGACTCAAAATTACGAGGTCGTCGTCGATAGCCCTCGTATTGCTTCTGAGTGCGACGTGAATAAACAATCAATCAATCAACTGAAGTAAATCTTAAGATAAATTTGAAACTCTGTTCTATTTCGTATGCAACAGCTGTTATTAGCCAATGCAACATATCTTTTATGAAAATGGGACTTAAACAGCTGTGGCCACCCGCGACAAACGAGTAATCGCAGTCACGAGTTCGTAGTCGTCATTGAGTCGTGGGTTCGAGTCCTGATGCCACTTAAAGCCCATCGTGTAGAGAGTTGATGGATATTAAATCAGTTGGGGAGCTCAAAGTCATCACGTGATATGATGGGGAAGTTAGAAGAGTGCGTTGCCGGTTGAGGTATGGTCCCCGTCACTGCACCTAGACAAAAACTCGACTACGAGATTCGTCGCCCAAAGTCCTCGTGTTGCATCTGAATGCCAAAGTTTATAAACAGTCGACTGTCTTGTTAATTGATGTACTTCGTTTTAAATCGGGGTCAAACTGTTGGATTACTATTGTATTCCCGCTGATTATTAACTTTTCTTCACATTTACTAATCGTATTCAGAAAGAGAAAAAAGGTTCTAATGAAGAGAGAGTGTGTGTAAATAAACAATGTTAATCACTTTATTATTTTTCACTTTCATAAATATTGAATTTCATTAGTTAATATTGCTTTTTCGGCAATTAAAACTTGCTGAACGCGTTTGAATTAATGTTTAGGATATCAATTTAAATCACAGCTCTTGTTAACTAGCTTGGGTTCGAGTCAGTATGCTAACTGTAGTTGCGAGACCAAGGTAGCCTAGTGGTCATGGTCTCTAACTCGCTACCTGCGGTTTTCGTCGAGTCGTGGAGTCGAGCCTGATGCCTCTAAAGATCTGCCGTGTAGCTGTCGATGCTCAAAACCCTCCCTTTGGCGAGATTGTTTATTAACGTAGCCCTTAAAAGCTGCACGAGAGCTGTTGGTAACGGACGTCGTAATTTTGAACTTTGGTCAAGTGACAAGGACTACAACTGAGCTTGTACCTCCCTCTCCAAACTTCCACATCACGGCTACTTTAGGACTTTGAGCCTCGACAGATTTAACGTGCTTCAGTCCCGGCTACACGGCTGGTCTTTCCTCGTCACTTGATGGAGATTCAAAATTACGAGGTCCGTCGCCCATAGCCCTCATGTTGCTTCTAGAGAGAGAATGCGAAGTTAATAAAAGAGAGATTACCAAACGACCTCATAATTCATTTCATCGCATTTTACAAAAGTAACTTGTTTAATCTATTCGCTACACTTCATAATTTCAATCTTAATCAGTGTAAGTCACGTTTCATTTTATTGGAGAGGATTTCTTTTTAAACTATTTCAATACAAAAATCTCCTAAATTAGTGAAGGGGGAAATCGCGATGTTAACCAAAAGTCACGACTCTCTTAAAAGGACAAACGAGTTCGGTGTTTCATCGTTAAAAATTGATCTATTACATACACGTTATAACTGCACATCTTTACACATTCAAAACTGTGTCCTTGAGATATCTTAACAAAAATACAATATCATTTATTACTTACATGAATACATCTTTTAGCTGTTAAGCAAAATATTTAACAAGCACGCGATTTGAACTTGGTTTTACCGAACATTACCTCTGTCCTTCCTCGTGGGCGTTTGATTTATTCATATCGGAAAATGCGTTTAATATTCATAAATGGGACGGTTAGTACATAAAACTTCTTTCTCTGGAATTTCATTAGTCCAATGCTCGTTAAAATGTCTCGGAGTTATGTAAGAACTCAATATTCTAATGCATAATACCCATAAATTATTCTTGACGCAAGTAATTTGTACTAAACTGGGCAGAATTACGAACGGGTTTTGGTTTGAATGCTTTGGATTATTTAAAGACAAGCTAAATATTAAGAGACGTATCAGTACTGTAGTGACTGTTCTGTTCATAAATAATAACTTGTTTCTCGCTCTGTTAAATCATTGTTTCAACAGAGTTGCATTAGAATTATTTCAAAAAATTTTGATTTTGGGTTTAGTAACTAATAGAGAATGAAATCACGTTTTAGACGCTTATTTCCAAGTTTTTATACAACGTCTTACGCTTCAGACTGTCATAATTACAACGAGATTGAATAACAAGGAGAATAAGTAACAAAATTAGAAAAAAATCAGTTTTATTTTTTGAAAAAAAATAATGGTACTAGATTTCTGGTGGAGTTATATGTGATCTCTAATATGCATTAAAGAGTTTTCATCGTTGAGAACATTTCTGGTGAGGATTTACAATTTTTTGTTCGTGTCTTTTCTTTTTCTCTGTTTCTCTCTTCGGTGGGGTGGCTACGGTTTTTGAATGAGGATGATCGCGAACTCGCTGCCGACCTTGTTTCCGTCAAGTGGTGAGTTCAAATTCAGATGTCATTAAAAACCCTCAGTGCAGCTAGGATGATGATCTTAAGTTTGACGACACTTAAGTCCTCACGTTGATGGAATTTCTGATGTTTGGTGAGGGGAGTGTCAACGTAAGTGTCGTCTTCGTCACCTGAACATGATTCAAAATTATGATGGCCAGCACTAATAGCCCTCTTATTTCTTCTAATTGCGGCGATAGAAAACAACCAATCAGTAAATCTTTCTCTGAGATGTAGGATATGAAATACCTCACACATCTCGTGTTCTGTATTTTTACAATGGGTTGATTTTTTTTTTTCTCATTCACTCAAAAGTTCATGAACCATTTGAAATCTTTCCGCGAACTCCTGATTTATATCCCTTTATTAGGAAAATTGATAGAAGCAAACTTTTGATCATTATTTTATGGCTAACTTTACCGTAAGAAAAAGAGTGCTGTGACATAATGGCTGAGATTTGTGATTGGATATTCAGGGTTCGATACTCGATTATACCTAATGTGCAAAAATGGCGCCGCTTCTTGATGGATTTAAAAGTGGGTCTGAAAGTTTTCACATGGATGTGAAGTAGTAATTTCGAAAATAGAAAATTAACTGAAATGTATTTTCGTTATCTGAACACGGACCAAAATCACGATGCAGATTGCCAATAATGTAATGTATATAATGATGCATATTTCAAATCATAATTTGGCGTGGTGTGGTTGTTTGGAGAGGGGGGTGCCAGCTCAGGTGTCGTCCTCATCACTTGACCGTGGTTCAAAATTACGAGGTCCGTCGCCAATAGCCCTCGTGTTGCTTCTAGTGCGACGTTAATAAAAACTAAACTAAACTTCAAATCATAATTTTGTATATCACATTACGTATCTTTAGTTCCACGTCAGTTAAATATAAATTTATTTTTAAAAGAAGAACAATCTGTCTTCAATATATGCATTCTATAGATTTAATGAATGAGTCTAAAATTTTGTATCCATAAATATTTCTTCATTCATTAAATGTACCGTGTTTAAATGTCATTACCCAATCCCTTCTGTAACTATCTATCTAATTTTAACTTCTAACCTTAATGAAATTCTCGCTGTTAGTGATAAATTAGTTCTTCGTAGAACTATTTAAAGCCATATCAATGCTTAAATAAATAAGTCTATTTAAAGTCTTATCAGTATATTTAAATATTCAAAGCGCGGTTCTTTAAAAAGAGACACTTATCTGAAGAAGTTGGAAGGTGTTCAGAAGACAGAGTGACAGTGTTTTGCGAGGTACAAGAGACCCACCGTGTTGTTTGGAATAAAAGGACTGGTTACTTACTAAAGTTGGATAATTGCCATTTGTAAAAGCTATTTTAAATACTCCGCTGTCGTAAATTGGACAAAAAAGATTATAATTTGCAGTGTCAACAACGTGAATTATTGATCAGTAGTCTTGCGTTGCGGGCGAAATTAACATCCAATTAGCCAGTGTTCAATGCGACTGGCAAAAACAAAGAAAATAGAGACGTCTTCGTTATGGAGAAATGAACATATACAAGTACTGAGCTAAGTTTAAATATAATGTTCACTTTCTTAAAATTAAAAGTAACGGAAGTTATGTTTTGGAATTGAGATGCCTGTATACGTATGTATCTGTATATGAAAGGAAATCACATATATATAAATAAATAATTATGTATCATCGATAAATAATTACATTAGGTGGATTTACATGTAAATAGTATACTTACATTTAGGTATATTTTGTAAAAAATCCACTCCATTTATAGCTTTGAGTATTTGTAGAACATTTACAAACGGTTTATTCTATTCACTGAAAACAAAAAAAAAATTAAAAAATATCAAAACTTAAATTTAATAACATTTTCCATAATTTTTATACAAATATGATATCACACATAAAATTTGTCAGCTTTTGAATGAAAATAATTACAAACATTCATAGTTTACAAGAAGCAATCTCATTTTAAAAAAGTGGAAAATATTAGCGTGAACAATGGAGTGTTGATGAAGTTTTTTGGAGCAAGAGCAGATTCGGCGATGCTGCGCCAAATTGGGTGAATATGTAAAAAACATATTTGAAAAAATGGGAAAAAACATAAAATTTGGCTTACAGGAAGGGGAGGTCAAAAATAGAGAAAGATCGCTAGAGTATTCCGGGAACTTGTCACCCGTATTTCCCAAAAGCAATAAACACTATAGGAAAGAAAAGATCACTAGAATTCCTCGGGATTGTGATGCCCGTACTTACCCAAAGAAAGTAAACCCCCGAGGGTGAAAAATATCAGCAATATGGATAAATTGGATGGATTGAGGAAAGTAAATAAGTATCTTAAAAAAACACATTTTGAGGGAAACATAAATACAGATATTTTTAGCCACGTTTGTTTACAATTTTAAAATTTGATTTTCTAGAATTCAATTTATCAAATACTATAAATAATAGAATCGGTGAACCACCTTTTGTTGTTTAACAGCAAAATCAAAAAATTTTAAATATTTTACGGTCTCGATTACCTGAGATAAAAATTATAGAACAAAAATTCAGTTACAAACTTGAGCATTATATTTGTATAAAGTGTATCAAGTTACGTACTTTGTGAAGAAATATTTGTAAATTTACACATTTTTTGTTACGATAATTACTATAAGAAAAAATATGGTTATTCAATAGACTGATTTTATTTCATACATTAATAAAATACTTTTTATTTTGAAATTTTGAATTTACACAGCCGTGAGAACAGATGATCATTGACTAATTTATAGTGTCTAGAAATGTTTTCTCGAAAAACATGGTATTTTTCGATAAATTCCTTTATTAACCGATATTCCAAGTATATTTTTCTCAAAATACATTACATATTTCGGCAATATCCGCGCTAATTGGAAATCAATCCTTTGAGAGACCAATTTTTATATTACTGTCGCCCTGAAATTTTTATTTCTCAAAAGGAATTATTTTTAATATACATTTTGTTAAAAATTCTTAACCGATATTATTGTGAAAATGAAATATATCTTATATATTACTTCCGTTTTCTTTTCTAAATCAAAGATGTTCCAAAACAAGATTACATAACCTTTGTATCGATATTCAATTTGGAATTTTTATATCTTTTATGGTAGCTAAATATTTTTAATAAAATCGAGGGGGGGGGATCATAAACGTCTCTTTGACAAATTTCGTTATGAAAAGATTGCAACTGAAATGAAACATGTTATTTTTCTCAACAAGAAAATGGAAAGCAATGATAGAATTAATAATATTCTAGTGAAAATGGCTTCCAAAAAGGGCAGTACCATAATTATATTTGGAGTAAAAATATATTCAGAGTGTAACATAAATTAAAAATGTTGTCAATATTATTTTATTAATAACAATAAATTATTTATTTTGCATTCGAAGTTTACCTGTGTATTTCTTCTTCTTTTTGTGTATTACTTGTTTCGATTTGTGAATGTTTCGATTAGTGTTTTCTGTTCTGGTTTCATATTCTATAAACTGTAT
>BMAW01032666.1:748240-762645 GCA_019974015.1 Nephila pilipes | reverse complement strand
AAGACGTTCTCCAAACTGATACTACATTTTTAAAAAATGAAATGTCTTCGAGTCTGGCTGTCTAATGCACTCAAAGATAAGAAAGATCAACGACACTGGCCTGAATTCAGGTGGGGTGAAATCGAAAATAAAAAAAAAGAACTAATAAACAAGTCTCGAACCTTTCCATTGAAGAATTCCCTCTCCGGAGAAGTGCGAAATCGTAGCGTTTTCTTTTAATGGAAATGTCCACGGTGCTTGGAGAGAGCACCTTGGCATTATCTCTTCACCTGAGGAGAAGGAAGAGATAAAAGGCCTTCCGTTCCTATCTCGTTTCCCTCTTATCCCCTTAAAACGAAACAACCGCTTTTTATATTTATAGCTGTCCGCCGAGCTCGCTTTTATCGCTAAGTGCACCTAAGGTGATGGGACACTTTTTTTGTTGTTGTTGCTGCTGCTGCTTCCACTTTCTGGAAGTCCTAGTGAAAGAATCGTGCAGAAGTAAATCGGATATTGGTACCAGGGAAACCTGCTGTAATGTCGTTTACGACCTCAACCGTTCGTTGTCGCGCATGAGAGTAAAATTCTGTTGCATGGCAATTCTGATGTTCGAAAATAATGGTTGTTCTTATTTTTTTTTTGCAATGGTATGGTTCTGTTTCGAGTGGAAGTGATTGAAAGTTTCAAATGGAAATTCTTATTCATGATAGATATATTTTTGAAAACCATTGCATTTTTTCCTTTTTAAATTGCTCACACTCTATGTATATCTTGTTCAAATTTTCAATCGTTAATAAAATACTTTTTACTCATCCACTCAAGTTCAAATACATTTTTTTAAATTTGTAGTGGATGACACTTGATGTTAATACAGTTTTTTTCAAATATTAATACATTTAATTAAATTTAATTGGTGAAAATGCAGTGTGGCCCAACCGCTTGGCGTGATTTCAAAAATTACCAAACTTGGCGGATTTTTTTTTGTCCTGGAACGTTCAGTCCACGAAGCAGTCCAGGGTAGCCACATTTGGCAAAATACCGCCAAATAATTCTTGTCGCCAAGGGTTGTTGGGCTAAACTGCATTCCTACCATTTAATTTACCGGATGAATTAAGAAACAAGCCAATGCTTCTACTATGCCATTTGTCTTGCAAAGGCAAAGTTCGCAGTGCGTCGGCGTAGAATCTTCATGCCTTCGGATCGAATCTCGTCGAAGCGTAAAATTTTTTTATTTGATTTTCAAATAATTAATTTTAGTTTTATATGGGAGAGAAAAATTTCTCTAATATAAGATATTTAGAGGGATATAAATTTAGGAATAAATACCGTCAGTGACGAAGAGTGCAGATCGCTGGTAAAAAAAAATTCTTTTCCCACTTAATATTGTGATTCTGTCATATGTATGTACATATTTATATTAATTGTAATTATTTAATAAAAAGTAACTAAAATAAAAATTTCTTTGTTGATTTAAGTAGGAAGTGTCGTAAAAAAATTTATATTACTTGTTAAAACTGTATTGAATGTTATTTCAAGCTTTTATTTAACCTGCTATGTTCATATGTATGTATATCTTTCCCTTTCAAACTTAATATTAGAATTTTAATCTACTTCCTGTCATCCTATGGAGCTGAAATTTTGCATACACAATGCTATGTTTCAATACTATGACAATATAATTTTAACCCATTTCCTCCCATCGAATTGGAGGCTGGGGTTAATTAAACATAAACTAAAAGGTATAAAAATTATTTAAATGTACAATAATATATAATTTATTAAAGCTTGAGGCGTTAGTACTTCTTTTGATTTTATATATATATTAGTAGTTATGGTATTTGATTTATCAGTAATTATCTAGGTATTTTAGTGAAAAGCGTTTTAAGCTTTTATGAATTATATATTTTTCTGCTCTATAAATTATTTTTGTACATTTTAGTGCATTTCCAAATAAAGGTTTGATCTTAAATATATTTTCACTTATATTTTAAAGTTGTATTCAGTATAGTTTATAACTTCTCTTCAACTTTCGGTAGCCTAGGGGTCATGGTCGTGGACTCGTAGCCGGTGGTTTTCGTCGAATCGTGGGTTTCCACAAAAGATCCGCCATGTATCCGGTGCTGATGCACGTCGTCCTCGTCACTTGACCGAAGTTCAAAATTACGAGGTCCGTCGCCAATAGCCCTCGTGTTGCTTCTTATGCGACGTTAATAAAAATCAACCAACTAACCCCTTCGACTTACGAGAATGGTTCTAAAAGTGTCCATGTTAGAAATGGGGTGTTCGTAATACTGAATGGGAATGAGATTAATTCTCTGTACTGTTGCCCATTTATCTTTTTTCTGAGAGATTCATGAGTATAAAGCCCTTTTTAGATAGGGCCTCAAACTTTAAATACAAGGAATAGTTGCAGACAACTTTACTTTTTTTTTCTACTACAGTGTCTGTTCTTATTTCCTGTAGAATGTCATTCCATTTAATAGAGGGCGAACACAATTGCAACACCAACTTGCCTTAACAACAACACCTGTCAGCGAACATAAGCGTTTCATGAACCAAACTCGTACGACTTTCTTCACATTTATGATCATAAAGAATTAATGGATACAAATATTATGTAAAGAGAGTTAACTACGACGGAGGGGGGCAAACAGTTCCCGGAATTGTACAATACATGTTACACATTATATTCGATAATTACATGTACATTGATTGAATTTTTGTTTTTACGTATTATAATTTATAACCCTTTCATTGGAAAATGATGTTGAAAAATATAAATCAGATTTTCGACAAATTCAATTTTCGATCTGTCAGTTTTATGGAATTCCGACGTAAAATCGAAGAGACCCTGCTATTAAGGGGGAAATGCCTATTATTTGAATTACAAGAACTTCTTGAACCGTATGATAAAGTCGAAAATAGGATTACTTGTTGATAGTAAGTGGCATAATATCGAAACGTATTTATCTTTTTTCTGTATTGTAGATTTACACCTTTTGTGACTTATATCATTCTTTGGCGATTTAAATTCACTTGTGAAGTGCTATTGTCTTCGAAATAATGTTTGGTTTTATTTTTTATTACGGTATGGTTCGCGGTTTCTAGCCGAAATGTTTGTTTTGCAAAACATGGCTGAAAGCGTTTATTACGCACCGATTTTAACAATATTTATAGCACGCAATAGTTATCCAAACGCCCGTTGGGCGTAACACATCAATCAATAACTCCCGAGACTAACCCAGAGATGGCGCTCGTAGTAAACCAGTAACCAGGTCTTTCTAGAGTACTAACCTTTGCTTGAAACGTGTCAAAATTTTAAGTCGATCGGACCAGAAACAGCTGAGTTATCGAGGTTGGAGTAAAGTCGTTTTGTAGTTTGTTTAAAAAATGGAAAAAACCGAGTTTCGTGTTCTGATAAAACATTGTTTTTTAATGGGTAAAAACACCGTGCAAGCGAAACAATGGATTGAAAAATGTTACCCGGACTCTTGTCCATCTATAGCAACGATTTGTCGGTGGTTTGCCGAGTTTAAACGTGGTCGTACCGACACAAATGACGCGGAACGCTCGGGTAGACCTGTGGAAGCCGTTACACCGGAAAATGTGAGTGAAGTGACAAAAATTATAATGAAAGATCGTAAAGTGAAGCTCCGTGAGATTGCTGAGATGACACAGATATCATATGGAAGTGTATTTACTATCCTTCATGAAAAATTGAGCATGAAAAAGGTTTTTTCCAAGTGGGTGCCGCGATTGCTTTCGATGGAACAAAAACAGCAACGAGTCGATGATTCAGAAAGCTGTTTATCGCTATTTACTCGCAACAAAAAAGATTTCTTGCGAAAAAAAAAAAATTTGGAAAAAAAAAAAAGATTTGGAAAAGCGTTGGAACGATTGTATCACCCTAAAAGGTGATTAACAAAAGGTGTTATGTTGATGAATAAAAAAAAAAATTTTGCAAAAAAAATGTTGTTTTCAATGTTAGTCTCGGGAGTTATTGATTAATGTGTTATTATTTAGCTAACCATCTGCAGATGTCACCGCTTGTACTATGCACACAATATCCAATTCTTATGACTTTCTTGTTCCCTGGAGGTTCTCCCCATTGCATTCGCAAAGACACCGTCATGAGGTGAACGTATAGATTTAAGTGCTGTTAGAATATTTTAACTTTTGTGTTTCTGTAATATAAAAGCGTGATTGTCCCGTTGTGATGCTACAAAATAAAAACTTTTAACTCAATGTCTTCATTATTTCATTCTGTTTTTTCATTGTTCCTTCTAATTAAACAATTAATAAATATCAGACTCCTATTGAAGTTACATTAAGAAAAAGATAAAATACTTCATTCATAACTGAAGGATATATAAAGTCGATTTATAACAAGAATATATCTCTCTTGAATCCCATTTAACTCATCAATTCTAAATTAGAATCAACTAATAAAGTCTTAGCTAACCAATTCACTCTTTCTAATGCAATCACTTCGGGCCAACAGACGATTCTAATATTAATACTTAACTTCGATTCGCTTCAATCCGAAAGATTAACTGCGATGCTTTAATACAATTAATTACAAATACTTATCAGTTAAGTTATATCTCCCTTCATTATCCTTTTATTTATATATCGCTATTTCTTATTCTATTCCCATTACTTCTATCTTCCTCTGATTTACGTAATCATGTTTCACATTGTTTTGGAAAAAAAATTGTAATTTTATGTAATTCAAATCACTATAAAGTCCTTGGGGTTAGTGAAGAGAAAATTGTGAATAGCCCAATATCACAACATTTCATCTAAAATATGGACAGAAAGATTTTTCCCAATACTAGCCAGAATAAAAAAAAAATTAATTCTTATTGAAGATCGCCCATCGAGGTCATAGTTCTATCAGCCGTATTCAATGCTTTAGTTCCATTAAATGTTACGTATATTAAATAAGTGGTATATTTAGTTCTCTACTTCAATAGGAAGCCTTTCATTGTTATGGTGACGTCAAAAATAGATAATTGTTGTAGATATTTTTTTATGTGATATATAGCATCAAATACTTACATTTTTCATTTTATTAAAATAAGAGTAGATCGCTTACACACTGAACTGTGTAGCAAAAAGTAATATTCTTTTATCAGAAGTTTTGATGCTTCAAATAAGGTTTGTTCCTCTTTTGGTAATAGTTTTGTTGAAAAATGATGTACTTTTCGTTATGAGATGTTTTGAAAGTTCCAATTGAAAATCTTTATTATGGGTGGATTCTTAACAGTTTTCTGGAAAACATTAGATCATATATCAATGTTAAAATCGATAAAAAAAATTCTTACATTAAGGTTATGGATTATTTTTCTTTTCTTACTGAAAGTTGTAGAGAAAGATTCAATGCGGAAAAAATTCGAAACTCTGAAAATTTCTGCTGTGGCATTTGTAACCTTAATGATTCTGTTGTCGGATCAGAAAAGGAAACATTTTACTAAAATTATTTTTATCTCATATATATATATACAGAGAGAGAGAGAGAGAGAGAGAGAGAGAGTTTTATAAATTTTGTTAAATCATAAGGGTTTTGAAAATAAATATTGTATTTGGCAATAAAGATGTAAAAATAGCAGAAAATGTGTTCTGTATACTAATTTTGTGGCAAAATATTTCTCATTTGCTAATTCATTTTTTACAAGGTATTTCATTTCAGTTAATTTCTATTCTTAGAAATTCGAAATTTTGTGTGGTTTGATAAAAAAAAAAAGAGAGTTGAAAAACGTCTTGATTTAAACTACTAATGAATTATATTACAATATTTTTTCATATTTTTTTTTGCTTTAAATCACTTTAAAGGTGTAATCTTACATGTTCATCGAAATGTTATCAGACAACACTTTTTTTTTTCTTCCATCTAAAAATACGTCCATTATTTGAAAATGAATTTTCGTTAGATTTGAGAGGTTATCGTAAAGTTTTAATTATTACTAAGCAATAACTAGAGAATTTAATGAAGGCGTCGTATTTTTTTCTGCATTTTAATTAATCTTCATGTGCATAATATTGTAAATTATAGCTATTAATGTTGATTTGTTTGATTTCAGGAAAGCGTAGATTCAAGTAACCTACAGTATAGTAAAGTTTTAATTATTCCTAAAAGTTATTGAGACAGAAACTTAATCTTTAAAAATTATTCTTGTCTTCTGCACAGTTGCCCATTCCAGGTATACATTTCTCCCATCGTTCCTTGGCCTGCCGTTGGCCATCAGCATAGCCACATCTGGCTCTTGCGCCAATAAACTTCACATTCACTCGCTCACTCCGTAGGCTTTCATCGTAGAACTCAGCAGATTAAACACTCTATACTGCTGGTTATTTCAATAAACGGCTTCCCAAAACCAATATTCTGTTTCTAAGAATCAATTAATATACAGATATCTGGATACATTTTATCCAGATACTTGGATACTTAGTAATAATTAAATTTCACGATACCCCTTCGATCCTTTGAAGTATTAAATCAATTTTTTTTCCTTAGTATATTATACCTAACGGCAGAGAAAGGAAATAAATAATTTCTTGCAGCAATATAATTTATATTCAAGCTCTAAAAATTATCTGCAGCATGTATTTGCAACTAAAGACTTGATTTATTGCACGTTATATGTTTTATTACGTAGTTGCTGAATATTTGATAAGGAGGTTTAACATCTCTTTTAGCCTCATTTAATATGTAGATAATAATTCATTCAAATTGAGCATGACAAATTCTTTTTAAAGAGGCATATATGCAGGTGGGAGTTTCTTTGTGGGGATGGGCAATTTCCCTGTTAGAGATTTAATCTGTTTTTATGTGTTTAGAGACTTAAGAAGTAGTTTGAAATTGTTTTATAAGAAATAGAATGTGAAACTGTATTTTCCAAATTGTCATATTTTAATCTCAATTCGTTGAATAGATCAAGTTAATTTTTACTTTTATAGTTCAGGCGAAGGTCAAGTTTATTTGTGTCGTTGATTTTTTTTTTAAATTTTAGTAATTAAATTATTGGAATTTTTATGAAATTCAGTCCAGTGCCTATGAAAGAAACTATGTTATATTTTACGTAATAAAAATTTCGTTTCAGAGAAAAGATTTACTACATTAAGCTGGTCTCAAAATTGAGAATAGATCAAAAACTAAAACAAGGGTTTTTTTTGGTAAAAATTCAGTTGGAAATATTATTTAAACTTCTAAAAACCTGGCGAATTCTAATAAAAAAAGATTCTTCAGTAACATTTGACAACAAAGCATATTTTTTTCTCATAGACTACGAAAGAATGTGCAACAAAGTCGAATCCTAGCTTCAGTTTCTCAAACTTATTTTCAGAATCGAGATTAAATGTTTCAATGCGTTTTTATTTAATATTCAGTCTATTCTCCTTTTAGTTTCAATGTCAAATGAAACTATTATTCTAAAGGAAAAGAGTAATAAAAAGAATTTTTTTTATATTCCAAAAACTTTTGGTCGATTATTTTGTAAATTTCAAAAGAATAAATTATTATTTCAGGAAAAAAAATAACCATATTTATTCTTCAATACATTTATATGATATAAAATGGCAAATTGAAAATATTTTATGTCAAGAAGTTTGATAACTCAGCCAGAACAGAGTGGATTTTGACTCCGTTTTCAGAATAAGGTTGAATAAGATGACTACTGACCAAATAATCGCAGGGTGAAAAGTTTATTCTATTTCTTTACTTTATTTCAGTTTTATTTTTTTTTTCTTCTTAAAATAAGTTTTAAATTTTAAAGAAAATATCAACGAGTTTCTTCTGGTCACCACACATTTTATTCCAAACCCTAAGTTTAAAATAAACATTACGAGAAAGAGTGAGAGAGCGAATCAGCACAAAGCCAGTTTGCACAAGAATCGTTTAAAGAAACTGCCACTCAAAAGCCTCACTTTTAAAGAAACAGTTTCCATTTACACTATTGTCAACATTTCAGACGTATTCACTTAAGCCGTTGCCAAGAAAAGAATGGAGTAGGAAATTTTAGACTTTCATCCGAATCTTTCTTTCAGTTCGGCAGAAAGAAATACACTTTAAGTTCAATCCGTAAATAGGTCCGTATACTGTTACTTTTTATTCCAGAGAATAACAAGCGCTCTCAAATAGTCATTTTAGAGTCTATAACTATCTTTAGATATGGAAATTCGGCTTTTTCTCTGAGTGACTGGGTCTATCTTCCATTGTAAATTCGATTCCCTTATTCCAAAATCTCTGAGCACGTGAAGGGTGATTCAAAACTCGTGAGAGACAAAGTTTGAAGTGCAACATGCTGCAACGAACGTTATTTTCTTATAGAAATGTATGAATGAATCACATGTTGAGTCTCAAACACGAGAATAATTTATTGTTTTTATTAATGTCGCACTGAGAAACAATAAGAGGGCCATTGAGACGAACCTCGTAATTTTGAACATCAGCCAAGTGACGCGGACGACACCTGAGTCGGCACCCCACTCTCCAAACTTCTATGTCATCTCAACATGAGAGCTTTATAACTTATATATTATTTCTCTAGCTTTTACAAATTGCATATTATTTTACATTTAAAAATTGATTTTTATACTTGAAAATCCATCTTTAAATAAAAGCATGATTTAAAAAAATTATTTATATTTTTTAGAACACGTCTTGATTTGTAAAATAGAACTTGAATAGACTGATTACCTTGCTGCGACTCTCTTAAACAACAACATCAAAAGTTAAAACTCCTTACTTAACTAGCCAGATGAGACGTCTTTTCAGCCTAGTTAGTTAAGTCACAGCAGAAAGCGACCGGTCAACTTTCCTTCGGACTCACTGGTCCAGGGTTCGAAACAAAGCTGCCCTTTTCGGTCACAAACAACAATCTCTCCCCCTCCGCAGGGTAGAATAATATCCCTGCCTCGGAGAAAACGTCCTGCACCAAAATCTTCTGCCAGTGATCTTGCAGTCGGGATTAAATTTTCTTGTTCTTGATATGAAACCACCCGAGTGATGATCGGGTGTGAAAAAATAGACCCACTATAGCTCATGCATGTCGTAAGAGGCGATTAAAATGAGTACCCAGTGTTTGGGGGTATAGCCAGGTGCCCTGCCGCTGGAAATTATAACAGGAACTTTTCTTCTTCAGGTAAGTATGGGCATTAAAGTGAGGCACCCTGATAATATTTTCCTTTCTCATGCGGTTTATCGTCTTTAGTAAACATGAGTGACGCGTCCTCAGGATACCCTAGTGATCTCTCTCTATTTTCGACCCTCCTTCTTGTCAAACTTTTTTTTTTTTTTTTTTTTTTTTTTTAAATGTCTGGATCACAGTTATATCTTGTTTAGCATAGCGGCCGTGGGGGGGGGGGGGAACGTCAATAAACTTCATTTTCCCTCGCTCTTGATATAAAACATTCTAGAAATGCTCATATTTTGAGTTTCGGAAATTCAAAATTAATGTCTCGATTTATTTGCTGCTGTCTAATGTCTTTTGCTATTGATTCATGTTAATTGTTATAAAAAATGTCATGCCTCTCGATATTCCTCTCGGAGGACTCTCTAATTTGGGAAATTACACAACTCATGATAGTTTTTCTCTCCTAAAAAATATTTTTTTCAGAGTCTGCAATGTTTGAAAACGAGAGCATTCAGTTGTATGCACAAGAAATACTCGGGAGGTTGTTAATATATTTTATCCAGTACTCATCAGTTGTGTTTCTTAAAGAATAACATAAGCTCTGTGTCTGATTCTCTTTTTCACTCTCTCACCCCCACACTCAATATATTAACAACTTCGAAGGCTTCTAATGATTTCTAATATCAATTAGTAAAAAGTTAAATGTAATTACTCAATTAGTTGATGCTTTTACTTAATTTATTGTCGTTCAATATACGAGTAAATCACTTTGTGAATCGAAAATTAAGTACAATAATTATATATTCAAATTCATCTAATATCTTCTTAAATTGTTAATGGACACTGGAGGTGATTACCTCAAAAATATTTTAATTTTTCCAAATACTTGATTCTGCTATTAATTTAAATTAAAATTTGTTGTTTCATTATTAAACATTTTTTTTTGTCTCATTTGTCCTATCTATCGATTTGATATTAAAATCTGGGTTCTTTATCCTTCCATTTCTGGGAAGGGAAACTGACTGTCGGATTTTGTTCCTAAAAAATCCCTTTAAATTCTACTCTTCCTTCCTCCCCCGACGGTTTACGGTGGAAATATTATTAAATTAATATAAATTATGTATTGTATAATGAGCAGTATAATATACAAGAAAATTTTTATTTCTGCTTATAAAAATGCTTTGCATTATTAGGTTTGATTGAAAGATTCCTAATTTTCCCTCTCTGTTCATCTGAATTCTTTACCCTTTTAAGGACATTGCATAAATAGAAATCGTTGTTTTTTGGTCTGTGAAATTGGGAACTATTTCTAATATTTTTAAACTCTACATCTACCTCATAAAATAATTTTCTTTAAACATTGGAAACAGTTTTGATCGTTTTAGTGAAGAAATAATTAATGAAGCAAAAAATTTATTTATTCAGTAAAAGAATGATTGCCTTCTCAGACCATACAAAGACCCTTAACGATAGAAATAAACACAAATCTTCGGATATTGTAAGAGAAAAAGTCAATCTCTCACGCTATAAACCCGTGAGCCTTTTGGATTATACAATCCTGCCAAAATCAATAAATTTCATCAAGATATACTTTTTTTTTCCTGGAACTTTCCAGTTAAGTATAAACTATTTCCTAAAAAAAAATCATTTGACATAAAAACGAATGAAAAACGATGTGTATCATCCACAACACATTTCCACACACAAAAAAAAAAGAAGGAAAAAGAAACTAGTTTTTCACTTCTGCCACTTCGCACCATTAGTAACAACACCAATATCGTCTGGAAACCATTCTAAAACATCAGCTAACCACATTGTAGAAGGTAAAGCGATAGAATAGAATCTAGGCGTGTGTAAGAGGGAGAGAGACAGAGAGGAAGAATTTTGTTTGGAACCCTCCAGGGACCCATGCTTTCAACTGTTCGCGGAAGGAAAGGATGATCAGAAAAACAACAAAAGATAAAAACCACCCACGCGTTCGAGATCAAGATTCGAGTCCCTGGAAAGGAAGGGGGGTAGGAAACAATGTTCTTATCTTCGGTTTCGAGGGCCTCACTTCCTCAATGTCTCCCCTGTGGACTACTGAATGGTGAGGAAAATTGGGGCTTTATTGGAAATCTTTTGCCGCTGCTACCGAACGTACATGGAGCATAAATCCTAAGCAGTGAAGGACTTGATTTCCAGGATTGACAGATATATGAAGAAGGATGAAAGAGCGGCTAATCTAAAAGAGGGGTGGCAAGGTGTGGCTTTTTTTCGTTTAAAAAAAATTGATGTTTGTTGAAGGTAATAAATAAAGGGTTCTGGTCTTTCTCAATCTTTTTTTTTATGTTTTTCAAGTGAAATGTTTCAATTTTATTCTAAGCTTGTGTGGTATTTGGCTTAAGATTCCCGTCTACCAGACATTTCGAATTTTCGAAGGCAATGTTCTCTAGATTATGTTATTTATTTGATTTTGATAAAGGGAACCGGAAAAAGCAAAAATATGTTGTAAATTTCTGTGAAATTAAATTTTTCCCACTTATATTTATGTCTAATTTAATCATTTGCATGCGGGGGATTTTAGATTTTTTTAAAATGATTTAAAATATTTTCAAAAACCGTTAAAATAAATTCTACAGAAATCTTCGTTATTTTTAGCATTTTATTACTTTCTGATAAATCCAATTCTGCTCAGATTTGAAGAAGACATTCCATAGGGTTAGCATTGCGTCTACGAATTTATAACGATAAAGCAATCTTCAACGATTTAGATGGCGTTGAAGATAAAGAAACTGGACTCGAATTTTGATATTATAGTCGAGTATAGGGATTCAAGAGGGTTTTTTTCCTGTTCTGCTGGAGCTTTATCTAATTACTTGTCGAGTTTAGTGAACCGGTAATTAAAATTTACCAGTAATCAACTATCTACTTAAAATATTCTAAATTTCTTACATTTCAAAACTTATTAATTCAGTGAATCACTTGTAACTTATTTGAGTCACACATTTGGCATAGGGGTTTGTCTCGTTATATATTTGACCATTGATGGAGAATTTCCTTTAATTTCTGAGTAATTACAAGGATGATTAATTGAGAAAAGAATGTCCCTTATTACAAGATTTTAAAATCATGGCTTTTTTTCAAAGTCCACTAGGAAGTTCATTATTTTTGAGGAACTCAAACTTATAAACATTGCCTTTTTGAACAAAAAAAGATGGCTGGTTATCTTTAAAATTGACTAATTATTCAAAGATTGATTTGTCTTCATCAGATTGTTTGTGAAATCTAGTCCAGAATAAATAAACTATTTTTAAAAAATTAAAAGAATTATGTTTATTTATTTATTTATAAATAAAAGAATTTTTTTGATCGAGTCGTAGTTTTAACAACTCTTAAATATATCTCTAAAAAAGATAATTTAATCTAAAGTCAATATGTAATTAATAGAATTTATTGTGATTTCTATACTTTGATGCTTCCAGTCCTTTGCTTTCTGAAAATTCTAAGGTTGCTCAGAATGTACTATATTTCTGTAAAATTTGATTGCCGTTATTGTTTCTTGTTATTCCCTACCTCAGATTTTAAAAAAAAAAACTTTTTTAATGTAATTAAAATTGTTAAAACTTTTCGCCTTAACTAATCAAGAGTTATTCAGAGTTTCAAATTGTTTTTACTATTTTAAATATTGCGTTTTTGTTCAAGGCAGAAAAAACATTTGTTCTACCGATAAAAAGGTTTTGCATTTGTTTTTTGAATGAAAAAAAAAATAACATTCCTTTTTAGAATAATTTTACGTACAAAATTCCGATTTTTTTTTTAAGTTTTAAATGGAATTTCAAACTTTTAAGTTCCGGTGTTTTTAAAAAAAATTCTAAGCATCATTAATTTTTTCAATAAATATTAATGTTGATATTCATTATACGGTGAAATCAAATACGGAGGGAATACATGAATTTACATTTAATGTTTTTCTCAGTATTAATATTAAACTTCATCACATCACTTAATGAATTTTATTAATATATAACTGATTTTTAACACATTTTGGAGTAGTGTTTTGCAATAAAAATTTAATCTTAACGTCCCTTAGCATTTATTTTGTTATGTACTTTTTCCTAGTGCTATGTAATAGTTTTATATCTTTGACAGATCTATATTTCTTTTACAGACAAGTAATACTTCAGGTCATTAATAAAACTCAAGTTTAAGGTATTTTTGCTGTACAAAATTCAGGTACTCTAAAGCATTAATTTCAAATTCCATAGTATTTTATTATTTATAAAAAATGAATCTTACATGGCTGTTGTCATTACATATTAGTTTATCATGTCAGATAACATCTTTATTTTTTAAATTAAACATAGCATACCTTATAAATTGAAAAAAGGATATTAGGTTATAATAAAGGGGAAAAATTGATACCTTGTATCATATTAATGCCCTAAGCAATATAATGGATGGACGACGAATCACCAAAAAAATGCTATGTGCAATATGCGATCATATATTTTTACGTTGAAACTATCTTCTTGTTTCATATTTTATTATAGGTCTGTTGAGAGTAAATATGGTATAAATTTGGATGATAAATACCATCTATACACATATTTTTAATCGGGAAGGGAAGGGCTTTTATGATGATGAATTTTCTCTCCCTGTCGTTACAGAGAATTTTGCCAACACACATGTTCATTCTACAAACTGCTTCTTACAAAAAATTTCGTATTAATTTCAAGGAAATATATTTTTTTTCTTAAAAAGCTTCTTTTTCAAAAATATTAGATTTCAGATAATATCTTTATACTATGTTCTCAACATTTGATCAGGATTTTGACAACTATTCATACATAAATATACTATCCATAACAAAACCTTTGCATGATAAAAGAATTGTATGCGCCAATATTATAGAAATTTAATTTCTAAGGTTTATTGAAGGAAGATAAATCATTTGTGAAGTGTATGAATTGATGGAAAAAGAAAGATAATTGATTATTACCCACAGAGGTAATAATCAAATTTATTTTAATAAGAAAATGGCTTTTCATGGCTGCAAGTTGAATATTTTATTTATTTATTTTTAAAAATAAGAGTTTATTTATTATTCATTATGGATTTCCAATTTTCTTCAACTTCTAATATTTTAACTTATTTTATCATGTTATATTACCTAAAACTTTTTAGAGTTATTTGAATAAAAATATCGACTGATCTAACAGAATGGAATTTCTAATATCTTATTAGAACGACAAAAATAACTCCATCTAATTATCCTTTAAAAGACAATTTTCTTCGGACACTTTTTAAATT
>BMAW01032666.1:614455-738419 GCA_019974015.1 Nephila pilipes | reverse complement strand
CACACGTAACTTTTAACTCAATTAAACAGATATAATTTTTACTACCAATTTCACAAAGTCAACTTCTTTGATTGACTTCAACTGTATTATTTCGATGAGAAATTATTGTTTGTATATGTTAATGTTGAGATGTAATTCTTTCAATTGAGTTCTTTTACATATCTTTCAATTTTTTGTATTTTTAAGTGGATGATCATATATATACACATATATATACCGTCTGTACTCACAAGTTCTCTGCATCTACCGTCTGTACTTATTAAAGAGCGAGCGTCCATTTTTGGCGGAGCCAACCGTTAGCCTGTTCGTACCGAGCAATACGTAACCGAACGAAGCACAAGAAACAATAATTTCTCATCGAAATAATACAGTTGAAGTCAATCAAAGAAGTTGACTTTGTGAAATTGGTAGTAAAAATTATATCTGTTTAATTGAGTTAAAAGTTACGTGTGGATTTATCAGATTTTAAGAAATTGCATTAAAATGTTTATTTTATTTATGCTAAGAGTAACCTTTAATACGTATACACATTCGTCAACTAGGTGAGCTTAATGTCAAATTATAGAAGGGATTTTACTATTTTCAGAATCAAATTAATTGCTTCTGAAAATAGAGAATATTATTCATATCTTATTTGTTAATTGTTAGAGTAAATAAAATCAGTGTGGATGTCCACTTAATTTTCATTTATATTTTTTTTATAAAAAAAATATGCTCGATTTCATAATTTTGAGACATTTGTACTAATAAGTTTCACTCATGGTCACCATTAATTTTATTGCTTGTTAAAAAATACTAAATATTGTGTTTGAAATTCTTTCAGATCAGTATTAAATTGTTGAAGTTACTTGAATTTATTTCTTATTTCCCCTTTTTTATGATTAAATTTATTCTAACAAAGCTGTGAAAAAATAGTAATAAGGGATCGGTTAAAGTTTCATACCATATATTCTCTTAATAGTTTTTCCGAGTCTTTTACATTTAAAATAGCATTTTATATAGTGTCGTTATGAAATTCGTAACTGCTCCTTATCATACGGTCTTATTTTCAATTAATTAATTTATTCTCATAATAATTTTAATTTATGCCGTAGTTCTGGGAATCTAGATACGCTTTTGAAGTAAATTTACAAATTTCATGGCAATATTCTTTATTTTAAGTATGAAAATATTTTATATGATTCTCTTATTGAACTAAAATACTTCATATGGTGTTAATTTTTTTTTTCCAAAACTAAACGATCTTATTTTTAATTTTTTTAAAATTTTATTTTTTACTCATCAGCTGTTTAATCTGAGAATTATTCCAATTTATTTTTTTCTTATTTAACTTGGAGATTTATATGATGACCTACAAAATGGCAATTAATCAGTTTTAATGAATACACTTGGAATGCAGTTTCTGTATAAATTTATGTTAAAAAATTTACCCCACTCTTCTTTAAGTAGCAAATTTCCTTCACAAAACTATGCTATAAAACTCCATAAAAAGAGTCATAACCCCTCTCAGTATATCTTCTAAATAAATTTATTAAAAAGAACGTTGAAATAAGCAGATTTTCTCCCTTCGCCATTCTCTTTTTAGAATTTTTTTCCCGCCTTTTTCGTGACACTATGACAAAGAACATCAGCACTGGAGCGAAGGTAAGTTTTCCATCTCTTCACTTCGTCGGAATTTTTATTCTTATGGTGGAACAAAATAATAAAGCCTTTCTTTCAAACATTTTCTCCTCCGTTCGTCTTAAATAGAAGCCGTGCGTAATAATAGCAAAAAATAAAGAAAGAAAAAGAACTCTCCATCCAGGTTTGGGTCATTAAAATGTTCTGGCCATCAAAGTTGACGTTTGACAACTTTTTTTTTATTTTACTATTTGCTTTTTCTTCTTTTCAAGATCTTGTCAGCCGCTGTAACTTTCATTTTAAAAAAAAATGATCCTTTTTCAAAGATTGAAGCTTTCTCCGGGAAACTTTTTTTTTTTCATACTTTTATGTAGCCTCTGTGAAAGGGGAAGATTAAAAAGAGCTTTATATGGTACCCCCCTAATACGACTGGCAGCAGCAAATAAAACTTTTATTAGAGGTTTATGGACTGCACCTTGGATTCGTTTCTATGCCTTTTTTACAACCCTGTAACGATGATATTGCGTGATGATCAATCATGAATAAGGAGATAGGTTTCTCTTTATTACTTTAATGATTACTTTGAAACACATTTGATATTAACATTTTTATTCGGAACAGCATATTGTGATATAATCCTAACTACGAGATCTATAAAGCTGAAACATTTAGAATTCGGTTCTACTTTTCAATGCTTAAGTTTGTTACCAAAGAACAGAAAACTCTTAAGATCTCTTAGATATTGATTCAATTAATTATTTCATTACAAATTATCTATCAACTACTACGAAATGAACAGTGCCTCCTCCCATTTCATGCGCCATTCGACTTTTCAAATGTTTAATTTTCGTTAAATGGGGAATAACGTATCGGTTTTACTAGTTGGATACATTGCTTTGTTCTGCACTTTTTTCCTCTTTTAAATTCATGCCAACAGAAATAAGAATTCATCTTTTTCTCTCTCTCGTGCATCACATACATAAACTTTAATTACTTGAATGAGTTTTATATTCTTCATAAGTTTAATTTTCTCCATTTTCGTTTCTCCGTTTAATTCCCCCTCAATTCCTGATCCTTAGGGGAAATTACCATCCATGGTACCTGTACAAGATCTCAAAAACGTTAATAACATTAGCGTAGAATGGTGAAAATTATTGCATATTTTATATTAATGAGTCTTTCAAAATCTGTCATTCTGCAATGTGGTAAGAAGACCGAAGTATAGAATTTGAGGTACCCTTTTCGACACATGACCTGGTACAATATTTGCGTGATCCGTTGTCAAAAGTCTTCTGCGCAACATTAATGATGTTATTTCAATATATTACTCGCAATTTCAGGTTGTAATGAGTCTGCGCGACCCTCTCAAGTAAGTCACAACTACAGCCATAGACAACGAAAGCATTAGAAGCACTAATTACTGACAAGGTAGAGAATTACTTCCTGGCTCGATTGTCTATGGCTCTACAAAAGACACACCTTACATGTTTTCACCGGACCTGAAAACAGGGAGAACGGATTCACCCCTGCAGAATGACCCTCAATTGTCCTTTGTCAAATGGGAGAAAAACAACATCCGCCAAAGTAATAACCAAAAACCTTAACACTAGAGGGCACCACAGCCTAACTAATGGGGAATATAGCCTCATTCTCTCCCCCCCCCCTAAAAAAAGTGGTCGCGGTAGCCTAGTGGTCACGGCTTCGAATTCGTGACCGACGGTTTTCGTTCAGTCGCGGATTCGATCCTTGGCCGCTAAAGACCCGCCGTATGGGGCTGATGCACGTTAAATCTGTCGGGCCCAAAGTCCTCCCGTTAGCATGGTGTGGGTGTTAGGAGAGGGATGCCAGCTCAGGTGTCGTCCTCGTCACTTGACCGTGGATCAAAATTACGAGATCCGTAGCCTATAGCCCTCTTGTTGCTTCTAGTGCCACATTAATAACTAAACTACCCCCCCCCAAAAAAAAAAAAATTAGCCCACTCATAAATCGCGATGGAAATAGTTGATGCGAATACGTCAGATATACTTGCCATCTCAAGACAGATTGCCAATAATATCAAAGGAAACGCGTTCCAAATGACATTCAATGTAGCAGGGGATGTATATCAATTGCAATAATGGCTGGAGGAAGAACTCTTCTTTAAATATTTTTCAGAAAGTCCCTCAACATGTAAAAATTTCATCCCTAAAGAGTGGGCGAGCTGTGATTCAAGTCGTAACTAATAACAACTGGAGTAAATACACTTAATAACTAGCTTGGAAAGGAATTCCTCTCTGGCTCAGTTGTCTAAGGCGTAAGGACAGGCGCATCCCGGATAATTTTTGTCCGGACCCGAAGATGGGGTGATTCAAACATGTCCCCGACATCTGGGTCAACCAACCTCCTGACTCCCAGTAGAGTGCTGAAAGTCTGCTTAAAGGGCATTAGCTACATTTTCTGTTGCTTCTGTCTCAAGAAAATATTTAATTTTTTATAATACATTTACTATGATAAATGATTTCAGTGTTTTTATGTAATGTAAAATGATAGATATTATGAGCATTTGTAGTATTTTTAATTCATAAGTTACTGATATAAATGGTATTGTAACATTTTACATTACATTGTTCTTTCTGTGCTTCTTATTTAAAGTATAGCTTTTTTCTTAGTTTAAAGCTTTCTTAAAAACTAAATATATATATGATAGGTAATCAATCCTACCAATAGAGGGCGCACATAATGGTACGGTCTTGCAGGAATCAGTGTCCCTAAGATGAGGAAGGAGAACGGGTCCTGACCCACGAGAAGATGATGTCTTTTTCTTTGTGGTCGCAGCATTAAGGTTGGACGTCTGTAAGTAGCATCTGACCAGTCCTTTACTTCCGGACAACCTTCAGCCGAAATATTATTTATGTGCATGAATTAACTGTTGCCCAGGCCTAAGAGGCCCATCAGGTGGTAACCTTCGGTCCTGGGGTGCTTATGTTGAGACCGAGAGGCTAAATCCGACTCTGGACTTCCATTTAACTTCCAAAAAGAAATTGGTACTCATTTATCGACCCCGGAGGGATGAATGGCTGATCTGACCCATGACCAGTTACCCAACCCGAATCCACCGGAAATCGAACTTGGGTCGACAGTACTCGCAGTCGGAAGCTCTAAGCATCACACCACCGCTGCCACACATAAGCATGAATAACTATAATGATAAAAAACATTGTATGCGAAAAAAATTTCTGTGTGTAAATAATTATATCACTAATATTATTATCAAACTTAATGAAAGTTGCTTCTATACTATTATTTATATTTTCAATTGCTTAAATACTCTGGGAATAAGTTAGGATGTTTGTTTATCTAGATTTAGGTATGGTTTGGTGAAAAATTAGGAGAGAAAGGTATGTGCTCGGGTGACGTCATCATATCTTGACTTAGGTGCAAAATTCAAGATTCGTCGCCAATAGATCTCGGATCGATCTAACTGATGTTGATTCATAGTACCAAAAATTACAAAAAGAAGTTTTTTTTTTTTTCGATTGCAGTAAATGTATCATAGCTAGTAACTCAATGTTACTTTGAAAATAAACTCGAAGATAGAATCAGAAAAACAAAATTTAACGTAATACATTTTTCTGTGTCATTACACAAAAAACAAAGTTTATACATATAATTTTAAGGACGATAAAAGATTAAATTACAGGAGTTCCTACATTATACAATTGTTTAATGTAGGAATTCCTGAAATTTAGATGCATATTGTTATGAAAAGTTAGAAGTTTATTCTCTTCTCAGCTGATGGATATTATGCTCGTAAAGATGGTTTCAAGGCACAGACAAGGAGAGAATATATATACCAGTCATTAATACTGAATAGGTAAGGTGACATTGGCGACAGACTTGGTGACAATTGTGGTCATCAAAAGTCACCAAATCACTACGTCTGGTGATAAAATTAACTGTTTCGAGTCAAATCAAGAAGTGTCTAGAACGATTATGAAGAGCATATGTGGGAGAGAGATTGTGAAATCCTTTCAGTTAGTATGTGTACCTCTTGCAATATTGATATTATATATTTGAATTGGTTAAATGAATTGGTGGGGTATTGTGGATTTTTATGTGTGTTAATTTTTTTCCTGTTAAAAGGAAATATATTGTATTTATTAGAGAGTGAACTTTTTAAACTGGTGGTATTTGTGGATTCATGTGTGCGTTGTTTCCGTTTAAGGGAAATATATCGTAATTATAAAAGAATCTGATAATAAAATTTCGATTTATTCCGAAAGAACATGTCTGCTAATTCCGAGAACATTTCCTACATTTGAAAGCCTTTCAACCATGTAACGATATGTTTGAAAAAATGCACTCAAAATTATGAAGATCATCAAAGCAAAAATAAAACGATACGATCTTTCAATTTTAAAATATGTGGGTTTTAACTTTATGCTTGACTCATAATCGCAAATTTATTCATGGTATTTGATTCAACTTATCGTTTACCGCCATTTTTTTTTTATTTCTCTCCATGTCAAACACCCTCTAAAACAACTAATAATAATCATGATTCTGAATAATGGTCGAACTGTAATTTCGCCTAACATGTAATTTTAAGATATTCTTAATGTTCTGTGTAATCTATTTAATATGCAGTTTTCTGTTGTTGTTAATGCATAACAGGCTTGTCTTTATGTATGGCAGAATATTCTTTTTTTTTTCTCCTGAGTAAAAACGAACTTAAATGCAAATAAAAAGTTTCGTTAAACTTTATAAACAGAGTCAATAGTATAAAAGATTCATAGGAATCCAGTCTAGACTTTTTGAAAACATTATCTGTTGATAAAAGCACTTTTTTTTTGTTGACTAAGTGACTTTGAAGTTTCCAAAGCTATGTTTATTGATGCTTTTTGCTCCAAGTAAAGTAAACCTCGCTTAATTTTGCTTCTTTTACGGCTTATAAATTGGAAAATCGGAGAGAATATTTTATTCTGATATCCGGAGTAAAACTGGTCCTTTTTTTTTTAACTAGTAAAAGCAAAGCCTTTGTGAAGGCGACTTTACATAATTCTTAATCTCAACTTTTTTAGAAAGAGGAAAGTAAACATCAATATTATTACGTTCTAAAAGGAAGCTTTTCTCACTACATACCGAACTCCGATCATTATTTACAAAAGAAAATAACATTTCACCAAAGATGATTTTCACAAATTTCGCCTTGGGCTTTTTAGAACGCAAGCGCCTAGTGATTACTGCTGCCGAGATTTCAACCTCTGTAGAAAAGATACATGGAAACGAAGCAATTTTTTTTACAGCGCATAAGCTGGTAAACTTTTCGAACCTTGCAAAAAAGCAAAGAAGCCAGCCAGCCAGCCGTCCCGTTTTGTGTGCGAGGCTCTTTTACAAAAAAAGGATTTTAAGTTACTAGACGTTCCCGAAGGTTCCTTTTGTTAGAACACAAGTGGAAGAGAGAGAGAAAAAAGTGCCAACGGCACTGCCAGTGGCAAACAAAAGGAAATAAAAGAAGAAAAAAGGAAAAATCCTTTTTTTTACACAACATTGCTGCCATCGAAACTGAATAAAGAGCTAAGGTTTAAGTCTTTGATGATACCCATTTACCTGCCTTAATGGCTTTCGCTTTAGAGATTGAAAGAACTTGAACGGTAGGAGATGTGTTTTATCTGCTATCGCCAAGAGCTATAAAAGGAAGTGTTCATTGTTCCGCAATATTTGACGTCTGTGTAAGAAGACTGCAGTTAATGGTTAATTAAATATGTAACATTGTTAAAACTTCTTTATAATACTGAACCTTCCTGACGACGTAACGTACTGATCGGATAGAAAAGTTGGTTCTTAATTTAAGCAGCTTTTTTTTTTTTTTTTTAAGTTTATCTTACCAAGATTAAGTGCATTTCTGGTGGATTTTTCTCTAAGAAACGCGCCAACAATAGTGTTCATTAGAAATTCACTCCGAAAGTGTGATTAAAAAGCTCTGCATAAAGAACTTGCATGGAAATGAATCCCTTTAGGCTACTTTTCTCTTAAAACGTCTTTACTTTCTTCCTTTCGTGGACAAAGCGTGCCATTTGTATTTTTTATGTCCTTCGACAGTGAAAACAGAATTAGTAATTGACGAGAGAACCCTCGCCACTTAGGTTGTAAAAGAGGATACTCACCTTCTAATTGATAATGCAGAAAAGAAATTGTTTGGCCTCGAAACGGAAGTTTGCTGCTTGTTTACTGGTTGGTTCTTTTTCAACTTTAGATCTTTTACGGAACATTTGAATTTAAAAACACTTTTATGTGCGTTTAAGATGGTTTTTATTGGCTTTTTCCAAGACATAAACAATGGGTATATTTACGAGGCTCGATTAAAAAATACCCGCGTTAGGAATAGGGTAATTCACTGTTGTATTGTCCATTCATCGTTTTCTCTTTCTCTATGAAATCCATGAGAATGGTGCCTTTCTCATGTCCAAAAAATAGTCACTATATCATTTCTGACCGATAAAATTGTCATCGCCTACTCTGAGAAAGATTCACCGGAAACAGCCCATTGTTTCAATTGTTGCTTGGACGAATTCATGTCTTATCATCAAAGACACAAGATTTGGAAACAAATCATTACCGAATAAAAATTAAATTGTGAATCAGAGTCACATTTATTTTGACACCGTTTAGCAGATGGCAGCACAAAATGGTGACACCAACTTGCTTTATCAACGCTATCTGTAGTCGGAAACAAATACTTTTGAAACTCTATGAACCACGTGTAGTTGTATAAATTAGCTGCCTTTTTCACACTGCATTTACAATTTTAAAAAAAAAATCAGTTTTCACCTGTTGTGACGACTGTTCTAATAGATTCTGAAAAAAAAATTGTATCGCAATAACAATGTACAACTAAAGTTTTTTCAAATAGATAATTTTTTTTATTGAATTAAAATCATTTTTCGGGTTTTTTTATGAATTTTTTTTCACAAAAAACTAAGAAATTCTGTAAATGGAATTCCACTGCATAATAAAACGAACGAACGTGGTGCGTTTTATTACCTAATAATTTGCAGTTTTGATTTAATATTTTTAATTAATTCCCTGAAAGAATAAAAAAAAACAGTTGAAAAAACATTTAAAATGTTTTTGTTCCAACTCTACAATTACGATTTCAGTACCACTATTGATTTTAAATAAGTGGATGTCGGTATTAAAAAAAAAATTGCACGCGTGTAAGGTTATACTGTTTATTTTGCTAGAATCACACAACTTTAATTCAAAATTATTCGTTTTAATTATTTTCTATAAAAAAAATCCTTTTTGGAAATGCTTATGAATTAATTTTATTACCAAATCATTCTGCGTGTCATTTTCGGGTAATTAGTTGAAGTAATTCAAGCTCATTTTGAAACAATAAAAATAAATTCGAATTCTCTGGAAAAATCCATTTATTTTATTAGTCCTCAACACAACTCTCGTTGAAAACATATTTTTATGAGCCTCTGATTATTCACTTTAAATTTAGCGCTCTTTCATTTATTAAAAAAGAAAAAAGTTTTTACATTTCTTAAAAATCAACCTTTTATTTCTTCGATGTGGACGCGTTTAATCCTACTTTAAATTCATTTTACATTGTTGCACTTCGAACTTCCATTAACATTTTTTCACCGGGTCATTAGAAAATTTCCACCAGTTAAATACTTCGGTTTGATTTTTAACTTTTTTTTTCTCCCCCTCCCTCTGTTTAAACGGTATATAAAGGTTAGGTAGGAACTCCGCCATTAAAGTTCTCGAGTTTCTGTTGCCATTTTCGAAAATTGAAGTTGCTGGTTTAAGCTCTAATGAGGCAGACGATTTTCCCGATAGCTAAAACGGAACTCTTTAATGAGGCTCTTTTAGCAGCGTAATTGTGTCGTAATTTGCGTCATCGTTCGAACGACTTTTGAATATTGAGAGATCCCCAGCCTTGAAATAAAATTCGGTTACAGTTTACGGGTATTATAACAGATTTTTTTTTCTTTTGCTTTCTTTTGGGGCTTGTATTACGATAAAAGTAATTGATTGCGAAAAAGAGAATCTTGAACTCTAGATCATGAAATATAAATAAAATAAAAATGAGATACAAAGGATTTTTATATTTTTTTTCCCTCATTTTATTGAGATTAGCTATAATTATGAATCGAAAA
This sequence comes from Nephila pilipes, assembly GCA_019974015.1. Lineage (NCBI taxonomy): Eukaryota > Metazoa > Arthropoda > Arachnida > Araneae > Nephilidae > Nephila > Nephila pilipes. The sequence goes on along the minus strand of BMAW01032666.1, from coordinate 728,649 downwards.
CCATTTATTATATTTTTTTATTCTAAGTAGTTAATCCATGTTTATTTCTTATTAATCCTTATTAGCTTTTATTTTTAATTTTTGAAGATAAAATGCGATTACACTTGATTGGGTTTCTGAAGCTATTATTTTGGATACTTTTCTTTCTTGAGCTTTACTTATTATTCTTTATTTTATTACTTATCCGTAAAAGCGTCAATATTTTTTAAAATGCGCATAAATTTTCTATCATTGAACTAATAAGTGGAAAGCAAACAGTTACATTGACGTAATTCTGATTTAAGTGAGATGAGTTTATATACGTAACTAACTTTAATGAAGCAAGGAAAGAATTCTCACTTATTTTTGACCATGATAGGGTTTTTTGAAAGATCAAAGAACATTTTCAGGTATCACCTTCATCATCTGAAGAAGTGGTTCAGAAGCTACGAGAGTTTTCGTTTAAATCAGCTTAATCCGACGGAGGGGAATTAGCGACCGGCAAGATCCGAGTTTTATTCTCGACTCTACATAAGACTGTCTTAAGGATTACTGGGAATTATTCTATACTGCACACCCAATCTAAGTAATATTCAAAATCCACATTTGTGTAATGGTAGTGTGAAAAAGGGACTAAGAATATACGTGATGGAATCTTATAATTTGAAAAATTTTATATTCCTAAATGTATGTATATTGTATGATCTTAATCATCTGATTTTAGATTGGTTTGGTTTCAAATTGTCCATTATGTAATTCTTATGTAACTGTAATTAAATAAATAAACCATCAATCATACGTTTCGTATACAATTATTATTTCTGTAAACTAAACTAATTTTTATTTAGTTAGAAACAAATTATATTATGAAGAAATAAGAATGTTTATAAATAAATTTTTATTTGAGAGAAAGGAAATCCCCCCTTCCACGAAAAAATTGAAACAACTGTTATTAAATATAAGTAACTTTTTATATGAAGGTAATTTATTTTTATACTTTCCCCTCCTAGATCAATACTTGTTTTCGTTCACTTGATAATTGTCTGGGACAGAATCTGTTATGTAAGGAAGAGTGGTGATCTATGAAAATCTTTTTTTTTTTCAGGAAGGGCTTGCTATGTGATTAAGATTTGAGGAACAAATTCCGCGTAGATGTTTCTTTTCTCAACATTCATTGGTTAAAATCCATCGAACTATCTTCGTTTCAAAATTCAAACCATCGACATCATTTGGAAAGGAATACAATAATCTCATTGCTAGTAGATGAAGTATATATTCAGGGATATCTCTTCTGTAATGCCTGTCGAAGGATCATTATTAGCATCATTCATCATAGCATCCTCTCCTTTTCAGAAGCAAGTTTACCCTCCATACACATTATGCAACTTGTGATAGGACTAATATAAATTTTATCTATCAATTCAATCATATCCGCAACTTCATTCATTAACCTTTCATTGCAAGCTTTCAATCACTTCCACGGATTTTAACACAACATTTAACTGCCTTTTTCTACGTGCTAACAGGATCATTCTTTCCAAGGGAGATTTGCACGATGTCAGAGCACTAGTCAAAACGCCGGTAACGAATTTTGCAAAATCAAAAGTGGCTTCGTTATTTTTTTCCTTTTTTATTTTTAATCTAAATATTCATACATTTGTATAGAATCACGCAATTGTTTCACGGCCACCAATCCAAGATTAAGTTGGATGCTTTGAGCCAGAGTCACTACGCTTGTTGATCGCCGACTTGTGACATGAGTAAAAACTATGTTTTGTTGCGCTTGCACAAACACACGCATTGTGATTGTTGATCACACACTTTTATCGCGAGGTGGGAAAATACATGGAAAATTAAGACTTCAAAAGGTAGACAAGTGCTTAGAGTATAATACTATAGAAGTTTATTGAATAAGATGCAACCAGAGTTATATGTAAAATCGAGAAAAGGAACAACACGACTTTTGATTTTAGACTCTCTTCGCCGAATGTCAGAGAACCAAGAAGAAACTTAAAACGCATTCCCAGACAGAAAATTATCCCAATTTTCATGAAAATTCGGGACGTTGTAACAAGTACATCCACTTATGACGCTGTTCACTTAAAATTTAGGAACGTTTCAAATACTTGCAAATTTTCAATTGAACATGATAAGTTCAAAACATATTTAGCGTTAGAGTATAGATGACCAAACATGGAACACATTTTACACCCGTAAAAAGAACTTTAATTTAGTTAGAAATTAGTAATATTATAAAATACACTGCGACATAAAAAATAGCGAAGTCATGATATAAAATTAATTTTCGAGTCGTTTGTTATTACGATAAGTTCTCTAAACATTTCGCTCCTATGCTTTAACATTACACAAAGACAGCCTTAAGATATTTTATGAAACTCGTCTTCCTGTCGAAAATCTAATTAAATTCCTTATAAGTCCGCAAAAAATCGTTGGCAGATCAAATAATTTAATTTTATGTCATTCTGCATTATATTTGTTGTTATATTATCATTCCTTGTGATATTATACCAATTCGTGCAATGTAAATTTTCGCAAAATGTAATAAATTTATTATTTTATGGTATGAAATTTGTTTCAAGGACCCCAAGTCAACTTTTGTTTGTGTCGGTTTTATTATAGCTTACACTTTTAATAATGATTTTCCGAAAGGCAAAAGAGATCAAGGACCTTGGAAATAAATGTGTCCCATGTTATTTTATAGAATTAGTCGAATAGTTTCAGAATTTTACTCTATTTTCAGTTTTGAAGAAGTATTTGGGCATAGCCCACATCTTAGACGTTATTTTACCTACACATCTTTCTCCTTTCTTACTTATGACTCAATCTTCTTACACACACATGTATATATATTATATATATTATATAATTTCTATAAAGCTTCAGCAGGGCCAAATGTCGTGACAACTGAACAAAGTGTTTCGATATACGAGGTGCGGTTGTTAAATAACGTGACTGACGCTGTAAAACATTTTATTTTTATGTTATACATATTTATTTATTACCACCTTCAATATTCACCTCTCCTCTATCCATGCAAAATTTCCTTCGTACGAAACAGTGTTGGAAGTCTTCATCTGTCAGCTCCTTCAGGACGCGTGCCGCTTTCTCTTTCACATTTTCAACGGACTCAAATCTTGTTTCTTTTAAGTCACATTTTACCGTAAGAAACAGACTGAAGTCGCAAGATTCGACGAATAAGGCGGATAGGCTAACATTGGGATGCTGTACGTAGCTAGAAACCTTTTGACAGGCAATGTGGAATGAGCCGGCGCATTGTCTTGGTAAAAAAAATTTGCCGTACGGATCCTTTGTCAATTCCTACAGTCTCAGCAATCGCACGAATGCTTAAGTGACGATCAGATCGAACCAAATTACAGATTATTTCGAAACTGACGCTCATTTTCGACGTGAGAGGGCGAACTGGTCATGATTAATCTACGTCTTCTCGGCCATCTTGAAAACGTTTAAACAGCTCAAAAACTCGCGCACTCGATAAACATTCATTGCTATACATTTCTTTCAATAAATTATAAGTTTCAGTAACGGTTTTTCCAAGTTTCATGTGAAATTTTACTACAATTCGTTGCTCACTTATCATTTCTTTGGCGAAAATAAATAAATAACTGTAATGAGAAGGAAGACTATGAATATATGGATTTGCTTACAGAAACGAGAGGCACTGCATTCGAAAAAGAAAGCTTAACACTACACAGCTACGTTGGCGTTTGTCGAAAGCGTGCTTCTTCTGTAGTAGCGCCTGTTTCGTTGTTTAATAGCCGCACCTCGTAGTAAGAATGTCATAGAAGAATTATATTAAATTATGACCACGTATAAGAAGTTGATCATGTTTTTTAACAGTGATCACCATTCTTTTGTACCTTACCTTATATTACATATATAAATTACATAAAAGACTTCATAGACACTTAAATGTCAACACTTCTTCAATGCTGATTGCCAAAAATTGCTTTATTTTATCCAAAGTTGGCAAAAATATCCAGAAATTCAATAAAATACGACATATGTTTCGAAAATATGTCACATATTATCAAAGGCAAGGAACCAGAATAATGACAAGTGCCCTCTATTCATTGTTCAATTAAAGACCGTTACGCAAAAAAGGAAGACTTACTACACAGAACTGCTCTGGGAAATCACTAAAAATGGGACGATTTTGTGTGTAACTCTCTTCCCTTTTGTCCGTTACCCATCGATCTCGAAAGCGAAGAAAAGAACCGATACAATACTCCTCTGTAACAACAAAAAGGGCTCCCGCCAACTTCACTTTGATGATGGCAGAAGAAACAGATCTATAAAGATGATCTAAGGATAAGTCTCCGATAATTCAGTGCATTCGATTACGTTTCCCTGATAATTCTCTGTCGTCTTCTTCCTTTTTCCCCTTCCTACTTTAGCCTCAAGAAGATAATACTCATTTGTGTTTAGTTTATCTCTCGTGTGGCGGTTGTTAATTCAGATTCATGGCTAAGATCTTTAGGTTAGTGATTAAGCGAACAATTCTTATGGTAATGCTTTTGTGATGGACTCCTGAATAAAGTGATTGAATTTAGTTACTTTAGCTGAGGAGTAAATATTGTAGTATAAAACTTTTAGGGGAAGTACGAGTGTGGTCTGAAAAATTTCCGACTTAACGTAGATACAAGACATTTTTTCTTTAAATTTTATTTTTATTTTTCTACATAGTGTAAGTCTGCACACTTCTCCCAGCGATGCTCTGATCTCTTTTACCCATCCAAATAATACCCTCGGCGTCTTTTTCTCTGCCAAATAATTGTTTACGAAGGTGATGGCCTCCTTATTTGACGAAAATCTCTGTCCTCCAAGCGCAGTTTTTAAATTGGGGAACAAAAAGAAGTTGCTTGGGACTAGATCTGGTGAGTAAGGAGGGTGGTCAATCAGTTCAAACCGTAATCCGTGGATTTTCGCCATGGCAACCTCTGAGATGTGAGACGGTGCGTTATCTTGATGAAACAGAATTTTTTTTTCTGCTAATATGGACGTTTTTCCGCAATTTCTGTCTTCAACTAGTCAAGTAATAATGCGTAGTATGCTCCTGTAATGGCTTTTCCTGTCTGAAGATAAAAGATTAAGATAATTCCATGACTATCCCAAAAAACAGTTGGCATCACTTTCCCAGCCGAAAAAACAATTTTTGCTTTTTTTTTTTGGAGTCGATTCCCCCTTCGCAGTCCACTGTTTTGGCTATATTTTTGTTTCGGGCGTATAATGTTGTATCCAAGTTTCATCTACAGTAATTAATCGGCACCAAAACTGCGACAACAGAGCTTTGAGAATGTTCAATCTAACACGTATTTGGTCCAACGCGAGCAAACGCGGCATCTAATGCACGGACATCTTTCTCATGCCTAAATGTTGATTCAATATGTAACAAACATGTTCTTTGGACATGTGCATAGCCTCTGCTATCGCTTTCACTTTAATTGGACAGTCGTCTTGTACCATTTGGCGAACTTTAGCGATGTTATCGTCAGTGGCTGCAGTTTTTTGGATATGCCGAACGTTCATCGTCTCCCAGGCTGGTACGGCCACGTTTAAATTCAGCTGCTTAAATTTTCACGGTAATAAATGATGTTGCAAAATCCCCGCGCACAATGTTCAACTCGTCTTTGATTTGCATATGCGCATTGCCTTTCAAAAACAAATATGTAATGACAGCTCGATTCTCGATTTTTTCCATTTTCGCAAAAACACTCTCATCGACTCGCTCAAACGATTGTAAGCAACAACTGCGCGTTCAAAATGGCTGAAATTTTGGTGAGTACCAGTCAAAAGATATGCACTCACATTCCCTAGCTTTTATTGACGCGTGCTGCCATCTTCACGCTAAGGTCGGTAACATTTTATACCAACCTCGTAGCATTGCATGGTTTGTTACACAGAAATTGAGATAAAATAGAATAAGCAGACACACATTTCTGCTTAGGATTTCTTTTGATTCCCCTAAAAAAAGCTTTCGCTAAAAAAATCTGTCTCATTGGCAATCTTGTAAAAAATTATATTTTGATGGAAAAAGTTTTACTACTGTTAGATGCCCTTTTAATTGGACATTTTGTGCCGAACCCTGGAAAATTACCGATGACAGTTGCGCAGGAAAAAACCAAGAAAATTAGATAACACATTTAATAAATCTTAAAATCTTGGTTTCTATGAAAAGATGGAGAGGATTTAAAATAAAGAAAAAGGAAACATCCAAAGTAATGTTTCTCGAGGTTGAGAGCGAAGATAGATAACGCTTCATCTATAAAATAAATAAATTTTATTATATATTCAAAATAATTTAAAATGTCTGAAACAGCGGAAAATTCGTTCGAAAACTCTAAGTGAAAAAAAGTATACTATTGAAGGGATTTGTACAAGTATAGTAAATAAAAGTAGTGGAGGTATTAGAAAAGAAAGACGTTGTGTAACTTGACTGCTCATGAGATGGAAAAATGATGTTCACAACAATTAAGTTATTTTGTCTATACAAGACCCAAATATTTCTTCAAAACTGAAATTAGAGTAAAATAAAACTATGTTTTCTCTCAATTAGACTGAATTATACCGTTTCGTACACTGGAGAAAATATTCCATCACTAGATCTCTGTAAGAGAACATGGAGCAATTACAAGAAGCGTTTTTTTCCCCTTAATACTTAGTTACGAAGTAATAGATTTACTCTTTTTTTTATCATGTCTAATTCTTTAGAATTTGTTACTAATGTTTTAAGTTCTAGGGGGGGAGGGTATTTTTTTTTTATTTCTGGTGTGTATGTAAGATGTGTTACAATGGTTTTGCACAGAATATTGATAGATAGCTAATCAACTCCAATTTTCATTATTTACTACCTCTGATTCTGGCATCGGGCCGCGGTAGCCTAGTGGTCAAGGTCGTGGACTAGCGGCCGGCAGTTTTCGTTAAGTCGCGTGTTCGATCCTTGACCGCCAAAGACCCGCCGTGTAGCCAGGGCTGATGCTTGTTAAATCTGTTTGGGTCCCAAAGTCCTCCCTTTGGCGTGGTGTGGATGTTAGGAGGGGGTGCCAGCTCAGGTGTCGTCCTCGTCACTTGACCGTGGCTCAAAATTACGAGGTCCGTCGCCAATAGCTCTTGTGTTGCTTCTAGTGCGACGTTAACAAAAACTAAAATAAACTAAACTCATTCCGGCATCGTAAAATCAAGATATTTCTCCCTTCCTACAAATGGAACATATTTACATTTAAAGGGGGCGTGTTGTCAGAATAAACCGTTGTGAACGTAAATCAAACACTCAGTGCATTCAAATTCGTTATTAAATGATCCATCGCGGTATTTCGTTGTTTGTTCCATAGTTAAAGAGGTATTTATTTTTTTTAATGCTGTTATAATAAAATCTCGAAATTATGCCCCAATCGCTGCTACAACAGCTAAAAACTTTAAATCTAGGAGGAAATCGATGCTGTTTAAATCAAATTTACGTTCAAAAAATTTATTCCATACATAAAAGTTAAATTATGAAATGGGATTTGCTTATAAAAATCCATATGTTTTAGAAGTATAAGTGTCAAATCAGAATGCAAGAATTCAATGAAATAAACATTCGAAATAGTAATATTTTACTAAGAATGCGAACAAAAAAAGAATCTAAATATGAAGGAGAAATTTTTAGGAGTGGGAGGAAAATTCCAAATAAGCTGATAAAAGAAGAGGGTTTGTTTTTAGCAGGAGAAGGAATATTTTTAAGTTTTTGTGGTCACGGGGGTGTCTGTTCTTATCGATTCAAATTGGTTCTTTTACAAAAAAAAATAAGATCAACAGGGACTGTTGTTTTAAAATGGGAAGTGATGTTCCCTTCGATAAATTATATTAAAATAGTAGATAAAAATATCTTCAAAAAATACAGTTTGAAGAAAAATAATGAATCGAAATGAGATGCCCAATCTGATAAACTCCATCCTCTCATAGATTTGTTTTCTCTAGATAAATACGAAATTCTAGACTCCGAGGTACTCCCATTTTGTTATCTTTCTCCCATAGAGTGCAATGTCTTAAGTAAATGCTGGTGACAATCCCTGCGATGCTTTAATGATCTTTCCCTGTTTTTGTCACTCTTTCTTGTCAACCAAGACTTTTTTCCCCTCTCTATTTCATTTTACGTTTAGATCACGAATAAATATTTGTAGCAATAATTCACGCGGTGCCTTTGTTGACAGGAAATTAGTATTTGATGTAGTTTGGCTAAATATATCCGTGGCGTCAAAATTGTTAAGAAGTCAATTAACTTTTAGATTTGTATTACAATGATTCTAATGTAACGAAATTAAATAATCTCGTAAATTTGCTCATAAATTGTTTAATTATCTCGAAATATCTCTGGAAAAAAGAAAGACAAAAACGATCCGCTATTTAAAAAATATTAAGAAATAGCTAAAAACATTTAAAATCACGTTTAATGTTTGTTAAAATTAATTATAAAGATTAATTAATTATAAAAAAATTATAAAGTTAATTAATTATAAAAATTATAAAAATTAATTAATTATAACGAAAAACTTACTTTTGAGAAATAGTAAGATGTTTAATATATCGTTAAATATCTAAGTATCTTTCGAAAACGAGTTTTTTTTTTCTTTTACCATTTTTAGCACAACATAAATACAAAAGGTTTCTTTTTTAAGGGATGATAATTTTTTATTTAAATAACTTATTTAGAGGTTTGTTTTCATTTGTTTTAGTATTTTGAAGAATTCTAAGAGAGAACACTTGCTTCTTCATACTCAAAAACAACAACCATTTTGAGTGTTTTGAAGAGGGGAAAGCAAATATTAAAGATATTTTTTTAAAAAAAATATCAGTAGTGTACTCATACAGATTTTCAAACTCCCAAAATGTGGTCACTCAGAGAAATGTCTCATTATTTTATTTTTAAATGAAAATGCAATAAGCACTGGATATGTTAAAAAAAAATAACTTCATTTGTAAAAAGGGATCCTTTTTAGATGCTTTATTTTGGATAAGTGTTTTAACAGTGTTCAGTGTAGTGTTAAATAATAAGTGAAACTTGCCGAGGAAAATAATTCTTAAATATATAACAAAAGATAGTAGAGAAAAAACTTAACAGCTGTTTGCTTTAAAATATTTATGTTAAATAATTGTATAATTCTTGTTTCGTTTATGACGAACTTCCTTCATTTCTTAACTCTATAGCCTTCTTAAAATCTAATTAAATATTCTATAAGTTCAAATTCCAATTCGAGATACGTAAGAAAAAGACAATACAGTTTATTATCTTTCAAAGAATATGTTAAATTTCTATCTCTCTCTAATCCCCTCATAACTCAATTAATCCTAGTTTATGTTTAAATAATAAAATTCCTTATTTTTTAGATTATAAACCACTTCCAACTACTATTAATATAACTGATTAATTGCAATTATTCACTCAAATCTACACATCTATTCGATTGTCTTTATCATCTAATTCTCATCTTTTTCTCATTCAATTCCATTTCACTAAGAAATCATTATCTCTATATCAGTTCACTACATTTCTTATCTTCAGATAATTTATCTAATCACGTTTCATTTGGTTGGAAAGGAGTTGTAATTCTATGATATTCAAATTACAAAAAAACTTCCTATGATAGTAAGAGAAAACCGCGAATAATCCAACTGCAGCAGAAAAGTTGAGTCAATCTGATTCAGTAATTTGCACGGAGAGCTCCACTAATTAAATAACATTATTTTTTATTTGTCCAACAGCTTGCCACCAAGATGAATAATTTTTAACAGCTGGCATGCATTAGTTTGATGTTGTTATTGAAAGGTGGTGTCTCCTTCAAGTGGTTGATGAGTCAATCTCACTCAGCATTTCCTCAAAGTGACATTTTTGTTACACGGCCGACTCTTCTAAAAAGTTTAATTTCTCTTTCCAAAGATGTCGAATTAATACACGAGATGTTAGGAAATAATGAAGGCTTGTCAAGTGATGGTGATGTTAGAGACCCATCATTAGAGCTAGCATTATGCAGATTCTGCACAAAAAATTGACGAAGCTGAACTGGAGCATCAAAAAACTAGACTAAAGCCTTTGTTATGTTAATGAAAAATTTTAACCGAGGAAAACTTAATGATTCGAGCCACCGACAGATATTTAGTTTAGAATGCATGATGGCTAATAGCATAACAGTAGGCGAAATACTAGTCTTCAAAAATGATCAACCAGATTCTTAAGAAAGGGGGTCTCTGTTTTGACTCCAAAGTCAATAAGTCGAAGTATTATTGCAATAAATGCTTCTGTTATGTTTGTTAAAGGCTCCCGTCTATCGGCCATTTTGATTTCGTCAGCGTAATGTTAATCTTATGGAATTTCGACTAACTTTCTCGAATCTTTACTATTTGATGATCTATTTGAATGCAATAAAGTGCATCTGAAAAAGCAAAACATAATGAAGGCTTCTACAAAATTGCTTTTTTCCTCCGAATTTTAAAAGATATTTTAAAATATTTTGTAAAGACTGAAGAATTTAAAAATGAATCATTAAAACAGGGTTAAAAATATTTTTAAAATTCGGTGTGGAAACGTAATTTCGCAGGAACCTTCGTCATTTTTCAGATGCACTTTATTGCTTGCAAATTGATAAAATAATAAAGATTTATGAACAGTATTCGAAATTCCATAGGATTAACATTACGTCCACGAAACCAAAATGGCCGGTGGACGGGAGCCTTGAACCTTGCAAAAGTATTTTGTCATTATTGTGTGATTAACATAATATTTTCACATTATTTTTGTTGTTGCTGCCTCTCATTAATCGAAAAAAATCTTCATTAAAAAAATTATAAATTGGGATATATTATGTGATAGATATTAAACAAGGGATCTAAAAACATGTTTTACTTAATGATAATAATGTGATGAAAGAGAGCCATTTAAATTATCCTAAATAATAAACGTGGTAATTTAACCATATGTTCATGGTATGACATCAGGAATTTGTGGCCGCATTTGCCGAGTGGGCATGCTCTCATGCTCGTGGCTGTTGTTTTCATCGAGGCGTGAATCAATTGACGTCAGAAGTTTTCACGTTTCCGTTGCTGGATTAATAATGAGAAATTAGATTCTATGTTGAAATTCCAAAATTTGATGAGAAGATTGTTTTTTTAAAAAAATTTTATTCATATAGTATATTAAAAATTAGCCGACCTATCTTTTTTATTTATAACTATTTTTGCGAGAAATTTGAAATTTTTTTTGCTAGGATTGGAGATATTTAACATATCTGGTAGTGGATGTGTCGATAGTTTTGATTGCATAGTATGTAATATAAATTAAATTTATGAAATTTCCTCTTCTTTTTGGTTGTTTCATTTTGTAAGTAATATTTTGTTCTATTTTTTAGATTTCTTACAGTGAGCCCATGTTTATTCTATAAGTTTTTATATAGATATTCAAAATACTTAAATGAATAGTTTTTTGTGTGTTAGTACTCAAAATGACGTTTTTAAAAGTAGTCGAAAGATATATTGATAATTTGAATTGGGCAGTTAATAGAAATGATTGCCGCCAACCACTGTTGTTGCTTTTAGGCTAATTTAACTTTGAATGGCTATTTTAACATCTGATAGACTCTATCTTCGTGAGTTATTTCGCTGTAATTTGCAGGATCCTATCATATTCTCTTTCTTTAAGTAAATTAATTATCCTATTTACCTCAATCTGATGCTTACTGTTATTTTGCCTAATTTCAAAACTCTCCCACAAATCGCATTGAACAATTACTAGAGCAAAAAATACTTACTAATTGGCCTTAGAAAAAAAATTTTCTTTCTAGCTTAGTTGTCTAAGGAGCATCGAACAAAGCACCTCTACGAACCCACAAACGGCCAAATCAAATATCTCCCAACGTAATTCAAGTTTAACACACCTTTTCCAAAGTAGTGACAACAGACCTTCCGCCGAAGTGATGATCCAGGAATTCTATACAAAACGGATGCACATTCTAGTCAGGAATTGTTGGTTGAATGTATATCCAACGCAAAAATTGCCTTGAAGTCTAACTAAGACATACTTACAATCATAACTAGTGGTAAAAACGACAGCCATCATGGATCATATATAACCGTCATCTCAACTGGAAACTGCCGATGACGTCAATGGAAACCGTGCCGAACAATACTCAGCATAACAGGAGGTGTGTATCAATTGCAGTAATGGCTGGAAAACAACATTCTCTGAATTTCCTGCGGAAGATCTCTCAACAATAAAAAAACACTTTCCTCCCTAAAAAGAGTATGCGGTGACCTTTTTCCGCAAGTCTTTACCAGCAATTACAGAAGTTAAGAGTGCGTAATAATTGTTCCAAGAAGGACTTCCTTTCTGGCTCAATTGTATGAGGAGCAGTATAAGGCGCATCGAACAAGGCATGCATATGGATCTGCCAATACCCCGCATTCACCGCACACTGCGATAAACATGGAATTTACTTGCTTGTAAATGATGAACTGTAGATCTGAATACTGGAATGGCCAGGTTATTTGAAATTTGATGGACTGGCCTTTTTTTGACAGCAAGCGGCTTTCAAAAGCTGTCATTTTGCCTTCAAGATTTCTTCTATGGTCTCCCTGTAAATTTCTTTATTGCAGATGCGCCACGTTACAAGATATTATATATACTATATGTGCATTGCATGTGCTTAGAAAATTACACACGAAACCTTCATTCCTTCTAACTTTTAAATTACCTTCTAAATTTTAATTTTTTTTTCAGTTTTATCAGCTTGTGAGAACTCGGTGTTGCTAAGCATATCGCAAGAAAAAACTAAAAACTTCTTTTATATTCCACAGCAATTATATCACAGGAAAAGTGCTTGGAATATGCAATTTTTCCCAATTCTGAACTTGTAACAGGGCAATTGAAAAGTCCCCGGCCTGACACATAGATGGTGCTACTAGAATTAAATCCATGTGTTTTTTAGTTAGCCCTAACCCTGACAAACTGAGTCATGTTTTGAATTGAGGTAAATTCAACCAACAGCTCTAGGCTAGGATATGCTGCCATGAAGTGTTCGAATTCTAGGTCACCACATCGGCGGAAGTTATTAGCCTTGGTGACGGGACGGATTTGATATGCCCACCTGCAAGTTTGCAGAAAACAAGTCCGGTGTGTTTTATGTTGTGCCTTAGATGACTAAGCCAAAAAAAAATCCTACTGTATCCCTTATTACCCGTAGTGCACTATGTGCGGAGCGGGGGGTTGGTCTCTCGAATTATGTATCCCTTATTAGGCACATTTCCTTCTGTCGTTGTTAATTTCGATTTATTGGGGTCGCCTCAATTGCATAAAAAATACTTTAAACCCGAAAAACTGAGGGAAAATGCGTACATTATACTAGATTTACTCAAGTGGTGGATAAACAGAAAACCATAATTAATTGACGATTCGTATAGTTATATATCTACTTTTAGGACAGAATATTTTTTTTATTGATTCACGTTTACTCGCATTACTAAAGAAATACGCACAAAATTTTAACTTTTTCACTTTTGTTCTCATAATATTATAACTTTCATATATAATTTATATTGCACTGACAACTTTATTTTAGTTGCTACCTAAAAAACACTAGTCCTTATATTTATGAGAAGCGCTGTATAAAACTCTTAAGATTATGTCATCGGTACCACTAATGGATAATACGTTTACCCTCTGGGAATATATACATACTCTGCAAAAAATATTCGGAGAGGGTGGAAAAACAAATTATGTAAACAAGATAAATAATATCGTCATGAAATTAATAAATATCCTCTCTAATCTTATTTGTCTTCTTCTTATATTGAAATTTCAAAAGTTCTAATTAACGTTAACTGTGTCAATTATCTATGATAAAAGTGTAATTTTGTTCTAAAATATTTTAGTGTATCATATTGAAACCATTCTCATTGTACTCTTTTTAATTCGTGAAAAGCTAAAATTATACGTTTTCTACAAAACGGAGACCTTTCTATCGGCATCCAAGCATAAAATCCAATAATTTCAGCCACAAACTAGTTTTTATTTATACCGAAAGCGTGTAAGTATCGAACATTACAAATAGAAACCTAATGTTTATTTTATACCACTATCAACAAAACGTCTCGCAACAAATGACTATGTTGGGAATCATTATGTGGCTGTGATCTATCTTACTTGATCTATATCTGGTTTTAGATATTTTTTTGCCATCCTTTTCGCTGTCAGATAAAGATCTGCTTGCCATTAAAGTGTCGGTTACGGATGCAGTTAGTCTGTGATGAACTGATGTGTTGACAGCGAACTCCCATTTATATCGTTGGTAGTTAACTGTGACGAAGGAGAGCAATTTGCAGAACATATCTTTCGGACTTTATTGGTTTTGCTGTAATTCTTATTTCGGACTTGTATCACATTCTCTTCTTGGAAAAAGATGGAGTTTTTGTAAGTGTTCAAGGAAAAGAATGTTTATGAGTGCAGGAAAGTATTTGAAGTTGTATGATTTATAGTTTGTTAGATATTTCGTATTTGTTCCCCATAAGTTAGCTGAAGAAATTCTAGCGAAATAATAAGACGCTTAGAGCATTAACATTGAACAAGATACTGATATGAACAACTTCATATAATGAATGTTTTTTATTTATGTTCTCAAGAATTTCTAGTGAATATTATAATTGTAGATAATTTACACCGTTCTTCTTTCATTATTTAATTCTCCTGCCCTCTTTCAGCCAAAAATACGAGGTGAGGCTATTAAATATTGAGACTGAGGCTGTAAAACATTTTATTTTGATGCCATACATATTTACTTTATATCACATTGAATATATACCTTTCCTCAGTCCCTACAACGCTCCATGAGAATCTTCCATTGTTCGAAACTGTCATGGAAGTCTACTTCTGTCAACTCTTTCAGGACGGGTACCGCTTTCTCTTTCACAGCTTCAACGGACTATAATCTTGTGTCTTTTTATGCTCATTTCCCCATAAGAAACAGATAGAAGTCGCGTGGCTCAAGATCCGACGAATAAGGCGGATAAGCTAACATTGGGATGTTGTACTTGGCGAGAAACCTCCTGACAGGCAATGTGGAATGAGCCGGCCCATTGTCTTGGTAAAAAACATTTGCCGTACGGATCCTTTGTCCATTACTACAGTGTCAGCAATCGCACGAATACTTAACTGGCGGTCAGATTGAACCACATTACCGATTGTTTCGATACTCTCATCCATTTTCGACGTGAGAGAAGTGGTCGTGAATCATCTTCAACGTCTTTTCGTCCATCTTGAAAATGGTTTAAACCACTCAAAAACCCGTGCACGCGATAAACATTCATTGTCATACACTTCTTACAGTAAATTATTAATAGTGGCTCTTCCAAGTTTTGCGTAACGTTGCACAACAATTTGTTGCTCATTTATCATTTTTTCGGCGAAACAAAAATTAACTCCAGTGCAAACGAAGGCTTCTTGTATATGGATTTGTTTACAGAAGCGAGAGGCACTGCATTCGAAAGAGAAGGCTTCACGCTTTACAGCTATCGGTCGCTGGCGTTTGAAAATAATACTTCTTCTACAGCTTCGCCTGTCTCGTTATTTAATATCCACACGAATTATTGTAGTTTTATGCAATTCAAGTTACCAAAAAGTCCCAGAGGTTATTGAAGAGAAAATCACGAATAGCCCAAAATCACAAATTCATTTCAAAAATATAAATTTCTATTCGTCAAATCCTAAAATTTTTTGTATAAATTGATTGAAACATTTCGTTGAATCATTCTTTTTTTTCCCTCAAATATACGTTCTTCAAAGCTGATGAGTCAGTCACATATGGTTCAATATTATTTGACACAAAAAAAATGTGATAATGAACGTACTAAAACTGTTGTGCCAACATCATAAGAAATTTCAAGGAATTCAAAGCTTAATATTAAGTATATTAGTTTCTTGGATATGTTTTCGAAATCATAATTTAGTAATTTTAAATTTATCTTTTAGTTATCCATCTTTAATTCTGCTACTGATGGGATATTGAAATATGATATCCAGATTTTAAAGAATTAATTTCGTTTCTTCAAAATCTTGTTAGAGACTTATCTTGTTAGAATTAATGCAGTACTTTGTGGAATCCTAATGTTTGAGGAAATAATGTTAGAGAAATGCAGAATTAATATATTTCTCAATCATTCTAAACTGGACGAGACTAATTTTACTCACTGCAATTTACATATTCACAAAAGTTGTTAAAAAAACAAATAATTCATATTTTGCTCATGAAAAACTTTGCTTCATTATCTTGAAAATTATAAACTATTTATGTAATCAGGAAACTTCATAATGACTTTTACGTAAACAAAATATGAAAAGTAATAAAAAAAATATGGTAGATATAAAATTAAAAACATTGGCGGAGGAATATTAAATTCGAAATCAAATATAATAATAAAGTACTCGCAGAATAAATAAAATTAATTGAATTACATATAAGATTTATGTAAAAATGTAGTAGTTACAACGAAATAAAAAGAAACAACGGGTGTTTAGTTAAAGAATTTATTCTTATAAAAATCTGCGATATTTCATACAATATGGACTGAAACCATGTAAACAAATTTTATGTCAATTCCATTATTAGCTACCCAAGGGACTATTGTTTTTAGATGAATCACTTTTCAATTTGTTATCGTTTGCTTCAATTTTAATTACATTTAGCTTAAATATATTCAATTTAATAATTTATAGTTTCCTGTAATTTTAATATCGGAAAAGTTTACTGTTGTCCATTTCTCGATATTTCATCGTATACTTTAATTCTTATATTTAATTGAGTAATTTTATAATGATTATCTAAAAAATGGGTGGCTTAAAAAATGGGATTTATGGGTGGCTAAATCTGATCTTTGCAAAACTTTACATAGAACTTTTTCATTTTTTGAATTTTTATTATTATTTTAAGTTTTTTTAAATATAATAGTATGAATACGTATAAAAATGATATTTAGTTATTACGAATAATTTAAATTTTCATAACAATCAAAGGTTTTTTTATACTTTTGCTCCAAGAAAAAATTTTAAACGTTGTAACTAATATTGTGATATATATAAATGTCTAGTGATACAATTCTACGTTACAGCTAAATTTTACTCAGAGCAAAAGTTTCTTGTGTTGTGCTCTAACAAAAACGAAATCTTACATTTAGTTTAGATTTAACAGAATTTTATCATTTTATAAGCCACTCCAGAAGTCATCAGAAACCGCAATTTAACAACCTTTTCAAAGAAAAACCATTTTTATTCAGATCTATCGCGGGGCTTTTTTGACACTGAAAGTGGAAAGATTTTTTGAAAGATAAATAAGATAAAAAGAGAAAGTTATTATTACATTATTACAAAGAATTGTTTAACTTACATAAAATAACCACTTATATCATCTTTACCGTCCTTTTCATTAATATGCAGCAACAATTCCATAAAATTAAAAATTAATTTTAATCTTTAACTTGGACATAGTTGTAACCTGTAACATAGAGATTTTTTTAAAAAAAAAAAATTTCGGTATAAAATCGTGGGCCAATTTTATTAATTATTTAGATTCTAAATATAAAGTTCGCAAAGGGAATATGAAAAGAAATAAAAAAAAATAAGGAAAAATAACGAATTCATTCTTGCCACTTATGCATTATGTTGGAAAACTATTTATGAGTCTTGACAAAATACAGAGAATATTTTAAGTATTATATTTTTACGATAAATAAATTTAATAAATGTGGCCCCAGAAAATTGTACACGAAATTACGATCGCGATTTTTTCGTCTCGCGGGATTTCTGAGGGTTAATTTAATTAAAAAATAATAATACTTTCCGTGTTTGTCTCTTATTTTAAGTACCTTTTTATAGAAAACTTTGCCTTCCCCAATGGCGGATCCAGGGGTTGGACACAGGTGAACGTGACCCTCTGTTAAAATTTTACGCAAAGACAAAATAACATACCTCGAACCAAATTTTAAAGTATTTAGATTAGATATCAAGGTGACAGTACATTTTCAGAACACAATTTTGGTCAAGGTATCGATTTTTTATTTTTGATCTGATGTTAAAAGTCAATATTTTATGTTTAAAAATCTGTTTGATTTTTGTTTCTGTCTTATTTAGAATCTGAGTGACAGCTGTTTTTATATTACTACATTATGAATTTCTCTGACCGCAAAGATTCTAATAACGACATTTTTCATTACAGTAAAACAGAATACCTCAAAATATTATGCCTGAATTAACTAAAACTTTTAAATATATATGTTTTCAAATAGTTATTTGTATAGAATGAACTACTCTTGAAATTTCACAGTGCGTAATTTTTTTTTTTTTAAATTGCAATAAAGTGAAAATTACGGTGACTTTTAAAGAAATTTCCAGTTGTGAGAATTTGAACTATTAAGCTTCCTACGTAAGGACTATATTATCAAAATAATAGTCTATTCCCTAGATAAGATTAAATTCTGCATTATTCGATTTATAAAACGTCAAAATATTTATTTTCTTTCGAATTACCACGTTTTGAGAAAAGTCTTAATACTTTTTTTTGTATAAAATGTCTTTTGGGCAGTAAAAATATACACTAACAAAATATTTCTTGGATGTTTTTCTAATTTTGAAGCCCCATAAGGTCATATGATATACATTTGTATGAAAACTTATTTTAATTGAAAAAAATTTCACCAAAGGTGTACTGTTACCTTAATGCATCGTTTCGTCACGCAGAAACAAACTGCTGTCCCGCATATCAAATTTATTTAAAATAAACAGAGGGAAATGTCGTACTGACTCAAAATAATATTAATATAACCGCAGATTTAATAAAAAAAAATACTAATTTTTATATTTCTTTTTAATTTTGGCGCTTTGGCGCCCTCTCTCTCTCTCTCTCTCTCGTGTGAAAGGTTGGGAAACATCGATTTGTAGTACAAGGAATAGGATATACTTACGGATAAGATTTTTAAAATTTTGGAAAAATGAGAAAAAACAAATCAAAATCCTATGTATCTTTACTAAATGGTAGCCTAGTTACTGTTAAAGCACATATGTTTGGAGCTTTTTAATTAGTGTCAGTTTCGAATACACAAGGGAAAACCTTCAATTTGATACGTGATTTCGTTCTAGGATGCGGTTTAGCATAACTCGGCATGGTATGGCATTTGAAATGAAGTTCTTTAAATTACAATCTTAAAAACAACAAAGAAAGCCGCACAATGTATACTCATTTTTAGGTTGGCCTCATAAAAATGCTTAAGTTAATATCAATTTATAATTATTATGATGACCGCCCATGCATTTTCACATCACAGATGTTTCATTTGAATCGCCTTTTGGGAAAATATACGAGTTCAACAGAGATGACAAAAGATCTTAAACACATGTGCACACTTCACGGATATGAGTTCCCTTTGTGATGAATTAAATCTAATTAAGAATCAGAATTCAATTAGGAAATAAATCTTCCGAAGAAAGAATATTTTCTTTTCTTAACACGTGTTTTTCAATGAAAGGTGGATAGAAAAAAATTATATTGTATATATTGTGGTTACAAATAGGAAAAGTAAAAGGTAATGAAAAATTCATGACTTATATGATGAGAAACTGTTGGCATTGTAAATATTTATTATGTGGATTCATTATAGTGATTACTTATTATTAATTTTATACTATTTTTGTCCTTCAGTCACGTCGTATATAAACTTGTTATTTTTTAAAAGAACCAAAATTTTTGTCACCTCTGTCTTCGAAGTTTTAATTTAACAAATAATGGATTCTGTATAAAATGAAAATTTTCCATTATCATTTCGGGTTTTAGATAATAGTTAATTTTATTTTTGTGTTACTAAAATTTAAATATTATCCTAATAAAAGCCTTGGTAGTCAAAAAATAAAATATATATAAAAGTTTTTAAAAAATTTAAATTATCATTCTGTAAAAAAGTTTAAATATGTGTGTAAATTAAATCCTTTCCTGATGAGGTATCTACTTATGAGAAAGTAATAAAATATTTGAGAAAACGCTCTCAGTTTCCCTAGTGTCGAATTAAAGAAGTAAGAAATCCTATCACAAAGACTATAAGCAAAACAGGGGGGAAATCACCTTGCAAACCTATACAGCTTAATTTAATGAGAAGGGGGGGGAAGTACAATGGATACATTAAGTATTTGCAATAAGTGAATTGTAACAACAGATGGGGGGAGTGCAGTAGGGATCCAGAAAAAAATCGACAAGGGGGCTCAAATGTTTGTTCTTTAAAAAGTTCAAACGACTTAACTGTGTTTATTTCGTATTATTCATTCTTCCTTAGTCTTAAAATAAAGTACATACCAACTGAAGAATCAAAATCAAACTGAGAACTAATAGCTAAACAGATTGATTGACAGTTGGGTCCTGAGTTGGACACAACGAAGAACATTGAAGCGAAACAACAAAATAAATACTTTTAAATTCGGTTGGAATTTCCTGTCGAGGTATGTTATTTTGTCTTTGCGTGAAATTTGAACAGAGTGGCACGGGCAACTGTTCCCAACCCCTGGATCCGCCATTGGGGAAGGAAAAGTTTGCTATAAAAAGGTACTTAAAATAAAAGACAAGCACGGAAATTATTATTTTTAATTAAATTAACCCTCAGAAATCCCGCGAGACGAAAAATTCGCTTTCATATTTCGTGTACGATTTTGTGGGGCCACATTTATTAAATTTATTTATCGTAAAATTATGGGCCGCGGTAGCCTAATGGTCAAGGTCGTGGACTAGCGGTCGGCGGTTTTCGTTCAGTCGCGGATTCGATCCTTGGCCGCCAAAGACTCGCCATGTAGCCGGGGCTAATGCACGTTAAATCTTTCGGGGCCCAAAGTCCTCCCGTTGGCGTGGTGTGGAAATTAAGAGAGGGGGATGCCAGCTCAGGTGTCGTCCTCGTCACTTGACCATGGTTCAAAATTACGAGGTCCGTCGCCAATAGCCCTCGTGTTGCTTCTAGTGCGACGTTAATAAAAAAAAAAGAGACACTAAACTAAACTAATCGTAAAATTATAATACTTAAAATCTTCTCTGTATTTTGTCAAGCCTCATAAATAGTTTTCCAACATAATGTACAAGTGACAACAATGAATTCGTTACTTTTCCTTAATTTTTTTATTATTTTTTTTTTTTATTTCATATTTCCTTTCCGAACTTTATATTTCGAATCTAAATGAGACAATGATTGCTTTTTATGTCTGGGTCCAAGAGTAACGCAAGAAAACAATTCCATCAATTTTTCCTTGTCACATAGATCAAGTGAGCACGAATTTACATCTTTCTAAAAAAGGATTATTGTAGTGGATTAAGAAATTATCGAAGGCCTCTAAAGTATTTGTGCATTTCTGAAGAAGACATAATTTGTAAATTTTAGGTGTGTGTGTTTAAAATGGATTGAAAACACTTTCTGCACTAATTACATCTATAAAAATTAATTTAAATTTTAGTATGCACGTAATCTACTCATTTTTCTAAAATTTGAATAAGATGTCTGTTAAGGCTCCCGTCTACCCGCCATTTTGATTTCATCAGCTTAATGTTAATCCTATGGAATTTCGACTTGAATTCTCACATCTTTATTGCATTCAAATAGATCAAATAATAAAGATGTGAGAATTAAAGTCAAAATTCCATAGGATTAACATTACGTCCACGAAATCAAAATGGCGGATAGACGGGAGCCTTAAGAAATTATAAGACCTCCTGAGAGAATTAGAGTCTCATAAAATCGCTGGTATTTTCTTTTACTATTTTATAGTAATCAGTGACCACATTTTTCATCAGCTTCAAGTAAAAATAATTATGATAAAAGTTAGAGTATCTCATATAATGTGCTTATAAGAAAGATACCACATGAAAATTGATTGCTGTTAATTACTTGCGATGGAATTATCTGCTGTTTCATGTCTTATCTTTAAAAAGAAATGAAGTGAAACAACTTGTCCCGAAATTTAAGTACGCAATTTACTTTCTGGAGTATACGCCACTTCTAGAATTATATATCGCCTAATTTAAATCTCAAACTTTATCTGACAGTTATTTATGAAGTACTTTATGAGGGAATTTAAATTTCACATTTAGCTAGTTAATTAGACTTAATCAAGTTAGTTAAAGGATTACGGTAACAATATACACTGAAGCATTATGGCTACGGGTTTAAACCCATACGTTCGATATAACCTGCATGCAAAAGTATTAAATTATTCATCCTTGTTTCGCTTATTTAAAAATTGTGGTGATTGCAGTTATACTTGTGTTGGTAATAGTTGATTCGATTCAGAAATTAAGTACTAATTGTTCATTTATTATACTTGTTTATATTATTGTAATTAATATTAGAAGCAGGGAACTCAGTATAAATAATAAAATTGCGGAAAGTGAAATCACTCTGATATAATAGTTTAGATTTATTAAATTGGTTGAAGTTAATGAAAAAGTATTTTAATCAGTTTAAAATATTTTTTTTCGCAAATGTATTCTTTTATTTAAAAAACAAATTCTAATTATAAGGGCTGTCCATCGTTGGCTACGACTTTTTCCCATCATCCTGACAAAAGGCAAGTTGCCGGGCAAAAAAAAAAAAAATCCTCGTCTTTCGATGCAATCTATGAATTCGCCTATTTCTTGGTATCTTCATATGAATTAAAACTTTGCTCAAAAAGACCGTACATCATCACTCTTAGCAAATATTAATCAGAAGGGATCAAGTCTGACGAATAAGGAGGGTGAGGTAAGATATCCCATCAAAGTTTTCTAAGTAGTTTTTTACTCATTTTACAACATGTGGCCGAGCGGTGTCGAGCTGAAAAATAATTTTGTTGTATCTTCCGGCGTATTCATGTCTTTGAATTGTTGAAAAATTGTAATTTAGGGAAAGGTGCCAATTTTCGGAGCATTTGATATGAATATCCATCGAGTAATGCTTTTAATTCTTTTGTCTTCAAACTTTTTCAGTTGGCCAGGTGCTCCTTGTCTTTCTCAAAATCACACTTTTATATTGTCGGAATCAATGTTCACAAGTTGAAATTAATGGAATATGTTCATCGTAAGCTTTAGACAGCAAACGGAGACTTTCGGCTGCCGATTTTTTCAAATAAAAGCTAAAAAGTAACGCTTTCCTCAAATTGCATTTCGTTGGTACAAAACAAAGATACATTGCAAATTTAAAAGCTCAAAACTATTATATTAAAACATCATCAGAATGTCACACTCTGATAATATTAGTTGAATAGTGGCGCTTTATCATGAAGTTTGTCATAGCATTTACAGATAGCGGAAAACACAATTAACGCCATCTGTTGCAAGTCCTTTAAATTCAAATTCGCAACAAAAAAACAAGCTTCGAACGCATAGAAGATGGTGAAAGATATTGAAATAATTTGTTATAGAGTGGTAGGAAAAAAAAGGAAATCATGTGTCTTTTTTTTTAATTATTATTCTATTTAAGCCTTTTTAAGTAGTAATTTCATATACATTGCTTATCAAAAGATATTTATCCATTAATGTATACCTCGAAATTATTATCTGAATGCTATAACGATATTTCCAAAACAAAAGTAGAAAATGTTATTCTCTAAGTTATGATTAGCTCATTAATTTACTAATTATTTCTACCGTAACTGCGACTTAATTGAGGATTTTTTATTACCACTAATGAGCATAATTATTCTATTAGGGGATTCAAATATTGGATCCAGAAATATTTTATTAGATAAAGAAACAATAAAAAAATCATGCAATTCGTAATTTCGATTCATGAAACAAAGACATTGAATGTGTTTCGAATTTTTAATGGCGGTTCGCTAATTAATAAAAATACAACTATTCGACTAATTAATTGCCTGTGATAAGTTGCATTTTTATTAATGGCGGCTTATAAATATTCGGATGCTTGGATTCATATAAAATTCTGTAGCAAAAGAACTGTGTAATCTTAAACGAATTACTTGAACTATTCTTATATTAAACTTCTGTTTACTTTAAAACCTGATTGGGTTTCAAAACAGAGATTTAATAATTCGAGATAAAAACCAACGTTTTTAAAACCAATGTTTTTATATGGGGGCAAAGTTTATTAAAGAAAATTATTGAAATATTAGTTAAAACTGGTCGCAAATATCTAAATATTGCATTGTTAGGCGAGTAAGAACGATTCCTAAAATTTCAGAGCTCTAGCTTGATGGGAAGTTGGTTAAATTAATAGTAGAAAATTTGATGACACACTGACACACACACAGAAAGACACACACCAAGTGAAATACATAAAAACGTTAAAACTAACTAAAATTAATTCATCCGGTAAATTAAATGGTTGGAATGCAGTTTAACCCAACCACCCATGGCGACAAGAATTATTTGGCGGTATTTTACCAAATGTGGCTAACCTGGTCCGTTTTACGGACTTAACGTTCAGCCAAAAAAAATCGCCAAGTTTGGTGCCAATTTTTGAAATCGCGCCAAATGGTTGGGCTAAACTGCATTATTAAAGAAAATATTGGTTAAAACTTGTCACAAATGTTTAAATATTGCATTGTTAGGTGAGTAAGAACGATTCCCAAAGTTTCAGAGCTCTAACTTGATGGGAAGTTGGTTAAATTAATGATCGAAAATTTGATGACACACACCCCAATTAAAATGCATAAAAACGTTTTAAAAAAAGAGATGTTCTTTTAATTTTTTGTACCAAAGAAGCAAAAAATGAATATGCAAAAATGTTTGATACTTTCAATATTTTTCTATAGATTTATAAATGATATATTATTTAGTTAGGTGGCCTTTTTTTAGATGAAAACAATTTTCTGACTCTTTTTGTCCTAAATTCAATCAGCATTTTTTTTAGTGAAGAACTATTTTCTTGCATTCTTCTGTCAATGTTTTCTTCAGTTGGAAAGGAATATGAAATTTTCCAATTCTGCTTTCCAATTCATTCCGAACGGTTTTGATTAGGCTCAAATACGAAGAATAAGGAGGATGTCTGATAACTTTTGGGTAGTTGTACAGCTTCCACTACCGATAATTTAAAACTGTATATTTTGGATCAATTGTCCCGATAAAACAACTTCGTTTTACTTTCCAACTTTTTTCCCTCGGGTTGTTTGAATTGCTTCATTTAGAATTTCCATATAAGAATAAATGTTCTTACCATTTTCTGTAAACACAAAATTTCTTAATTAGGGGGGAGGGGGAAATGTTATTATTTGAAATTAGTATTCAAATAAATCTCATGCATTTTTCCACTGAAAATTATTGAAAAAATAACTTGTTCAAAAGTGTTTGTAAATGTAAATTTTTACATAATTTAATACATAATTTAATAACAAAAAGTGAAATTAAATAAGTTATTAAAAATAGTTCTTTTCCTCGATACTTATAACAATGTTTTACACGATTAAATATTTTTTACAAACAAACTTTTTTTTATTGTTGAAAAAAACATTAAACACACTAAATGGGGAAAAAATTAAAATTTTAAATAAACACACTTAAAAATCAACTGATTTAGAAAAGTCGGAAAATCACGTGCATTAATGTAAGAAAAACATTTGTCACCATGGTATCAAATTAATGTATCCCATATACGACTTGTCATTGATTGGTCTCTTATTATGCAATTTAAAGACGGGCTATGACCAGTTTCCATTCAATGATACTGGTGCGCTAGTTTCTACGGATAGTATAGTATAGCCTGAACTCAAATGTTAAACTGGGAATCTATGAGAATGAATCTACCCTTGTAGTAATATCTACTGCTTAGGGTAACACTGCCCGTAAGATTAAAAGCTATCATGTGATTGAAAACTATTTTATAGTTCATTTGAATTTAATAAATTCGATATCCTTGTTTATTTCTTGTATTTTAATGCGTTCATGTGGCTAACGTAATAGGAAGTGTCTATTTTATGTTCTATAAATTGGCCGAGCTATAAAACTGTTTAACATAAATTGGTTAACGGAACTAATTTCTGTTCCATTAATTTAAACATAAATTAATGGAAGAGTCCAGTCTTTTGAAAAGTACAAAATTAATTTTGAAATTATTTCTAGTTACAGCTGATTCATCGAATCAAGATTTCTGATTTTTGAAATGTTGCGCTAAAGGTATAAGCAGTTGTAACTGGAAATAAATTAATTTCATCTTTAATGTTAATAATAAATGTTAAATTATGGTTCTTGATCATAAAAAAAATTCGATTTAAAATCATTATATTTGTTGAGCTTTCTTTGTTCTGGAACTATTTTTAATCCGTACTTGTTTTCTTGAGCACTGCTTTAACCCTAACTTCAGAACTTTTCGAAACTATTCCTACCAAACTCTTTGAAAAAAAAAAGTAGAGTCCACAAAACTTCCCAACTCTGTCGTTATTTACGTCACTGTCAACAAATAAATTTCTCCTTCCCAAGAAGATCGTGCTTGTAATACACGATGGCAATTTTTTTTGTATCACTGATGACTTGATTTTTATCATTTCGGGCACAAGCCAGAGACGTTTTGCAACGCAGAAAGAACGCATTACGCTTTATCCCTTCAACTTCTTAACTTTTTTTTTTTCTTTCTTTCTCTTTCTTCTATTTTCACCTGCCTCCCAGAGAGCAGTTGTAATTGTGAGTAATGGGTAAAGGGTGGCAAAGAAGCAAAATGGTTGGCGAGCACATCTTGGAATGGAAATGAGGTCGGAAAGTTATTATACCACAGGCAAGAGTGGTGGCGGAAAAAATGGGAATATATTTCGCCTTTGCAGTTTTGAATTCCATGGTAAGCGGAAGGCTTGAATTGTGGAGGATAAAATGTCTGTTACATAAAGATAAGAATTTGTTATTCTTGAATTACGCTTTGGGTCACATTTAAAACTTATGTTTGGGGCATTTTACAGGTGGGCATAACTGTGGAATTTTTTTTCTCTCTCTCTAGTATAGGGTTACCCACGAAAAAAATCTCATGAAAAGCTGGATTTTTCGTTTTTTTTTGTGTGAATAATTGATGCCCAAGTTGAGTTTATTACAGGGAATATTTTTATTTTTAAAACATTTTTTACGATATAAATGTAATGCGCGTTATTGATTCATCTTGGTTTTTTCACTTGCATTCAATACGTTATATAAATTAGTGTGGTTATAAAATTATTTCGACTATATTTTGAAAATAATTTAAATGACTCAACGTTAATTGAGGTCACATTTAAATGTCATGATTACAATGCATTGTAAATTTGATATTACTTTAACAATAATATTTTTAGCAACATTTGAATATAGCTATTATTGTTACAATAAATAGCTAACTCTTATATTTGTGTTACAATATAACAAGTAATATATATAAAAAAAATTTAAGTCAATTCCTACTTAGGTTAACAAAGTAAAATTTTATTTTAGTTACTTTTTATTAAATAATTCCAACTAATATAAATATGTATATACATATGACAGAATCACAATATTAAATGGCAAAAGAAATTTTTTTCTAGCTATCTACGCGCTTCGTCACTGATGGTATTTATTCCTAAATTTATATCCTGCTAAATATCTTATATAAGAAAAAATTTTCTCCCATATAAAACGAAAATTAATTATTTAAAAATCATATAAAAAAATTTATGCTTCGACGAGATTCGATCCGAAGGCATGAAGATTCTACACCGACGCTCTACTAACTTAGACATTGCAAGACAAATGACATAGTAGAAACATTGACTTGTTTCTGAAGCCATCAGGTAAATTAAATGGTTCGAATGCAGTTTAGCCCAACTACCCTTGGCCACAAGAATTATTTGGTGGTATTTTGTCAAATGTGGCTACCCTGGTCCGCTTCGCGAACTTAACGTTCAGCCAAAAAAAAAAAAAAAAAAACAAATCGCCAAGTTTGGCAATTTTTGAAATCGCGCCAAGTGGTTGGATTAAACTGCATTTTCACCAATTACATTTGAATTAATGAGTTAGTATTTGAAAAAACTGAATTAACATCAAGTGTCATCTACTACAAGTTTAAAAAAATGTATTTTAACTTCAGTGGATGAATAAAAAGTATTATTTAAATTGAAAATTTGAACAAAAGTATATATATATATATATATATACATATATATATAGGGAGAGTGTGAGCTAATAGTAGGAATTTAAAAATGATTATTCATTTAATAGTATTTGAATGTTGTTGCGATACTGAAGCATTGTTTAGATTATTGTTTAGAACACACAACGAATTATTATAAAGATTCTTGAACTGTATTTCAGTTACATAATTTTGCAACATTTTTCTTCCTATGTATAATATTTTATATTTGAATTTAACTTTATACTAATTACTAGAAATAAACAAAAATGTAATAGGAAAAGATAGATAATTTTAAAAACCGTTGAAAATTTAGAAAAGCAGTGATTATATGTATATTGAAAATAATACAAAAGCAATTATTAAAATATAATTATAAAACAATTAATAATTACTCATAGAAATCATACTTGAAATTTTTTTAGATGATAGAAAAAATTAAATTGAAAGGAAACATTTAAATTATTTCTCCTGCCTAAATACATAAACACTAGAGAAAACATTACACAACAATAAAAGCTAAGTAAGAAACAAAGTTAACAGAAAAAGTGCAAACCTATAAATAATAACAGGAAGTATCATGTGTATTATTTTTTTACAAATTAATTATTATTAAATTAGCAATAAATAATGAAGTCTTCCAATAGAATCTTTTAAAGAATTTGAAGAATTCATTAATAATGATATAAAAAAATTGATCCTCAAAAAAGTAAACAATAATAATGAGGATATTTGTTTGAAAGATTTACAAAGAGGGCTATTATTAATCTCCAACTTTGTTATTCATTCTGAACACAATTTTAAAATGCACTCAGGAGCATAGAACATGGCGCATCAAGAAGGGAGCTTCGGATTGAAATGAAATTTAATACATACAAAGATACAGATGAGAGATTCATTTGATTCCAGATTCAAAACAATTAAACAAATACATTGCGTACGATTAGACAAATACAGTGCTACTTCAACAGCGCGTCGGGTCGTCTCTTGCTGCAATGCTTGCCGCAATTCGGTCCGGCATTGAATTAATCAGATGTTGGGTGTTTTCCCGAGGCAGATGGGCCCACAAATCTTAAACACCCTCCTCTAAATCGTGTACAGAATAACACAGCAACATCTGACGTTTCCGGCTGGTTCCACAAATACTCTAAAAGGGACTAGTCCCGGGAGAGGACCGGCCATGGAAGAGTCTGAACATGACGTAGAAAGTCTTGAACAACTCGATCTGTTTGCAGGTGAACATTATCTTGCTGAAAAAATGTAAAATTACCCCTTGAAAGACCATTAGAAAAGGTCCAAGAAACAAAGAATGTCATCAACTTATTAATGCTGGCCCGTTTAGGTTCCACATACCACAATTACTCGTAGAGATGACCGGCTATCCTAGGCTATGGCACCCCGCACAATTACGTCTGCCGTGGGGACAGTGTGTCACGCAACAGTTTGAGTAGAATTGTACCGTATCCTTGGCTGTGGCCTTTCTAAACCATTAGCTACTGTGTGGACAGCGTGGATGGAATTGTACCGTTCACCAGGGCGCCTCGACACAAGAACGCGGTTATCATCTGTACCCAAAACGAACCGAAATCCATCACTAAGTATTACGTTTTGCCAATCTGTGGTATCCCACGACGCTTTGGCTTGGCACCACCGTAGACGAAGTCACCGGTGTTTCTGTGTTAAAGGCAGTACACGAAAAGAGCGTTTGAATTGTAGATTCACTTCCGCAAGATGGTGGAAATGGTTTGTGGAACAACTGACAGCCTACTTCTGATTGTACCGTGGAACGAGTCACTGTGGGATCCATGAGCGCTTGCCACACGATCCTCTCGCCTCGTCGTCTTCCTGGACACTACAGATACGGTTCTCCGCACGAGGGTATCATCTCGTGTTCACTGCTCCTGACATGTTCTGAAGGCACACTCTAAACGGTCGACTTAGACACCTAGCCAACGGTTTTCATGTTGATGATCAGGTCCTTGTCAAACTCAACTTAACTGAGCGAAATGTCTTCTCTCACGTCTACCTAGCATTCTTCGCTTACTTAAGTCCACCTAGAGACGGAATGTGATCGTTACGTTTATGATCTTCATCTCTACTCCGGCTTTTTGGGATCCATTCCTTGATTGCAACGACACTGCAAGGTGTGTGGTCATGCGTATTGGCAATCAACTTGGATCATTTTTCATATCAAACATTATTCATTTACTTAGAAAAGTTTCGGGGATGTAACTCGCTTCCTTGTAGGTACTCCATTTTCAATGTTCCTGAGTGTATATAAATTCATAAATCCCTCCCAAACGTTAATTTACAAAGATTCAGTGAAATTTTTTTAAATATGTATAATGCCGATTACATACTTTATTTATTTCATCCAATCCAAATTCACTTAAATAAATTACGATTACGCTATTTTTAGTGGTTGCATCTCAATTGAATATTATCGTCTGCGTTAGTTGTTATTCGCTTCCAATTTACTTGACAAGAGACGTTCTTAGAAAATTTATTCACTTGGTTCAAAACCGTTTATTGGAAATTAGATATATGTAAGATTTGTCTACAATTATTATTTTGGATGAAAATTCGTTTGAATATGAATTTTGATGTGAAATAAGTTGATTATTTGATCTTCAGCTTATTTAGTTTGAAATCGTGATGTGTAAGGGATTATCATATGCATCAATGAATTTTTTCGTATTACCTAAATGTCGATACGAAGAGGCGAATACAGCTTCGTCAAACGCACAAATTTTCCCAAAATATCGTTTGGTTTATTAATTTTATATTTTTCGTAAAATGTTTAGAATTTTCGAATAAAATCGGTTGCTTTTTTTTTTATAATAACTGCTCCTGTATCTGCAATGTATTTTAAAAAAATCATTGAAAATTGTAATTTAACAGTCCGTTTTTGTCGTGCTCGGAATATGCCTGCCTTACTGTGGTTCATAGTGGTTTTGCCAAATCGAATTCTTTAAATAAACTTTTGCTTGTACATTTAAACAAATTGCCGTGATTGTGACCTAAATTTACATCTCAATACAAGATATACTGATTATTGAAAAAAAATATCATATTGATTTCCAGTTGTCTTTTAAATGTAATTTATGAGTTAGATTTGAACAACTTTTCTATACAATTTAATATATACGAGTAATTCACGTCGTAATACCTTCCTCTCATTCCTCTATAGCCCAACGTTACAATACAATACTTTTAAGTAAAAGTGCAATTGTCTGTTATCATTGGTAAATTATGGGAATATTTGTAAATAGTCTTGATTTTTTATTTGATAGTTATCATGAGGATGGTTCAAAAAGTACCTGTGTTAAGAATGGAAAATGGGGTAATATTGTCAATTGGCCGTGTTCCCTTTTACCAAGTAGTCACGCCATCGCCTCCTAAAACAGTCTTCATAACTTTTCGGGTCAATGACTTCATCGTCTTCTTTGATGCAGGTTGCCGCGGTAGCCTAGTGGTCATGGTCGCGGACTTGCGACCGGTGTATCGTCGAGTCGTGGGTTAGAGCCTTGAAGCCACTAAAGACCCGCCAAAAAGTATTTGTTGTAAGGAATGGAAAATGGGGTAGTATTATCCATTGGCAAGGTTTCCTTTTTCTAAGTAGTCACGAGTATGGAGCCCTTCGCATCCCAAAACATAACATCATAACTTTTTCGGTTGATGACTTCATCGTCTTCTTTGGAGTAGGTGGTCGCGGTAGCCTAGTGGCCATTATAGCAAACATTATCTAGTGCTCATTATAGAGTCTTGGGTTCCAGCTCTGCTCCCTCTAAAGACCTGCCATGTAGCGGGGTGAATGCATGTTAAATTAAGTCCTAACGTTGACGTGGTTTGGAAATTTGGAGAGAAAATGCAATCACTTCTTTGGAGCAATTCTCCAGTAGCAACCCATTGTTTTCATTGTTGTCTGGTTTCAGGTGTGTAATGGAGGGCCGCGGTAGCCTAGTGGTCAAGGTCGTGGACTAGCGGCCGGTGGTTTTCGTTCAGTCGCGGGTTCGATCCTTGGCAGCCAAAGACCCGCCGTGTAGCCGGGGATGATGCACGTTAAATTTGTTCGGGGCCCAAAGTCCTCCCGTTGGCGTGGTGTGGATGTTAGGAGAAGGGGTGCCAGCTCAGGTGTCGTCCTCGTCACTTGACCGTGGATCAAAATTACGAGGTCCGTCGCCAATAGCCCTCGTGTTGCTTCTAGTCCGACGTTAATAAAAAACTAAACCAAACTCAGGTGTATAATGATAAATACAGATCTCATTGAAAATGGTATTTCGACGCGGCAATAATCAAATCTAACTTCTAATTCAAATCAAATCTTGTTTTGACGCTGTTTAACCGATGTCAGTAACTATGAAAACATCAACTTGCCTTATGTCGTAAACAATATATATATATATATATATATATATATATATATATGATGCATTTGTTTTATTTCTAAAAATTTAACAGATTCTGTCTTATCTATTATTTCTTAAGAATATAGCCCAGAAAAACTCCTTTAAATTCATAATAAATGTCTATAATAATCACCCACACAGGCTCTGATATGATACATAATACATTTACACTATAAATAAAAGCAACTCGGCGAGAAATATTTTCATATTTAAGACTAGATGTGGGCACGTCATTAGTGATTTAGAAATGTCTTGTATCCAATTAGAATCCATAATATCTTTATGAACATCAAACACATACGATTCGGGTTTCTTAATGCATACACGTAAAGACTATCTATTAAAATAGTCTTAGTTTCTAGTCATCGCTTTCTCCTTGAAGGGAAAGACACAAATTACTGAGCTTTGGCACTGTCGCCATGGTTACGAGGCAACTCGATAATTATAGCACCCAGCAAATTTCCTTCAAAACATTCTTTGTAATTGCTGTTTTGCGTTCACGTCTAAAGAATAAGGCTTTTAGCTTTAATTGTCCTATCTGAATAGGCCTACAGAGGACGGTGTTTTGATGAAGATGTGAAGTTGTGAAGAGGCTTAACAATTTTCAAAAAATGTCGCCATTATCTTCCAATTTGGGTGTGAAATTTCTTCTTGAATGAACTGCGAATGAATATTTCCGTTGCCTTTGTACGAATATTTTTATTGCTGAGCACTATGGAATTTCTCATTAGCGTCTCATTGTTAAAAGCGTTATTTTAGCGATTTGTTTTGAACAAAGCGATTAAAATTCTGTAATGGTCGCTGTGAGTAATGATGTTTCGTGTTTGTAATAAGTGTAATATGTTCAAACTAATGACTCGCATTACAATTTGTCTGGTGCCTTATAAAATTTATCATTTGCGTTATGTTTGTTTTGAAAACCTTTTTCAAATATATTGTAGTAGATGGTATTTCAGTTTCCGTACGCTAGCAAAAATGTTTTTGTAGAGTTATTTATTTCAGCGCCTAGTTGCATTAAAGCGTAATTACTTGTAGATATGATTGTAATAGGGGAAAAAAGCACTTATTTCTTCTCATTTCGAAAATAAGTATTAACTTCTTCACAGTCTAAAACTCTAACAATATTTTTAATGCCCTCTCATGCTTATGTTACTGTAATAAAATGTAGCATATTTTATTGGACAAAAGATATTTGGCCGCAGCAGCCTAGTGGTCGCGGACTTGCCGCGGGCGTTGTTTTCGTCAAGTCATAGGTTCGAGCCCTGACGATACTAAAGACCCTTCGTGTTAAAGGGCAGATATACAAGTAAAAACTGGTCGAAGTTCCAAGTCCTCCTGTTGGCATGATGGGGAAGTTTGGAGAGAAGGATGCCAGCTCGGGGGGTGTTGTCTTCGTCACTTGACAGGGGTTCAAAATTACGAGGTCCGTCGCCAATAGCTCTCGTGTTGCTCCTCAGGCGACATTAACAAACAATCAATCTCACTCACATCACTGGAAAAGGATATTACGATTATGTCGTATTTAAAAATGTGTTGTGTACTTTCAGTCATTTACGATCATGAAAATATTAATACGAATTTTGAGACAATTACATTACAATTGTAAAATTCGTAATTCTTCCTGTCCTGCTGTCATAAATAAAAGTGTTTTAACAGTATAGGTGAACATAACTAGTGTTATAAAATCATTATGTAACGTTTGTTGAGATTGCTCTGTTACATTAACTTTAATGATAATTAACCAAAATCGTCTGTTGTTTGAAAATGAACACGTGCAAAAGACGACCAGTGAAGACACAAACGATTTCTTTTACAGGATTATCACCTCGAATTTAGTGATCATGGTCGCGAATAAGCGGCCGTCGTTGTTTTCTTCAATTGTGAGTTCGAGCCCTGATTCCACTGATGACCCACCGTGTAGCTGGAGCTGATACCCGATAAATCTGGTATAGATCCTGAATCCTCCCATTGGCAGGGTGTGATAGTTTGGAGAAAGAGGTGCCGGCTCAGATGTCGCCTTCATCCCTTGACGGAGGTTCAAAATTACGAAGTCCATCACTAATAACCATTGTGTTTTTTCTCCATGCTACGTAAATAAACAAACATAATCGCTCTCTGGAACGAAATGGTATTGAAAATGATTTCTTATTCTTTGCTGGAATCTATTATTATAATCGGGTCATTATTTCTTGTCAAGCTATGTTTGTGGTATTCAATATATTGTCATTTTACAGTTCATTGGGTTTGCTTTTTTGTGTCACTGAATTAGCTTTTCTTCGACGGATTTAATCAAGAGGGATTTCGACATAATAGTGCATTTTATCATTGATCTGCGAAATTACATAGATATCACTGCGGAGACGAAATAGATTAACCAAAATAGATATGTCGATTATTCACGTGTATCATCTTGATTTATTCAAACTAGATTTCCTGTTACTGGAATGTAGTAAAGACCTTAATAAATATCATATTAAATTAAATGTTTATTGAAGATCTTGTAACAAGAACACTCCGGCGTGGAAATCGCTCTGAAAGTGTTTGGCAGTATCTAAAATGTATGTTAATCAGTGCATCGCCGATTGCTAACGAATGCGCATTATTTCGAGTGGTTAAACTCTTGAATAGTTGTAAAAATATCATCGTAAGTAATTGTGAAATAAAGAGGCAAAAGAGCTATATTGTTTTTAAGCAAAATATATGTATAAAACCAATAAAGTTTTTAGAAATTCATAATAAAAGGTAATAATATATTACCAATTTTAACAAAACTGAACACTTTACATTTAAATCTAAATTTAAAATGTAAAATTAAAAAAGTAATTAAAAAGATATTCTTATATTATCTTGGTAAAAAAAAAAAACATAAGTATTGAAATTTACGAAGTAGAAAACAAGAAAATAAAACTTTAAAAATCAAAATAAGAAGACAAAGCAAAACTGTGTGAAGAAGACAAAATTGTCAAAAAAAGGAAACAAATGGAATTAAAATGACATTTCTGGCTGTGGGCAGAAATACGTGGTTTTACCAGTATTATGGATCCAACCATCACACTTAGCATATTATTTTATAATAAATTGGTACAAAACGATAATTCAAAACTTCCGTCCAATTTCGAAAAAAATTAAACAGAAAAAGTTGAAACGAAAAAAGAAACCAATGGAAGCAAAATCAATATGTAAAATTAAAATAATCCGTTAAGCATCAAATATACGCATTTACAACTCTACATATCATGATACATAAGTAGAGTTGTAAAAACATTTTTCCTACCTCATTTCACCGTTCGCTTCGAATTTTGCAATATTTAAAAAATGATTGTTTACTATATATATCCGCCAATATTACTTAACTGGTTGATTGTTTGATTTTATGGAATAAAAAGAGCACAAAATATTAATAATCCTAGCTAATTTTGGAAAAACGGAAGAATCTTATTAAAAAAATTTGTAGTAAAAAAATACAAATTCTTAGCTTGTGTCGTCATCTAATGGTCAGAAATTGAAAAAAATAAATATTCTAAACGAAGACTTAAAATTATTCTAATAATAAAATATAATAAATTATTTTAACTAGTAAAATGTTTCTTATAATTATCATTTTTAGAATGAAATTTGATTATAAATTTTTATTTCGTTTAATGTAATTTAAAGATAATGCTTAAATCGAAATAGGAATGGAACTGTTTCAGAAAGTTATCTTATTAATATGGAATTTTAAATTCTCTCTAATCATGCATATTATTATTAATTTTACTGTCTATAATTTTTTAATATTATGTCTAAATATTGTTCCATTTTTATTAGTAGTAGTTTGAATTTAAATTTAAGTACGCGGAGGAAAAAGGTAAATTAAGTTCATTTTCAGAGTTCTTATTATGTTCAAGATCAGAAAATCATCTATATATCTATAAAAAAATATAATAATTTATATATATATGAATGGTGCTAAAAACTGCGATAGTTGGGGCAAATTGACAAACTTCAATCAATATAAACTGCTGTTTGTAGAAAATGCAACACCATGAAGGAATCATCAGAATCAAATGAAATTCGCAGCAAATGTCAATTATAGGATATTATGCAAATTAATAAAGTTTCAGAGCCATCGCGCGTGCGCGGCGCGCGCAGCGCCCTCTGAATTGATGCTGAAAGCGTATAAATAAAGTGCTGTAGCGGGACGTTGAAAAAAGTCTATGATTATTTGTTAGTGGCAAACGTTTAGTGAGACCTGAGTATGCCTCCACGACGGAAGAATAAGAAATTCAAGCAACTTACGGAGTTTGAACGAGGGAGGATAATCGGCCATCGAGAAGGAGGATTTTCCTATCGCGCAATAGCAGCTCGTATGCAGCGGAACAGTTCCACAGTGATGCGAGTTTGGAAGCAGTGGACCGACGAGCACCGAACAACTCGAAAAACAGGCACTGGACGACAGAAGGTGACGTCAGAGCGCGATGATCGACACCTGCTCCGCATGGCGGTGAATGATCGCACAGCTTCCTCCAGGCAGCTGGCAGCACGTTGGTCTACTGCTACAGGTGTACAATTGTCGGCTTCGTCAATTCGTCGTCGTCTGCTGCGCCGTGGATTGCGTGCAAGGGTGCCTTTATACAGGATTCCCCTCACGGCGAATCATCGACGGCTGCGTCGGCAGTGGGCTCTTGAGCACAGAGACAGGCGAGCTGATTGGCACCAAGTTGTCTTTTCAGATGAATCACGCTTCAATTTGTGGACCCATGATGGCCGTGTTCGTGTTAGACGTTATGCCGGTCAACGCTGCCTTCCTGAGTGTATTATTGAACGACATAGTGGTCGAACACCCGGAGTTATGGTCTGGGGTGCGATTTCGTATCATGGACGATCCAATTTGATACGAATTGAGGGTAATCTCAATAGCAACAGGTACGTCCGTGAAGTGCTACAGCCCGAAGTCGTTCCTTTCCTTCAAGGCATCCCTGGAGCTATCTTTCAGCAGGATAATGCACGCCCACATGTTGCGCGGACTGTTCGAGACTTCTGTTCAGCACAACGCATGCAACTTCTTCCTTGGCCTTCTTATTCACCGGATATGTCGCCTATTGAGCACGAGTGGGATATGGTTGCTCGGCGTCTCGCTCGTGATCCGCGTCCTGCAGTTTCCAAAGACGAACTTTGGTTGCGCATACAAGCGATATGGAATTCTCTTCCTCAAGCAGATATTCAACATCTGTTTGACTCCATGCCACGTCGTATAGCAGCACTTATTGCAGCGCATGGTGGCTGCACCAAATACTGATTTCGGACGCTTAATTTGTTTCTTTTGTTTTGAAAATTTCATCATTTATTTGTATCAGTACAAGTCGTTTCTGCATTAAATTTCATTTGATTCTGATGATTCTTTCATGGTGTTGCATTTTCTACAAACAGCAGTATAATAAAGCATCCCTATTAGATATCGGTTACGTTAGCAATCTTTTTAGCAATTTGGCGCCTTTTTCTTTCCCGTCGCCAAGGCGTGGACTACAATAGGATTTTATTTATCAAAATAAATTTTGCCATATTATTATTTGATTCAAATAATTTCTTACATTACAAGAGCTGTATTTTTACTGGAATTATCTAGCTCCGGTATTTTTCTAAAGTAACGAATTTATTTACCAAAATAAAAACTTCTGAAACAAATTTTATGTTTCAAATAATCAGGATCGCGTTAAAAAGTTTCGTTTTACATTTCAAGTTTGTTTCATTTTTATCATTAAAATTTTTAATTCCAAAAAGTTCTCAAGTGTCTTTCTTCTTTCGTTTCTTCTTTAGATAAAAATGTGAATGTAACTTTCCCACCACAGAAATAGGATATTCTAGATTAAAATTTCACTATTAATATTTTTTTTCTTGAGTTTTAATTATAACTGTTTTATATTCTTTCAGAATGTGATTATGTATAATTTAGAGAACTAAGATTACAAGCGAGTTCTTTTATTCTATTTATTTTTTTTAAAAAAATATATATATAAAAGTTAGGTGAAAGGCAAATTACTCTTAAATTGAAGTATTCGATTAAAAAGTTTTCGGTATGTGATATAAAAGTTCACACATAATAAACATTATTTGCATTGTCTCAAACTTTTAATATCATCTATACAATGAAATTCCTTTGGCATATTTTATTTTTTATTAGCGTCACAAATTTTATTGCACTTTTGGACTGAAAAATATGATACAGTGTTTTTCTGATACAGTTATATTTCTATTTGTTATTCGAATTTCGCAGAAACAGGTCGAAAAGAATAAACACGAAAACGCTTATAACAACAACTTTTTCGATACCCGAGTAACTATAAAAATAGTTATGTTACTTTTAAAATAATGTGACGCAATATGTATCTTTCTATGCAATAAATATATTTATTTATAGCTTTGTTTGGTACATTTCCCGCGGTCTAGATTGAGTTTTTATTTCTTTTATCTCTCCCTCTCTCTGTCTGTGTGCGTGCGTGCGTGCGTGAGAAATAGGATTGAAACATATAATGGATAGCTGATCGTTCGTTCCTGCAGATTATTCGAGTGAATGTTAGAGAAAGATGCAACAAAAATCCTCCATAAACTTCATATAATTTTAATTAGAACAAACATATACAAAATTTAATTAAAACGAACTTTAGCAAAGTTATAAGTACATTATTTACTGGTTATCTCTGCCTTCCATAACTTACACAGTTAGCTTCTCGCCTGCCACTGAACCCATAGCACTCTCTGTCAGAAATGACGATGGACTAACTTGGTTGGTAACATACATGGACATTATGTTACCGACCATAGATATACGTAGTCGGTAGATGTTAGCAAGTTAGAAATTGGAGATAATTGCAGTAGTTGATCTTCTTTGATTAAAATCATGTTTCAACAGTCAAATGCCTGTACATTATCTGTTTACACAAGGAAAATCACAACTATAAGCATGAATAATTATACATGAACAATTAACCATAAACGTATATACATTTGTACAAGTCCTACACTTATCTTTAAGTACATCTTGCTTAAAAAAATCCATTATGTTTATAAATTTACAATTATAACAATATATGCTGAAGACTTACAGATATAAGAATATATTCACTGAACATAATTATAATTTTAAAAGTTAAATTTAATAAAATTTAGAGTCTTTAAATCTTATTCAAATTTCAATAATTTTTCTACAGATATTACGCAATACTTTAAAATTTATGAGTGTTTATTAGTTAAAAATTACTGTCACTGTACAGGAAATTAAATATCAGCTCCTGTGGATTAAGTAGATTTCGAGAAAAATGTACGAGAATTTTAAGAAATCGCGTTTCGTGAAAAGGAAAATGTGGATATTTTTCTTCATGGCATGACACGTTTGCTTCTAATTTTAAAATTCAATTTTTAAACGATCTATTTATTGAATTATAATAAATAACATGTCTATAAAATCAGAGAAGAGCCTTTTATTTTTTTTAACAACAAAATCGAAAATTGTACAATTTGAATCAGTTTAGAACATCGGTTCATTTAAAATAGGAAGCTTTATATAGCTATTTTAATGAAAAAGGAGGGAGAGTGCTAAATTGAGCTGGATCTCAAAGCTTCCACGTAAAAGTTAGGACTGCGAGATGTCAACTTAGTAGTGTCGACGTCATCATTTGATTATGATTCAGTATTGTGTGATTCGTCACCCAAATCCTTCGTGTTGTTCTGCGATGATGTTAATTTAAACCAAACATACCTCTTAACCTTTTTATGACTCACAGAAAATAAATCACGCAAAATCAAGCATTTGTTTCCTTCGTTCGTCCCTTTAATCAAATCCTTTATCTTTAAGCTATGAATTTGGAATTAACTGCATTTATGAAATATAAATAGGCCAAATGAACCATATAGCGGGGAGAGAGGAAGCTCCGATCCAAAAATAAGTAAAATAAATTACAAGAGAATATTTCTTAAAATACACAACACTAACATTTGGAGCAACTATTAGCTTATTAAATTTATTCAATTGTTTTCACGGATTTAACAAATACTCGAAAGTCTTTAGAGGAGGTAGATGAGTGGTATCCAAACGAGTATTTGTTAATTTTTCCATTTTTTGGTTGCATCGTATGATGGCTTAAATTCCATTATTGTGTATTTACGAAGTGTGTGAGAAGAGTGTATAAGTGTCTTCCAGTCTTGGCGAGAAATCTCATTTATATGAGTCGCCGAGAGGAAGGAAGGGTCAACGAAAATAGAAATAAAACATCTTTTTCTCCCTAATGATCTGTTCTCATTTCTGAAGAGAGAGTGTACATATGACTCTTTGCAGAACCTTCGTTTGTGAATTAAATGAACGTAACAGGGACCGTCCAAAATTAAAAACCGCTGCTCTATTATCGTGGGGCACCAAGTTTCATTACGTAATGTTTCTATATTTTTATATGATACAGAAAATTATCTGAAGATTTTATATTCAACAGAAAAAAATCCAAATGATTATATTTAAGAGGAAGAAACGAAATACAAACATCAATTTCAACTATTTTGTTAATACTTCCCGCTGCCTGTTTTTATATTATTTAACCTTTGGGCTAGTTTTTTCTAACAATGGAAAATTAAAATGTTTTTGTGATTGAGATGGATTTAAGAAAATAAATTCCTTTAGCTTATCTTGTGAAACTAATTCGATTTTTAAGACCCTATTTTGGTGGGAAATATGTTAACCCTCTCCCTTTGGGTGCTATATAAAAGTCACTTTATGCCTTTTATTTCTTTTAATGTTGCTACACTACATGAAAAGAAACATATTTATAAAATATATTTGTTACGATTCATAAAATAGTGTCTTCTTTATCTCATACTAACTTTCATTGCTTAAAAATTCATGAAATTGGTGATAAGTATCGTTTTCACAGTCTTGAAAAGGGTTAATATACCCTAACAAGCCCTCAAGACTATCTTCGTGTAATGCTTAAGAATAGAATGCTTGGGAACAATTTTTCAGATTGAAAATGGCTTCAGAATTAATATTGTTACAAAACTCGTCCTGCGAATGTGCAGTGAAACCAGTTAAACAAAGAGGATTGTGGGAAATGACCAGTTATTCACAAATATTCAGGAAAAGATGAAGCTTAGGGGGCAGAACTTTTACTGATAAGCAGCACAACAGGAAAACCAGCACTTGTGCAACACAAATAGTTAGCAAATCGCTAGAAATAACAGTAATATATTTTGAACACTTTGAATAACATTCATCTCACAAGCTCACTAGTTCGCACCGTATTTCCAAGTATTTGTAACTGTCTTGACCAGGTTTGACTTCTTGAGAAAAATTCCGAGGGAATCTATGGCTTATTTCCCAACAAAGATATTCGAAAAATTTGAGCATTTCCAAGAAATTTCATTTTGTAGCCAAGTTGCCTAGTTTGTCGCCTAGATCGGGGGGATGAGGGCAATACTTTTTTTTTCCCTTCCTCGGTATCCAACAAAATTTCTGTAAATATCTCTTTCTTACCATAAGAGTAACACTGCAGGGAAGTGTCATTTGTAGATCCGTATTATACAAGGTTACCTGAACTTAGACCGAGTTCCATTCCGACTGATAGGTCGTCAGTCAGATGTATGTTTTTCAACGATACTTTACCTCAAAAAGGCTATTAAAATGGTGCATAAAATACAAAAATAACATAAAATTTACCAATTTTTTTTTGCAATCATTATAAACATATATGCATAAAATGCAATGTGCTCATGTGTGTACACTAAACCATATGGCAAGCAAATTGAAAGGTATATCTAATTAAGTTGGATGGAAGTGAGCAAAAATAACGTTCTATTTCTCTTAAAGTTTTCCTTACTTCGTGCGAGGAATGGATTATCTTGTTTAATCGAGATGTATTAATGGACCTTGGTATTTGTATAGATAGATTGACAAATATTTATTATCAGCCATTAATTGTTCCTTTTTTTTTTTTTCTTTCCTTAGGTCCACCTGGACTTAGAGGGAAAAGAGGTCGAAAAGGAGAAGCTGGAGATGTTGGACCACCCGTAAGTAATGTGATTAGAATATTGCGTCATATACATAGTAATAATAATAAAGATTAAACAACATGAAAAAGAAAAGATAAGCAGCATTGCTTTAGCATGCAGTTTGTTGTTTCCAAAGTATTATTAAATTTCACTTATATCTTTTTAAGTAAACTTAAAAATTTTGCATCTTAAATAATTTGGTTTAAGTCCAGTATCGGGTGCCTTGCTTGATGTTGAGGATGGCGACTAGGTCCTCAAAGTAAAGCTCACATGTAGCGTGACGTCATGAAGATGTTAAAAATGAAAAGTTAACCAAATTTGAGTAGCAACAAATCGTCGACATTTAATTCGTTATCTGCATCCAAAACCGCCGATCGTAAGTAGGACTCCGAATACAGACGACTTAAGGTTATTATATTTAATACTCTTGAGAAAAAATATCGTTTTGTACTAATTTTTTTTATTTATTTTTCATTAAAGGTTAAAATTTAGGTACTTTTTATGAATAAGGATAAAATGAGTTACTCAACTCATTTTATCCTTATTCATAAAAAGTAATTAATCTATCATACGATAAATTTTAGTAGGAACTTGTACTTTAGCTCAATTTATTTTTGTAAATGTGGCACAGCTTTTTGAGTATTTCCCCCCTCTCTCCTGTCTTAGCTTTTT
Organism: Nephila pilipes; assembly: GCA_019974015.1. Taxonomy (NCBI): domain Eukaryota; kingdom Metazoa; phylum Arthropoda; class Arachnida; order Araneae; family Nephilidae; genus Nephila; species Nephila pilipes. The sequence continues at coordinate 685,444 of BMAW01032666.1, read as the reverse complement.
TATGCCCCCTCACTGGACTACTTTAGTTCTGAGCTATCGGGATTTTGCAAAAAATTAATGAAAAAATAATTAGGCAAGAAAATCAAACTGGATCCTATTTAATCTATACAACTAAAATCGATCAACTATTATTACGAATGCGGAATATTTATTAAAACAACCAAAGATTATAATTAAAATTTCTACTTATCTTGCAAACAGTGAAACTAGATCCGAGACAGAAATAACACTTACAAACTGCATCCGAGTTGTTTATCAGGTATCATTGTCGTATGCACACCCATCTCACTAACCTTTTTCCCATCGGGAATCATGCTATTACCTTCAATCTCTCTGTCTGATCTTTTGCTGTTCACTACACTTTTATATTTAGCGATGTTGATTTGTGTTAAGTCACGGTTCTTTCACAAGGTGAGGTTCACAAATCAAATAATGTTATAAAGTAGGCCTAAAATTAGTTGAAGGGGAATGGGTTCATTGTCAATTAACGTTGCGCTTGGAAGCAACACGAAAACTATCGGCGACGAACCTCGTAATTTTGAACGTCAGTCAAGTGACTAGGATGACGCTTCTTCAAAGTTTCACACGGTACCAATGGGAGGACTTTGAACCTCGACCAGATTTAACGTACATCAACCTCACTACATGTGGCATCGAACATGGGACTCGACGGAAACAACGCCGGCCGCGAGTTCGGGACTAAGACCATTACGCTATCGCAGCATTAAATTTAAGGGGGGAACGCGCGACAGCCTGATACAATCTTATTAAATATTTATATTTTTTTAAAAAAAAAAATATCTGTTGCGTGGTAACTTAGATCTAATGAAAACAATGAAACTTGGTGACATGAGCCAATCTGTTATTTATTGCAAAAAAAAGTGTAAATAATAATTGTGGTTTGTTATTTATTAAAATGTATGCTTTATTATTTCATTGCAAAAAACTTATTAAAAATGTTGTTAAATAGTTCTTTTTCTCTCAAATAACACTATAATTTTTGGTTTCTTTTACTTCAAAATAATATTTATTGCTGAATTATCATTGTTAGTATATTAATGAGTGGGAACTTCGTTTTAGAAGGACCTGCTATCTTTTTTTTATTGTATTTCCTTATTGCTTTTATTGCTCTTATAATTGCTTTATTACTATTTATTATTACTTTCATTGTTTTATCAAAAAACTTTCTGTTGAAAAAAGTATTCTTGAAGTATTTAGGAATAGACAAGGGATTCAGTTTTTATATACTAAAAATTAATATTATTATACGTGATTGTGGATTTTTTTTTTTACATGGTTACTAATCACATAAACTTATTACTTCTTTTGAAATTAGAAACTAATATTTTTATAATGTAATTATATAAATAAAAATCGATCTCTTAATTTTTTTCCATAAAAATAGTGCAAAGATCACTGAATTTTTATCAGTAAACTCATCACTGTATATGTACTAAATGTTTTGCTACAAATTTTTGCTCAAAGTTTACTGTTTTGAATCATGAAGGGGGATATACATGTACATTTTTATTCTAGAAAAGTACAACAACAAAAAATCTTTTAATTTTAATGAATCTTAGTTTAAATGTCAATAAAATAAAGGTCCTTTACATTTTATTTGTATCCTGTTCTCTAGGAAGACGAGAAAGTGTGTAAGTTATCTCAAATTTACATACTTTCTTATCAAATATAAAGTTTTATTAGTATTATTTTGAGTAGATTAGGTACACCTTCATTATCTGTCACAATTTACTACATTCTATTTATTGAAAATTAGATTTAAAAAACTAGCCGTTCACTGATGAGAGATTTAGGGTTTCCGTATAATACTAGCGACAATCACCATCTGATCTCATTGACCAATCCATATGTACAACATTTCTCTGTTCGTGGCCCTCAGAAATTTACCTTCTTGATTGGTACCCAAGTGACCTTCTGAGGTACCCTAGTGATCTTTTACTTTCCCATGGGGTTCACTGTATATGGTAAACACGAGTAACGTGCCTCCGGGATACTTTATTTTCTTTTCGATCTTCCATCTTGTCAATAAATTTTTACTTTTTTCCCCACTTTTCAAACCTCTAGATCATAGTTGGATTTTGTTTGTCGTATCAAAGCCACATACGGTTCTTGTGGCATTATAATTCACCATCACATCACGTCACATTCTCTTCTCGTGGATAATAATAGATTTTCATTGTTATTATTTAAAACTATTAAGCCAATGATGAAGAATATAAATATGCTGTTCTAGTATCAACATAAATGATTACTCAATTATTTAGCTCTTTTATCTGTACTAATTATTTAAACTAAAAACATTTTAGCTAAAAAGGGTTTTTTTTCTCTGAAAACTTACAATTTGAAGGCGAAATTGAAATTTTGCAAAAATCCTTATAGATTTATTTTTTATTTTATTTAATGCATCGATTATGATAAATGATATTTGTGAGTAGATGGCTCCCATTTATTTGTGTGATTTTTCCTCCCATACGAAAGGGGCTTTCATTTTTTTTTTTTTTCCATCCAACAGAATAATATAAAATTCCATTCATGTTTAAATGCATTCCGATAAATAACTTATAACTGGAGTATCACATCATCGTTTGAACTGCTTAGATATCCTCCAAATTTTGGAATAGGAAGTTTGATTTTAAAAAAAAGATTATTAAATAGAAATTTACGTAAATTCATGAATTATACCTTGTGACAATATAAATAAAAATGATGTAGTCATAAATTCCTATCGTGCATTTGGAACGGAGGGAATGAGTTGCAAATTTTTAACCTATCACTGAAAAAGGTTTATGTGTATGAAAATTAATTTTTTGGGTTTTTTATTATAATGTTAAAAAACTTAGGAAAAAATTTTTTATGTGTACAGTGGCATCTTTCAATAAGGGACATCCGCTGGATCAGACATTTTGGCCCTTAAATAGAGGTTAACATCTGGACCAGCAGAATTTCCCCCTTAAATAAAGGTATTTCTTATTCGGAGCTGTTTCTTTCAAGAGGTGCTACCGAATGTATATTTAAAAAATATTCGTGATTTATATCTGTTGGAGGGGGGGATCTAATTTATGCATTCTACACCACTAGTGTTAAATCATATATTTTTTCATAGATGGCAGCAGTATAAAATTATATGTCATAAACATGATTGAGTGTATGCGAAGTAATGCACAATGGACTGAATTATAAATATTTCAACAATGCATGGAGTGTTCGTTAATAAGTTGAAATCTTTGCTACTAATTCAAATTAGTTTTTGAAATATTTAAATAAAACTAAAATTGTTCTGTCACATAGATAATTTTGTATGGTACTCCAAAAATTATTTTAAAACAATTATTATCTTCGTACCTTTATAATAATTTTAATAACCTAAATATTGTTGAATATGAATTGAAACTGTTTGAATGTAAAGTACTTTTTATAGATTTATTTAGAATTAAATTGTTAACTATAAAATAATTTCGTAGTGGAAAGGTAATTTTAAAGTTTTTTTTTAATCGGTGTTTAACAAATGAAAATATTAGTAATTATATATTGTTTCGTTTTTAAAAAAATAAAATATTAATAATTTGTGATTGTCGAATTGAGTGTTATTTGATGATCAAATTACCGTTAAAAATGAAGAGTTTTTTATAGCACTATCAAAAAACAATGATCAATCTTCTTCTTTCCCATATTTTTTTTTTAATTTTTTAAGCCATTGAGTGGATGGAGAAAATATCAGTATGTTATTTCGCTATTATTTGTACCTATATATATTTACTGGCTATCCTATTTACTACTCCAAAATCTGTTGGAAAATTCTGAGCAATTAGCCTGCAAGCTTCTGCAATTGTGAATACAACATTGTTTTGTTACTTTTTAACTACAGATGGCGCCATGACATTTAAGTACTATTGCAATTTAATATTATAATAATCGTTTTCAGCGGAAATATTCAAACACGCTCTATCATTATGTCACAAATGTTATTTATATAGACGTCGTTTTTTTTCCCACTTGTTGAACAAACAATGTTGCACATTTTTTTGTTTATTTTGTTAGGAATGATGGAGAAAAAAATTCAAACAATTTTTAAACATGCGATACGATAATATCGAAATGTATTATCACATTATTCTAATTTATTAGCCTGAACCATTACCTATTTCGTAATTATGTTTATATTCAAGTATTCATAGAAAAGTTTTTAATTTAAAAAAAAAATGGAGAAACATTTTTCACAAAGAGGATGCTATAATAATCATTTAATTTTTTTTAAAAAAAATCAATGAGCATTAAAGTGTAGCGTATCTGTTAAACCAGAAGCAATTATATAAATAAAAATGTAGCATACTTTGCTAATCTTGTTGAGGAGAGAAATTTCTTGAACAAAGATTGAATTCATTTCATATTGTAATATTATAGAATTTATTTTTAAAAATGCTTTAATTAAAATTTGTTTTTATAAATCAGTATCTTAGTTTTTATTTTTCTTATGTTAATGTATGTAACCCTTTGTGAGGCACTAATTTATTACCCTTGATAAAATTTGCAAAAAAATTATTTATCTGTAATCTTGAAGCTACACCTCAATGAAAAAGTACTATCCATTTTAAGAACATTAATATCAACTGTCTTCTTATGTCATCATATTAGTAAATTCATCTATTGTTTTCTTTCTTTTTATTCTGAGTTTAAGTATGTTTCAGAAGGAAAGGGGTAGTGAAAATGTTATATATAGATACAATTCTAAAACTGATATATTTGTAATACAGGTATTTGAAAGACGAATAGGTTCTATGAAAGAGTGTTTTTAAATGCATTATTGCAATTTTTAAGTCTATTTATTCTCATATCAAAAGTTTTTTTTTTTTTTCAATAATATATTCTTTTAATTTTCAGGGACCTGTTGGACCACCTGGAAAACCAGGATTTCCAGTAAGTTGAGTTCTCATTGAATTAAATAATTCACCGTATCTAATCATTTCAAGATTTTTAATATTTGATATAAAAAAACAGTTTTCCAAGTTTATGTATATTTTTATAACATTATAATTGTGATTTTTTTTTTTTTTTTTTTTTGTGATTGAACTGATTTTTTCAATCGCTTCAATTGTATTGTCAGAATATTTAAACTAGCCTTCATCTCTTGACTTACAAGATTCCTTCTATTTTTTAATGATTAAAATTTATATTTTTGAATTACTATTAATGTGATTTTATTAAACATTTGTGAATTTTAGGGTGCTATTGGAATTGATGGTCCTAAAGGTGATCCTGTAAGTATTGATATTTTTTTTAATTTTGAAAATTTTAATTTTTATCATATTTAGATATCAATATTTTGTAGAAAACTGAACTTGTTACCGATGGTATATAGATTTGGTTTATGGATCATTTTCATTTATTTTTCCTATTTATGGAATTTTTTTAAATTTTGTTTTATAATTTCACAAAAACACAAATCACCTTGCACCAGCTGTTTAATTTTAGACTGCATTATTTGACCTTCATTTTTTAAAATTGACATCGTTTTTGTTATGTTTACATGCGTCTGTGCTTATTATGATGTTAAATATCTAATCTGTAAAAGTTTTGACAAATTATTTAAATTTCTTTCAACTTTTATATTGAGTCAAAAAAAAAATATTTTGCTTACTTAATTGGCAATGAAACATAATTTTTACTTTAATCTTCTTTAAAAATAGTCATGTATTGAATTATATATGTTTTATTTAAGAAGCTTTTCTGAGCATTATTGAATGATAATAAAATGCTTTTATAAATATATACAGCTGCAGTATTAGAACTGGTCATGTTCTTTTACTAAACAAATTATAAACGAACAATATTTAAAGCAGTATTAAAAAATAGTTCATAATTATTATTTTAATTTTTATCTGAGCTGTGCACACCTTTATTTTATGAAATAATTGTCATTATACTAGAATATATATGTCAGTTTTGTGTATTTATTATTGAACTATTTTAATTACAGGGTGAAAAGGGAGAAAGAGGGGATAAGGTATGTGTTACTTTTGAACTATATGTAAATTATGCATACAGTAATTTTTTAAGTAACTTTTTTTATAATTATTTAAGCATCAATAATTTATATAAAATTCTAATAACTTGATTTTTTTACACAGGGTGAAAGTGGCGGAGATCTATTCACAACAACTAAGGTATTTTTTATATGCCATTACTTTTATCTTTTTTTTCTCACATCTTATTGATAAATTATTTTTATTTCAAAATTCAAGTTGTGCAATATACAAATGTTGTATAGTAGTGCATTTGTTGTCCAGTACTAATTTCTAATATATGTATTCATGTTTTATATATGGAATATATTTGTATGTGAGAGTAATGTACTAGCAAACTGGTATGCTATAAAAAATCTTCATTTCTTATATAAAATATGAAAAATATTGTATATTTTGAATTTTATTTCAAATAGTTTTTGTTACTATTTATCTATTAAAGTTAAACAAAAAAAATCACTATAAAATATGATAAAATGTAATATGATTTTTAGTAGCATAATTTTTTTTTCTTTAAATTCTGTCTATTTTAATGCAATTCTTAGAATCAATAACTTTATCAAGTGACAATTTAATTAATACCAAATTTCAAAGAATAAATTTTAAAAAAATTGAGTAATATCTATTTTTATGAATTTATTATTTCTTGTATTAGTGTTTTAAATTTTTATCATTAAAAGTTAAAAAATCTGAATGAAAAAAAGTGGTGTAATGAATTATGCCATAAAATGGGTTGTCAAAAATAATTGTTTTAATTATATAACTTTCCTGTTCCAGCTCATAAAATTCAAAAAATATTTCATATCATGCATAACTGTTTACATTTTCTAGTGCATTTTGTTATGAATAATTATTTTGAAGTTAATTTTAAAATCATGCTATTTTATCTAGACATAAATTACAAGCAGGAAAACTGATTTTTTTTTTTAAATAAAAGATTCCAATTATGCTTTTTAATGAAGAAATTTTCCTTATTTCATCTTTGCATTCATTGATCATAAAACTCAATATTTTCTATAAGTGTATATTAATACATACTTACATTAAATAGATTTAAATTTGTGTATAAAAAAGCAAGCTGATTTTTGTTACATTTTTCTACTTTGTTATAAATAATTGAAATTTAGCAACTTTGAATTAATTTAATTTATGGCCAATATCAATCATTATTCAAACATTATTTTTCTGGTTTTATTTCAAAAAATGTCTTGTTAAAAATTATAATGTAGCAAGGGAGACAGCATAATGTTTCTGTTTGATATTACTTTTATTGTAATTTTTCAATCATTATTACTTTTTTATATTCACTTATAATAAAAGAAATTAAAAGTTGCATTTTTATTAGTCCCTTAATTTGTGCAGGTAACTTCAAATATTACACTTTATAAATTGTGACTATCATAGTGATATAAAAGTTTTTATGTAATGTTCTTTTCATGCATTTTTATAATGCAAGAAAAATTATTATTGCACAAATAGTAAATTTCTAATTTTTTATTTATTGGTAAACATTAACTTTAAGAATTGAAGTAATCCATTGAGGTTTTAGTCTATCGAAACAAGTGTAATATCATCAAAATCATAATAAATATGAAGGAAAAAAATAAGATTAAATTTTATTTTTACGTAGTCATCAAAAATAAAATAAAACAATCCTCATTCTTGCTACAACCCTGCAGTTTTGATAATCTATAAAATATAGTTAATAGTTTTCATTTATTTTGCAATATTTATAATTAAATAATGATCTCTAAATTTAATGCTATTTTTTTAAATGTGTAATATTTTCAAGCCTCTACCACATACAGAAGTTAATTCTAAAAAATTTAAGAAGTTAAAAGTTTAAAAAATAATTAATTAAGGATTAAATTTGTTTTGCTGTTTTGAAAAGAAATTAACACTGAATTTACATCAAATTAAGGGAATATGGAATCTCTACCAAGGAACAAAAGAAAGTTAACACACTTCACACAGTTTCCATCTTGTTCTAGGTTAATGTTTTCTGACTTCTCTTTTCATTTGATAACAATTAAATAACCCAAACGCCTTTCTAGGGTGTAAAGCGTTCTGTTAATAGCCTGCAGGGTGGAACAGTAGGTTTTGCAGAAGCTGTCTCAATGAAGGTCAGTCGTACACAGCAATATGCACCCAATCCTTTCTAAGACCTGCACTGCAAATGTGTTCAGAAGTTCTTGTCTCTTGAATGCCTTTTGCACGTCCTAACTAGTACACATTTATACCATCTTTACTTTCCTTGCATCAAAAGGTGTGGTACAGCATATGAGTACACAGTCCATAATTCCAAATAACATGATTGAAATTTTAAAATAACACTTGATATATCATTTTTAATAGTGGCTATTAGATAGAAAAATCTTTTATGTTCAATATCATTTAAAATTGCAGTAATTGGATTGTGATTAAAATATAAAGAGCTTAAAGCTTCTTTTTTTTTATTGTAGATGTTGTTAGATCTCTTATTTGTTCTAAAATATTCATAAAAGATTTAACTATCATCTCTCCTATTAAACTGTTTGTTTTATTGAGAAGAAATTATATTTTATATAAGTAACAAATTTGATGCAACAGTATATAGCAAAAATATTAAATTGTAAACATCAGAGCATGAAGCATGTTCCAAATGTGATTATTTTTCAAACAGAAATAGTTTGACAATGAAAAGTTTCTTCAACTGTCAAAGAACGAAAACAACTTTTTTCATTGTGACATGCTTTTACTTTTTTTGGAGGCAAATGATTTACGATATTATTTATTTCTTAATACATTAATTACTAGTAATCACAGTATTATTTTAATTTTTATACATTTATTTAGATAGAGAACGAATAATATTTTATTATAAATAATTGGTTTAATATGTAGACACAAAAAGTTAGAATGAATTCTTGGAGCTTGATGCTTTCTCGGTATTTACTATCCAAATTTAATTTAACATTTAGTCCATTTGTAATAGTATTTTCAAGAATAAAAGGTATTTAATATGATTTACTCATTTGCTGATACCTCTCCTTGACTAAGTTTGTGCACCTTGTACTAGCACATGCACTTTATGATGTTAAAGTCCTCATAAAATTCCTAACCTTTTAATGGAAAAATAGTATTAACAAACTATTTAGTATCTTCCCATCACATCTGCACATGAGTGTGCAATATTTTGTGTGAATTAGCTCCGTAGGTATATATAGTTAAAGTTATCTGCAGTATGAAGAAATAAGATCCTTATAAATTAGATTTTTTATTTAAAAAATAGTGAATGAAGTACATTAAAAGAAAGATGAAATTTAAGTATAGAATATTTCAGGTAAGAATTGCATCTGAATGAGATTTATTTCCAATGCAGCTGAAAGGTTTAATACTTGTAAATTTAATTAATGAATATTTTTTTAATAAAATGTGCATATATTATGCTATTTACTAATCTATTATTAACATGTTGATTAAATGTTTCCTATAATTCTCATTTTCTTTTATTATTTTGATCAAAGAAAGAATATAATTAAATCTAATTGTTTTTTGAATTTGACTGACCAAGTTTTCTCTTGATTAAGTCTCATTGTTTCACTCTTAATATGTTCTTGGAACTTAAATTAATTAAATAAATTTGGACACAAATTATAAATTTTTGTAATATACTTTCAGTAAGTATATTTTGAAAAAATGCTCAGAGTTACTTATACTATAAAAATAGACTTCTATTTGGTAAACTATATGAAAAAAAATTTAGATATAAATAGTTTAATTAATTTTACTTTTAAATGTAGGATTTCTGTAGTATTAATTATCAATGTATGTATTTCATATTAGTAAAATTTACGTAAAAAAATAATATTTTTCGATTTTTTTTTTAAATGTTATGGGCTTATTTTACAAATTGTTTTTTCATAACTGAACTCTTAATAATGATGAAAATGAATTTTTTGTTTTTGTTTTTAATAAAATATGTTTAATAATTAAAATAATTTTAAAATATAATAACTTAAAATTAATTCTGGGTTCAAATGTCAAATTATATTCTATGAAAGATTAATATATATATTAAACATCTTTTAATGTACATTAAAATTGATTTTTTAATCAAGTAATATTGTGTTCTTAATGTAGTTATTCTATAATTTATATATATGTACACTTTGCATGTTTATTGTTTTAGAAATAAATAAATAACACCCTAACTGTTGATTATAATTTTTAATTATCTTTCACTTTTTACCTTTAACTTTAAGCATATTCGTTTGACAAATTTCGTATCTATTTACTAATATGAATAATTTTGTAATAACATTCCTGCCCTGGCATTTTTAATTTTTTCTTCTAGGGGCTCGCAAGTCTTGGTATGACTCTAGCCCCTGGTGATTTACTCTTATTAAAAGTAAGTTAACCACATGCTTTATAAAAATATCTAATTCTTCATTAACTAACTCTCCTTTTTTTTTTTTTTTTTTTTTTTTTTTTTTACTTTTAAAAATGAATATCAGTTCTTTAAATATTTAATTCAATTTACTGATGTATTATTGTCAATTGAGTTTTAAAAAAGTTAGCATTTTTTTTTTCATTGTATGTAATAAAAGAATTTGCCTAAAAATAGAATAATCAAAACTGAAATTCATGCAATCTGAATAAAATATTAATAATTTAAATTTTACTAAATATATTTAAATTTTTATCACATTATGCTTTGTAAAAAATGTAGTAATACACATGATGTAGACTATGTGTAAATAAAAATTAAATAAAGTTCTAAAAAATTTCTGTCTTCAAAGTAAAGTCTTGTGAGAAATGAGTGTCACACACTTGCTATTCCTGCAAAGTATTCTGATCAAACAATTTTTCGTTTATATCTGATTGAATTCTTTTAATTATTGATATGATCCATTTCTGCTTAAATGCTTTTTTTTTCTATGTTTGTGTGTCATTTCTAGGGTGAGCCAGGTGTTCCAGGACCTCCAGGTCCGCCAGGACCACCTGGACCTACAGGATTACCAGGCTTTGATGGAAGAGTTGGTTTACCTGGTGAACCAGTAAGTGAACTTTGTTATGTATGAATTTTTTAAATACTATTGTGAAGTTAGGATAATATTTTAGTAGCATTAAAACTGCTTTAAATATAAAAATTATAAAAGTTATAATGTTTGAACTTCTCTTTCCCAGGGTCCCCCTGGAGAATTAGGATCTCCTGGACCTCCTGGCCCAGTTGTAAGTTAAAAACTGTTTACCTTTTTTTTTTTAATTGTATATAGTAATTCCAATTTTTCAAAACTAGCTATTCTATTTCTATTCTGTTTTATTTCAACATTATTTTGAATCCAAAATTACTCATTGGAAGTGTTTTTCACAAATATTATTTTTTTTAAACTGTACTTACACATGAACTTTTTTTTTTTATTGCATCCACACATATTTATATTTTCCGTAAATTTTATAAAATTACCATTATGAAGGAAGTAACAAAAAGTTTTTAAAAAAGAAATGTTTCAATAAGTATTTTAATTTAAAAGTTTCGAGAAAAATAATAAATTTACAGTATTGAGTAAGATAAATTAACCATTTAAGATTTGTAAATAATCTTGTAATCTATATTGCTCAGAAAATTATTGCTAAATATTAAAATTTTGATTCTTTTTTATTATGTATGAAAAGATAATACTTCTATTTATTCAATTTTTTCTGATATTTCATATATATACATTTTTTGTTGATTTATATGTTTAAAAAAAATTATGAAATCTTTCATTCAAAAATATATAAAAAATTATTTTTCTGTTGCTGAAGTGGTTGAAAAATAAAAAGTTTGATTTCTGATTCTCTAAATATTTTGAGTTATTTTTATAATTTGTTTGAAAAGTTGCTTAAAATTTAAGCGGACTACAATGATATTTTTCCTCTTAAAATAGGACTTAAAAGAAAAAAAATATATCAATTGTCTTTCAAAATCATTTCTGTTCAGTATTTTTGAATTAATGAGTATATTTGTACTATAAAATAATATATATATATATGGATAAATTTATTCTTTAAAATAAAAAGGTGAAGAAATGTATTGCTATATTATTTATAGCATAAAAAAAATTGATTACGACTTTAAGTGTTACTTGCAAAAAAAAATAATGGATTTTTTATTAATTTTATTTTAGGGTCCAATGGGCAAGGATGGCTTACCAGGACCAAAGGTAAAAGGATTTACTGAGAAATAATGTTACAAAAAAAAAATGGATTTGTTCAAATTTTAAAACTATTGGATACCATTCTAAGATTATAAATTTTAAATTCTTTTCTTTCTGAATATTATATTCTATGGCAATTACTACTTTTTATTTGTATCATTGAATTACTTTCTCTCTAGAATTGTGAATATATTTTCATCCATTCTTAATTTTTGTTGTTATAATAGAAAACTTTTTTCAATATTTATATTAATGCTTTTTTACATACTTGTTATTTTAAATATTAATAAAATTAAACTGGCATTTTAATTTTTAATCTAAACTTTATTTATCACTTAATTATTTGAGAAACATATTTGTGTAAACAACTTATAGGGTGACAAAGGTTTAAAAGGTGACCGTGGCTTCATGGGTGCTCCTGGACTGCCTGGTATGCCTGGAAAACCAGGTTTGAATGGACACTTAGGACTTCCTGGTCCAAAGGGGAATATTGTGAGATTAATGTGCTTAATTTTGGAAAAAAAATACACTAACCCATTTATTGAGCTTCTCAACTGCTGATGTAGTTGATTCCTCTTTGTCTCTTGATGCTTTATTCTTCTCTCATTTCTTGAAAGTCTTTCTTCTCTTGTAATTTTTCTCTTAACTGTGTCAAATATTTGGAGGTTGCTGTCATAGGACAAGATTTTATGGATTTGAATTCCAAATTTTAATGAGTCGTGAACTATGTTTTTTCAATGATATTTCTGATATGTTCTTAAAATATCTTTTTAAATTAGTTGTAAAAAAATTTGTTAAAAAACAATGAATTATTTGTTTGGGGATTTATTTTGTTGTCGTCTCAAAAATGGTTTGCATTGGAAGGCATTTGTTATAGTTTGCCTGATCAGTCTAGATATTTTTATGATATTACATTTCCTTATCAGGTTCATGTATGTAAAAAATAAAAGAATGAATAATTGCAAATGTATATTTGATTGTAACATACTTTGTCTGCTTGAAACAGCTGAAAGAGTCATAAATTCAATGCTCCATTTGCAAAATAGAAAAGCAGTTAATGTAAATAAAAATTTGCCTTCTATTGTTATGAATAAATACCACAGTCTGAACTTGTATAATTTAACTACCTTCTCTCCTTATCTTTAAATATATTGCTTTTTAAGATATGCATATAATTTGACCTTGTAATATATTAAAAAGTATTTATCATATAATAACCCAGATACACCCTATAATATATTAGTTATACATCATTTTACGCATGAAAAGTCATTTTATGCTTAACTATATTTATTTTGGTTTCAAATGTCTGTGAAAACTAAAGAAAAGTAAGAGCAAGAATTAAAAGATCCCTTTTTTATTGTGTGTAAGATTGCATGCTATCAAATAATTTTTTAAAAAGTTGAATTTCGTTTTAGTTTACAAGAAATGAAAATATTTGCTGTAATAATCACTTATTCAATTAAAAATTAAAATTCCAAACTCTAAATATAAAGTAAATTTTCTTATTTATAATTTTAATTTATTTCTCTCCTTAATAAACATGCTTTATTATTCAAGTATTGAATTTTTAAGTAAAATTCTTTGAAATTGTAATCTGAATTATCCCAAAAGAGATTAGTGTAGAAGTTATTTACTTATAAAAAGTGTTGCAGTTTCTTATCTAAATAAAAATGGTTTTCAACACAATTTTAAAAATTGTCCCAAAATAATATATTGCATTTTACAATATGTTATTTTATACTTATTATCATATACTCACACTAACATTTCTGATAATTCATTCAAACTTATTTTTATACTGTTTTTAAATTTCCTGTTTTCTCTTAAATAACATATTAATTTCAATAATATTTTATGTTGTGCTGATTAACTAACTAAAAAATTAACCTCAGCCACTACCACCCTTTTATAATATTTTAATTTTTTATTTAAATGTATATATAATATGTATGTATATATAAAATACTGTTTTCATGCACATTCTGATGATATTTTACATTTAAAAAAATGATATTAAAATATTTGACTCATTACTTAAGATATTTTTAATCTTTGCAACAAAAACATAGATATTTCAGATAAATTAATACAGTTAAATTGTCAAAAATCAAAGGTTTCCTGTTGCAAATTTAAGGAGAAAAGTTACTTTTTAAGATTTGTATTAAAAGATTTAAAAATCTATTTAAATATTCTTATAGGGATTTTTATAAGGATTATTATACAATTAAATACTTAAGAATTATTTTACATGTTTAAAAAAAACAAATTCATCTGTATTTTTAGTTTTTACCATCCATGGTAACATGCAGTTATAAATAAAATTTTCTAGTATTTTTATCTTAATTTTTTTTTAATAAAATTCTGAGTTTAAATGCTTTAATAAATTAGTACTTAAATTGTAACATTTTGTAATCATTGCTGAAGACATTAAGATAAAAATGCTTAATACTATTATAAGTTAAGCAATTTTGAGTATAAATTTTTTTAAACTCATTTTCAAAACCAAGTTACACTTATTGTATAATTTTTTTGGAATGTGAATGTTAAATCTTATTTGTTAGTTCCTAAGTATTCAAAGGCCACAAATATAGTAAGGCAAATTTTATATCACACCAGCAATTAGTTCATGTTTTGTTTTTATTTTCTTTATTGCATCTGTGAATTTATTTAAAGTAGTTTTTATTCCTTTTAATATTTTTCTTAGATAATGTATTTCTAATAGACAATGTTTAAAATACTTAGAAGAAATCCACAATACACGCCCTGGCATAATTTATGTTTATCTCAGAATAATTAAACACTGATAAATTTGTTGCCTTAGCTCAATCCAGTGTTTTTATGATTTCTTTAGGGTGAAAAAGGAGACAAAGGTGATCGTGGTCTTACAACAACTCTTGATGGAAATTCATTCCCAACCGGTTTCATTGAAGGACCCCCTGGTCCTCCAGGGCCTCCTGGTCCTGCAGGTCCACCTGGGAGAAAAGTAAGAATTTTCTATAACAGGATCAGTTAATCCAATAATATAAGAGAAATTAAGTCAATGACAAAACACAAATAGCAGTTGTAGATTTTATGAAGCAATACTAAAATGTTATCTGCTAAGTAATAGAAGAATGTATATTTGCTTATTAATTTAAGAAACATACAAATTTGAATTGTATCATCATTTATAATAATAAAAACATTATTACTTTACAAATATAATTACGCATATATTGTTGTGGAATTAATACTAGAAAAAAATTATTTTTTAAACCATCAAAATTGAAAATTGGGAATTATGTTAACACATGAAATTTATTAATTTTGTTAATATAAATACTAACCCTTTTTTTTCACATGATGAAGCCATCTGTTTAAATAATTATAATATATTTAAAAGATTTATCTCTATGTAATTAAAAAGTATTTGTATGACATTTCTTTCATTTATAATTTTAGTATTTTTTATTATTAAGATTTATATATATATATATAGTATTTATTTTATATTTCTTTCGAATGCTACTATTTTGTAACTAATTTAGTAATTGTTTGTTTTAAACAAACTACGTATCAGTTATGATGCTAATTATTATTTCATCACATCAAGATTCTAGTACATTCTTCTTAAAGACTCAAAATATCTTGTTTTTATTTTTGATCCTAAATAAAGCCTTGTTTCTTTTATAACATGAATTTAAATCATCCTTTTTATTCCTTGTCTGGTATTTCAAGTTCTCTTCAATGTTCAATATCATTTATAAAGAAAGGTTTAAATATTACTTGAAGTTGTGTGGTTAAAAATATTTTATATTTTTCAGTATATTCTGAATCTGCATGCAATTATCAACAGTAAATTTTTTCTCTATGTTAACAGAAAATTCAAAAGAAACTAAAATATTAAAAATAATAAGAAAAACATCAATAGAAAATTATAAATTTAAATTGAAAAGGAATCTAAAATAAGTTATAAATTATCAATATTAAAGAAGAAATTTAGATAATAAATTAGTTTTCAGTCATAATATAGTAAATTTCTTAAATACCAAAATGAAAAAAATTTAACTGTGTGTCATTCAATGAATGTGCTGTTCATATCTACAGTTATAATGCTTTTTGACTAGAAAAGTAATATAACCTCAAGTATCAATTGTGTAATTTAACTTAAGTGCTATATACTACTAACCTTAACCAAACTAACCAATCCTGCCCTACTACTAACCAGGGAGATGTTGGTGTTCCTGGACCTCCAGGTGAACATGGGGATAAAGGAGATAAAGGTGAAAGAGGACGTAGAGGAAAAAGGGTACGATCTAATAAATAGTGCTGATATTAAGGTGCTTGATGTGCATATTGATTGATGCATGGCAACGTAGTTCTGCCTGCTTATTGCAATGAATGTTAGTTTTCCTTGTCTGTGGGAAACAAGGTTTGATGAAAGATGGAGTCTTATATAATAATCTTTTTTAATTAGATTTAAAAAAATATATATCTAAATTTACTAATCATTTTTAAGAAAATTGAAACATTTCTTTTCCATAAAATACTTGAGAAATGATTTTAAAATTATATGAAGTATTTTAAAAATAAGTATACATTTACTGATGTACAAATATTAAAGAAAATGACAAGATACATCTGAAAATGAACTCAAAATCATAATATATAGATCATTTCTATTTGGTATTATTTTCTTTTTTATTCAGTTCAACTTAAACCACTTCTTCAAAAATCATTTGAACACAGAGAACACAAGAAAAAAAAAAATTAATTATAAAGCTTGAATTGAAAACAATTTTATCTGGAAATAATTATCTGTGCTAGTGATTAAATTTTGAACACTATTTTGCACTTTTAAATAATAACATTTCATTTTTAAACATGAGTCTGATATTATATTATAAAATTTATCATGATGGTGTAATATGAAAAATTGTATTTAGTAATTATTAACTATATTATATACAATATTGTACAGATATTTTCCAACATTCCTGATTACATTAAAAATAGTTGGAAGTTAATGACATGGTTTTTTTTTTCCCAAATATTTGGGGAGTACATTTCCTCAAGCTTAAGGAGTTATTACTTCCCTGCTTAAAAGATGGATCAGATTTCAAGAGCCAGTATAATGATATTTATTTTTCTTCCCTAACTTAATATAATAACAATTAGAAACAGATAATTTTTAAAATTTAATCTTTTCCTAGTTAAATAAAAAGCTTTTTTAAAGAATTTTTTTTGTAGACTTTTGTGTTTATATATTTTAAATTTAATTATGAACTATCTTGCTAGACATACAGTAGTTTTTCATGTATATTACCATGATATTTCTATATGATATCTTTAATCATGACAGAATTAGTTATCCATTAAGATGTTTTACTGCATAATCTGACTTTTTGCATGTGCATGATTGCCTGTCATTTTGTTTGCATTTAACATGAATATTGTAAAATATTTTGTCCCAAGCTCTCACCACCATATCTGAGGAATTCTTTCTTTAACAACATAACATGGTCTTTTATCAAACTAATTAGTTTTCAGCTGTAATTTGTTCTCTTTCCTAAATGAGAAACTACTAACAAGACACAAGAAAAGAAGATTTGGATTACTAATCAATGAATTAATAACCTGATATGAACTTTTAACAATGTAAGTACTAAATATATTTTGCATGCTTGTTATTTATTGACATTCACTTTGATGTATCAGAAACTAGAAAATTTGTTGCATTTATTTTGGAACTTTCCAATTTAAGTTCATATTTTTTTCCAAAAAATATGTCCTAAATAAGAGTTTTCGTATTAATGTAATGTAATGAATTATTTGTATGTGTTTTTACAATTCATTTAAATCCTTAATTGATAAGCATCTCAGTCAATTTAAGATAAAATCGTCAATTTTATTTGATATAAATGCATGAAAAGATTATTATATTTAAGCAACTGTATACAAAAGCAATATGTACGAATATTTATTATCTTAAAGTAATTTCTGACGGAAATGAAATTCCTCTTTGGTGAACTATGATCAAACATGCAATGCATTTCTGGACCAAAATGAAGAGTGTGCAGTACTGAAATAAACTGACAAGAAGCATTACAGAAAATTAAAATAGCAAAACAAAAAGGATTTTTGAATCATAAAAATTAAAATTAATAATTTAAATATATGTATATACAATAAATCTGGATTTAAATTATAAAATAATTATAATATAATTCTAAGCACATAATAATATATATATTATTAGTTCTAATAATATATATATTATTATGTGCTTAGAATTATAAGTTATACCCAACTTCCTAGAAAAATACTGTTAACATAATTAAAACAACCAAAAAAAAGTAAAATTTTAAATATATATAGTTTTTTTATAATTACTGTTTAAATCTGTAGATAAACATAGAATATTCACTTTATTTTTTTAACTTTGGAATCTGTATTAAAATCTGATAATTCAGTTACTTTAGTATTGTTTGTGCCATTGAAAATTATTAATTTTCAACATGCGTAATATTTAATCTACTTTAAAGGGTAAAAGAGGATTTCCTGGTCAACCCGGTTTTAAAGGTGAACCTGGAAGAATAGGGTTGAAGGGAGAAAAAGGCGAAAAGGGAGATTTAGGATCAATAGGTTTTCAAGTAATTAGCACTTTATTAAACATCATTTTCAATTCCTGCTTTGAATCTTTCTATGAAAGATTTGAAGTGAGAAAATTTTTGGATTTGTTAAGAAACTTTATATATAAACAGTTTTTTTTTTTTTTTTTTTTTTCATGTTTATTGTATTTTAGTTTATGTAATTTATGAGAAAGTGTACTTAGAAAATATGAATTTTATTTGAAACTTAATAATATTGAAACTGATTTCTAGGGAAAATTATGAATTTAATATGGGAATACATATATATACTAAAAAGTTAGTTTACTGATACCTAAATATTAAATAAACTTATCTTAAACATGGTGTTTACATACTAATAATAGTTCTATTTTACAGTAAAAAATTATTGAACTTGTGGGAATATTAAAATATCTCGCATATCCACTTATTTGTGAAATATAAATGAAAATTTTGCTTGTTAGAATATATTTTCTTTTTCACGAGAATGATTCCAAATAGTTAAGTATTCATACCATTGAAGTGAAAATTTGCTAACATATCTCTTAAATTAAAGGGAGACAGAGGTTTACCTGGAGTGCCTGGTTTTAATGGATCGAAGGGTGAAGATGGTATTCAAGGACCTCCAGGAATACCAGTAAGAGTTTTGAGAAGATATTTTCATTTAAAATTGGTTAAATTTAAATTTTATTTTTAAATATTACATTAAAATTTTAAATACAGTTATTCTTTAATAGCATCTCATGTTTGTTATACTTCTAAAAAAAAGAAATGCTTTAAAAAAAAATTTCAAAACTAAATAAAAGTAAAATGTCAACTAAAAAATATATATTTCTTGTTTATTTAATGAGCTGTTATGTATATATTTTAGAATAATATATTGGGGTAATTATACAAATGGTGGCACTGCCATGTCCATCCACACTCACAATGAAGAAGTTAATTCACCCTTGTAACTAAAGCACCCCTTAAAAAAGCTTTTGTTTTGATATACACAAGAGGGAAATAAGGATAAGCATACATGACTTAAGGAGGTACACTGCTATGAAAATCATGCTAATTTGTGAAATTTAAATTTATATAAAATAGTAATACCTGTAAATATAATCGAATTTCATGAAAAAGTTGTAAAACCAATTATCTGTCGTCCACATTCAATTCTTGTGTTAACTTAGAACCCACATTTGGCAAATACATTTAGCACACATGATATATTATTTCTAATTCATTCAATAAGAAATACTGCATTCTCTTAAAAATAAAATACAAATTTATGTACATTTTTATATAATGAAACCCACAAATGGATGTTAAAAATTAACTTCTTATACATGCAACAAATTTGTTGTTTTATTTTAAATTGATACTCAACATTATTTAAATGTAAAATGATCCTTTTTTAATAGTTATTACAATAAATCTCCAATATGTTTTCACATTATTACCATTTATTATAGGACATAAAATATATTTATGTATTATATTACTTGTTTACAGGGAATACCAGGTCCTAAGGGTGATAAGGGAGAAGGAGGTGAATTAGGAGCACCTGGACTAATGGGACCACCTGGATTACCGGGACCTCCAGTAGGTGATGGGCTATTTAAAATATAAAAAATTTTATTATTTTAAAATTGATTAAATTTATAATACATCACAAAATGAAGTAAAAACATTATCACAAATAAAATGTGAGATTTCCTATGTATTGCATATGTCAGATAGAACAAACTATAATGTAACTATTCTCTCTCTCTCTTTGAATAATGTAAATAGCAACATAATTATGTATATTGTGTATGCTCTTGGGTTACTTTCTTCTTACAAATGTGATATTCTATCTAAATTTTCCTGTATAATTTTCTAAGTTTAATTTTATAATATTTTTTTCCCCTAATTCGTTTTTTAAAGTTAACTTTATATCCTAAAAGTTTTTAATGTAATTTTTATTCTAATTTAATGTTTCCAATTGTTCTGCTGTCATTTCTTTATCATTATTTTATTTCTTATATAAACTATATAGACATGTAGTAATTTTTTTTCTTTTATTGCAGGGTAGACTTGGGTTGAAAGGTGACAAAGGAAGCAAAGGAGAAGTGGTATGTAACTTTAATTTTCTAATAAAAATTTCATTTACTTTTTTAAAAATTTAACTGGAATTTTAAAATTATAATCGAAATTTAAATAAAAATAATTTATAAAAATGTTCTTCAGATAAAAAAAAAAAATTGCACATGCAATGTGTTTTCACCAGAGCAAAATGTTTGAGTTTATATATAATATCTGTATATAAAAAGAATTTGGCATGAATGAAAAAGGGAACTTTAAACTATCATATAGGAAAAGAATTGATCAGTGGTTTTTTTTAAAATCATTTAAAAACTATTTTAAACTTTTGAATGTACAAACTATATCACTAGTCAAAATTAAGTTAATTATCAGGTAAATAAAGTTTTTGTTCTTTCCTATTGTAGTTTTTATAAATTAGTTCATCCTTAAGTTGATATTAATATTGTTGTGATTTTATTGAATATATTTTTTAAATAATTTTAACTATAATGGCAATAATTACTATAATGGCAACTGTAGCTGAGAAATGACAATTTAATCTAATGAGAGTTTTTAAGGATATTAATTTTGTCATTTAAAATATCAAATTATTTATATAATATTCTAAATCATTTTCTTTCATTGTCACTAAAGAGTGTACGTTATTTAGAAAATTTTATTTATATGTTTAGTACTGAATCATTGGTGACTGGCAATATTTGGTGTAAAAAATATTAATTATGAATCTTATTTTACTTATAATCAATAACATATAAAATATAGAAATGATTGTATAAGTTTATGAAATTACATAACTCAACTTATATATATATATATATATATATATATATATTTACACTTCTAAAGTTGAATTGCGTCAGATACTTATAAAGCAAAAAAAAAAAAAAAATTCATATATCAAAGTGGCATATTTATTTCTGTTAATATAATGTTATTAGTATTAAAAACATAACTGTATTTTTTATTCGAAATTCTTTTACAGATTAAGCTGCATTTTAGGATATAGTTCTGACAACTTATGTATTATATATTTATAAAAATAATTCTAATAATATTCATTGATAATTTTCTAATTTTAAAATGTAGATTTTACATATTTAACCCATGAGTTTTGGTACAAAATGTGTAGAAACTGAAAAGAGGATCATGGTACAACTATTATTCAGATAATATTTATTAATTTTTCAGCTTTTTTGTAAAGTGATGTGTATAAAGAATAATTATAATCTGCTAAATATTTAAAGTATTTCTTGAGGACTCCTCAAGCATTTAACTCATTTTTTCCCTCAATAGCATTATTACCATATTCTAATCAGTAACAACTTTCTTTAACAGTCAAATTACATTCTATGAAAAAATTAATTTTTAAAATTACTTCAAATGCATGCTTAACTATATTTTGAAAACTTTTTTATAACCTTTATGAAAGAGTTTGTAAAATATGTAAACTTAAGTGTTTAACCAGTATTCTTATGAATGTAATTAGGTTGTTTAGTAATTAATTTTTCTCTTTTAATCAGATACCACACCGATTCTGGAAGCAGGTAATCTTATTTTTTTTCTTTCTATTAAATATTTTCATTTTTTCTCCTCTGAGTATCACCGGCTTGTTAATCTGCTTCAGCATGTATTTTTTCTCGAATTAAATTTGTGAGAAAATAAGGTGATAATTTTTTTTTCTTTTACAAGTTTTATTTATTATTATTTTTTTTATTTATTTATTTATTTATTTTATTTGAAATATGTTCCTTAAAAAAGTTTTTTGAAAATTATTTATTACATCTGTAATTGTTAATTTTATTCATTTGTTTACTAAATATTCTTTTGAAAGATATCTTGCATTCTGAAGCTTCTGTTATACTTTTTTTACATAGTTGCCTCTGATAATTTATTTATTCATCAATTGCATAGTGTATAAATTTGAAATGCTTTAAGGGGGAAATTGTTGAATTATTAAGTGCTTTTAAAATTGTAAGAAACACAGCAGATTTTGTTATCATTTGCATGCTCTTTTGAAACTCTTAATGCATTTAAAAAAAGAAGAAAAAATTAAATTCATGATTTTATTTCTTCCTCCAGATATTGCCAAAACAATTTCTTATTGCAAAGTACTTCATGAATTTTAAATTGTTATTTATTTGGATGATTTACATAATAATAAATAAGTTTTTTTTTTTTTTTCCTTCCTTAGGGTGATAGGAGGCTGGATGGAAAAACAGTAAGAGCATTTTTTGTTTAAATATTCTACTTGGTCATTTTGTGATATTACATAAAACAATAACAGCTTTGTCACTTGAATTACAATAGATAACTGTGGTAATCTTTTAAATATAGCCTTTTTCCACATTCAATTCAAATTATAGTAATTTTTTCAATCATCAGTGAATTTTTTTAATTTGGGGACTGTTAATTGTTTTATCAAAATTTTAAAAAAAAAAATTAAATGATTTAATTTTTTTTTAATGTTACTGTCTAATTCTTTAATAAACATTCTTAATTTGAATGTCAAATCTAACATTTAATGTTATTTTTTTATACTTAAAAATATTAAAATAAGCAAAATGTTAATAAATCAACTTCATAATTGACACAAAACATTTTATAAATATTTAGTTAATGAAATAATAATTTCTTTATTCCTGTGATAATGGCATACCATGTTTGGTTATCAGATAGACAATTTGTTTTAAATAACCTTTATCAAATATATAATTATTTCATTAGCAATTTCATTTTTATTCCTTGGAAAAACTGACAAAATAATTAGATTCTTAATAAATGTACCCAATTAAAATAAATGTACAATTAGATTTCCAATACACTATTACCTTTACAGAAATGTCGGAACAAAAAAAATTTTCAAATGATGAAATATTTCTATATTTATTGATCTGAAGAAAATTACGTTTTTATAAGGGATAGTAACCTTTGTTGTCCTACATTCCTCATCAATAAAATAAATGTCTTATATATTAAATTAAATCTTTTAAAATGTATAATCTGTGATTTAAAGTATAATCATGACTTGTTATATCACCCACATTAATGTCTGGAACAATTCTCTTCTCATATCTGTACGTGTATAACTCTGACCTTCAGGCATTGCCAATTTTGTATGGTTCCCTGCACTCCTGAAATCTTAGTACTTCTGTAACTATCCTCTGTGATTAGTTTCCATGACTTTTAATATGTTTCTAAGAAAATGATACTTTATTTATTAGATGTTTTTTTAGTTATAACATTGGAAAACTGTATAAAAATGTTAACTCATATGTGTGGTTCCAGTAGACCTTGTATAATCATGCTTGAAATGATGTTGATGGTTTTAATTGATGCACAACGAGTTTTTGATACCATTCCTTGAAATATTCAGTATAAATTTTGATAAATTCACCTTTTTTTAACAAAGAAAAACTTAGGAAGCTTTAGAGATTCATGATAGCACCTTCAGCACAAAGCGGCTGATGTGACTATCACTGCTTATTCGCCGTTGGCGGTGTGCTGCACCTGAAATGACAGGCTTTCAAGATGTAGTTTCTGATAATGTTTGAAAATTGTTGGAATCATATTTAAAAACCTATCTGATACAATTTTTTTGGAATCGAACATAAACTTAAGTTTAAAGGGGGGGGAAATGGCTTATGTAGAAATTTCCTTAAAAAATAACTTCAGAACTGTACGATACAATTGAGAAAGTGAAATACCTCCTACTAGAGATTGATCCAAATGAAGAGAGAAACTTGAACATTAGTCAAGAGTTAGATAAGAAAATTTATTGTTATTGTAAAAGAGGGAACAAAAAAAAAATTAAAGTTTATTTAAATCATTCTACTTTTCAATACCTATGACCTTTAATAATTCAAGAATTATGCATTATAGTATATCTAGGTAAATTTTAAGAAATTTTTTAAACATTTTTCAGGATTCATAATTCTTTTTAATTGCTTAATAATTTTGATGAATGTGGTTTTGAATTATGTAGTGGCCACTGAGGTTAATGATCCACTAATTAAGGTATTCTTGCATCTTGTCTTAACTAAGGTATAGTAGAAATGTAGGTTAATAAGCCCAGAATTGTCAGAATGAAAGATTTCATTCCTCCCAAAATCAAATGTAGGATATTGAAGATTATATGTATTTCTAATAAACTTAAAAAGCCCTAAAAATTCTTATTTGGTATAGTGGAAATTTAAAAAGGGAGATTTTAATTCAAGTTTAATTTTTACCATTTTAACTGAAGATTAACTCATCCCTAGGTCCACTAAAAAAAAAATTCATTTTCTATACTGTACCATGCTTAATGATATTGAAAGAAATGCATGATCTCATCCTGCTGTTATAAAAATTTTAATTGTGGTTTTTAAAAAGTTAATTTCAGTAGTGTAAAATTATATGTTTTTTAAACTTAAAAGGTTTAATATATTTTATTTCGAAAAAGAATAACATTTTTCAGGGGTTTTTTTATGTGTTAATCTTACTAATTTTGTCATTTCAACACTGAAGGCTAAAAGCCTCTCTGAACAACTGATCTTCTCATATTTTAATAAATTTTTCATAAGTGTACTTTCTTATATTTTAGTTTGTTGGACCTCCAGGACCACCAGGCTCTCCTGTGAGTAGAGAACTATTTACTAAATAGTAATTTTTATTTATTTATTGATTGATATCCAATAGAGTTTTGACTAAATAAAATGTAGATGTTGCAGTTTTTCCTTTTTAAATTTAAATGGATACTTAAAATTTTTATAAGGTTTTAATGAGAAATTCAAATAGAAAATTAAGAAAAAAATATCAAAGTTATGTTGCTGACAACAATTTAAAATTAAATAAAATTAATATTAATTAAAATTCCTATACCTATTTGAACGATACATTTCTAAGATTTTAGATTTTATAGAAATTGTCTTTTTAACATAATATTTTACAGCATTGTCTAAGTAATTAATTTCTCAAAGTTTATTGTTTATTTAAGCTTAAGTATTTTTTAACAACTGTAGTTTAAATTAAATGCTTTATTTTCAATTAATTACAGTCTGATTGGGTCTAAGAAATCCCATTTAACAGGGCTCATCTGCATTTCTGTAGTCTTTGAACCTGTGGCACTAATTATTAGCTATTTGTTTTCAGTACCTTTACCATAATATTTTATATTGTATGAACTTCTCAGCTCTATATGAAGCATAGGGTAAAAAATGTTTACTTCAGAATTGATATGATATTTTAAAGTATATCTTTTTGTTTCTATGAAACAAAATTAGAATTCATTTTTGTTTATCTTAAAAGTCATAACAATATACTTAATAACAATACTAATTGAAAAAGTCTCATAATCTGAATTACTTTTCGAAATAGAAATTTTAATTATTTTATATGAATATAATAAAAATCAAAAACATTATCTTTTTTTACAACTGTTTGATGACACATTTAACTATTTTTTAAATACAACAAATAATATAACTTAACCTAGATTGATTGTTTATTAACATTGCTCTTAGAAACAACATGAGGGCTATTGGCAACAGACTTTACAAATGTGAACTTCAGTCAAATAAAACGGACAACACCTGAGCACCTCGCCTTTCCAAACTTCCACAGTGCACCAAAGGGGAGGGGGAGGACTTGGAGCCTCAACAGATTTAATGTGCATCAGCCCTACTACAGGGTGGGTCTTTTGTGGAATCAGGACTCAAACACTCAATTCTATAGAAATAATGCCAGTTGCGAGTTCGCGATCTTAGTCAATAAACTACTGCAGCCACATAACTTAACTCGGAACAGAATTCAACATATTTTGGCACTTTCTTTCCTCTTTTTATAAATTTAAAAAGGGAAAAGTGGTTTTTGATTCTCTATATTATATAAAATATGCATTTTTCTCCAATAATGTAAAATAACCTCTAAAATTTCATAATTTTTTTATTTCATATACTTTCTGAAATTTTCACAGGGTCTTCAAGGTGTACAAGGACCCCCTGGTGTTAAAGGAGACAGAGGAGTGGATGGGTTTAAAGGAGAACCTGTAAGTTAATACAAGTTTATACATTTAAAAACTCTTAATCAAATATTGAAACAAAAAAAAAAGAGAAAAACATATATGTATAATTATTTTTCAGAGATATTTAGTTCTCATTTTTTTTTCTCAGGGTGAACCTGGTGCCAGAGGTGACCCAGGACCAATGGGGTTACCAGTAAGTAATTTTGCCTTCTAATTTTTAAAAAAATTTGTAAAGAAAATTTTTTACATCGTTTATTATATATAATGTTTTTACTTATTCTATTAATTTTATCATAAATAAAAGTAACTCATATTGCCTTTGTTGGAATATTGAGATTCTAATTATTACCTTTAAAAGAATATTAGATGATATTACATTGTTTTATGTTAACTCCCAATATCTTCATTTTATTTAGAACTTTTATTCCCTGTTTTGAATTATATTGTACACAAAACCTCAAGTATTATGATTCCAGAATTTTGCTGTGTTTTTGTTTATTTTATATACAGTATTGTCTTTCTGTTATTTTTCATAAGTAATTTACAAGCTAGAAGGGGAAAAATATCTATTCTTTTTCAAATAATTATTTTAAATCTCCAATATTCTGATTTTACTCTTTCTCCAACTCCTAAGATGTTTCTTTTTTTAATGAGTATTTTTTAAATAGAGATTGTTTTTAAATATGTGTAAATGGTTTATTACTTATTATTATTTATTTTAAAAATCAGCACTTTAATTTTCTAAAAAAAAATTGCACATTAAGATTTCTGCAGTTCCATTTTCAAATAGTCATTAATGTCAATTGATAAATCTATCGGTTATAATGGCATCAATATTTTAGTGATAGATTTTTAAAGTCATTAATAAATCGTTTCTTGTCATTCCATTCTCTTCTAGAGAATGAAACTAAAGAAATGAGCTTTAAAAAGAATTGAATAAAAATACTTCTTTTCAATAGTGGTGAAGCTTGTTTATGCTCAAATGTAAATTTAATTAGGTTAAAAATGTTTAATTTAAAGTGCAAGGCTGAAATATCTAAGATTAAGATTTTGAGAAAATGTCATTGTTGTAATTCAATTCACTCCTAAAACTTTTTTTCTCATCTAAAAATGACCAAAACATATAGCTCATATCAGACTTATCACCCTTATATGAATGAACATGCCCATATTTTCCAAGCAGCATGAAAAAAATATTTCTCATTATGTAAGGAAATTGAATTGAGTATTGTAAATCAGAAGTTTTATGTCCTTTATATGGAAATGCCTGATGTAAAAGCAAGCTATGATGAACTCTCCATCAATTTATTAATTATTTTAAAAACTTTAATTCCAAGCTTTTGATATTTTTATTTATAATAATAATTTGAGAATCTTTCATTGTTAAACTAAATAAATTGTGGGGAGTTTTTTTTTTTTTTGCATTAAATTACCTTTCTAAGTATAAATAAGCACTTAAAATTCAGTTGTTAATATGTATGTTTTCTTATACAGGGTCCTAGAGGTGTTTCAGGTGAGCCTGGAAGAGATGGAATCGATGGTAAACATGGACTTATAGTACGTTAATGAGCTTCAAATACATTTACTCCTTATTTAGTCATACATCAATATTGATCTGCTGTATTTGTTGCCAAATTTGTGAAAACCTTTCTCTAAAGTTTTTGAGGTTTTATGGCTGAAACCACTTTTTTAAATAATTACCAAATAACACTTTATGGAAGAGACAGTTTAATCTGAAATTTAATGCAATAATTTTTATGAATGTTTTTTTAACTATAACAATTTAGTTACAAAAAAAAGGAGAAAAAGTGAATTATCAAAAATTCTTCCCATATCAGTAAAAGGATAGTTTTTAATATTAATCATGACTTTATATAAACACCTTCCCATGGAAGAAATCAAGGTCGTTGTCTTTAGCTCTGCAACTGATAGTTTGTGAAACTAAGATTTGGATTATTGTTTCTATTGGTTATATTGCTGTATTGACAAAAATTTTAATTAGCTCTTAAGATTTTTGGTTATTCCTGCAGTAGAATCTGATTAGTTGGTATTCCCATGAAATATAAATACATGCAAGTTCAAGTATATATTTTGAGGCATTTATGTTCCCACTAATTTTGTAAATTCTGTCCACTCCTTTTGATTTCATATAAACTACAATCAAGATGCAAATCTTCTTTACTTACTTTAAAATAGCCCTTCAAGGTATAAAAATGACTTCCACTACCATTTGAATCAAATTCTTACATACAAATTCTTTATATAACCCTAAATGATTTTCTTCTGCCTCTAAATTCTTCATCATTATTTTTTGTCATATCTCTTTTAAAATGTAGAATTGTTGCTTTTGATTGTTTCCATAAAAAAAAAATTTCGTGTTTCTTTATTACTATAGCATATTTACTTAATTGTATTGCATTTGAAAAGTTTAAAAGAACACTGAAATGACCAGCAAAATTGACTTCATGCAATCTTGTAATATTGATGAATTAAACAAATATACTTCATATCTACTTAACCTCTTAACTTAAAAGCCTGTGAATATTCATCATTTTAATTTTAACCCCATAAATTTAATAGCCTGAGAATATTCGTGTGTATCTTGACAGTATCCTGTTTTTAAATTTATGCCCAGAAAAAATTTGTTGTATGAGTATGTTACAAATGCGTTCTCAAGAAGTCTTATTTGATCAGTTTAATAACTACTTGAAGTATTCTAAAAAGGGAAAGGTTAGTGGTTCTAATAGCAACATACTCATGTTGCATTATAGTATTATTTTGTTTCATTTCTTTGTTATGGAGAGTGAACACGAATTTGATATAGAATTTAACAATACTTCTGTACATTTGGAGCTGTAAAAAAGGAGTAAACAGATAATAAAATCTGATGCAGTCATATCATATAATAACATAATGGGAAGAGAACATAAAGTTAAACCAAGATATAGTAAACAATTCAGTAACACAAAAAAGAGGGGCTAATATTACAAATAAAAATTTGTCCATCTACGTGAAATTGCTCTCAGGATTGTATTCATAGGAGGAAGAAAAAATGCTCTTAATTTTCATGAGGAAGTGAATCAGAAGATGACAGCCAAACATTGTGGGGAGGAATTCTCTTTAAAAGTCTCAGATTGTCCATCCCAAAGCACCAATCCTAGTCATCGAACCAGCCGACATTTTCCTACATTAATTCCAACTACTGCAATCAGAAGAACCCTACCAAAATATGCGGAATGAGCAGCCAAGTTCGAGACGTGAAAGAGAAGAAAATTAGAATGGAATCGCAATATATGTGAAGATTTTGATGTACTCTATGTGTTTTCACAAGCTTGAAAATTTTTCACTCTGCAATTGATATGTGATGGTGAAATAATGTCAGAAAGTGTATTATTAATTTTTACTGTTTAATAAATGCACTATAAATAGTTTTGAAAGATTCTAACACAATATTTGCTTTTAAGACATTTTATTCTTGTGTGATGTTACTTTTTAAAAGCAACAAGTGTACTCGGAATTTTAATGTAACCTTTTTTTCAACACTCCCTAATTACCCTTAAATGAATAATTTATCAAATGGCTGTTTGCAGCAATGTGCATTCATAATAAAGTTTAAAATCTAGCATTAAAAAAAAAATGAAAATTTGGACAGTCTTTTGCAAAATAATTGTTAAATTAAAGGGTTAAGTAAATTGTGCTTTTTTTATGATTTTTTTCCCTTGCCATAAAATTCAGGTAACAAACTTTATTATATTACATTTATGATTAGTTTCTGTTTTCCTATTTATAATTTTTGAGTACAACTCCAAAAAAAAAAGATGCGTTTGGGGCCATATAAACTCAAAAATGTACTTTTTAAAATTGTTTCTTCATTTTTATTGCCTAGTGTACATTCAAATATATTTTTTAAATGTGTTTGTCATGTGCATCATGAGAGTAAAAAATATTTTTCTATGTTACAATTGCAATTTCTTGCACAAAAATATAGTTATCTATTGAAAATATTTGATTGTAAGATTGTTATTATATGGTTTGCTAACTGTAATACTTATATTTCATGAGCAATTTTTTTTATATCAGTATAGAATAGTTAAATATTTAATGCAAAATCAGATATTTTAAGTTCAAAATATAAATTTTAAAGAAATTATTGCTATCCATTAAATAGTTAAAATATTTTATACGTTTAAAGGAGATACATTGAAATTTCTTGTTAAGATTTTATTTCTTCAATAAATTGTCAGAACTCTTTTAATAATATTTAAAATATAAAATGTCACAAATTGAGTTTTGGTATTATATAATTTTAAAAAATTCTATTTTAAATTTTATAAAGGCATGAAAAAAATAACTTAAAAATCACATCATGAAATTTAATCTTATTCATCAAAGAATATTTTTACATATTTATGATCAAAATTATAAATTTATTGTTAAGAGATTTTATGTCTTTTAATGTGCATTAATCTGCTGGTGAAATATACTAATACTCTTTTCTTTTTAGGTGTTATGTTTTTCCTTTTTTTTCTAACTCATTCCAATATACTAAATATTACTTTCTAATTGTGTTGCTCAACTAATGGTGGTGGGAGCTTGACCTTTTACTTATAATATTTTAAAAAACTGTATTAACCTCCTTATATGTTTCCTGTTCTTGTTATGTGTTTCTTCCTGTATTTTTTATGTTCTGTAATTAGTATTGATATTATTGTTTGTGACAATCTTGTTTTGTGTTGTGATGAATAACTTGTTGAATATAATGTTTTTGAATGTTACACATCAATTGTCTGTGAACTGAAAATAAGATTTATATTGGCATTGTGTTGTATGATAAATGTATCAATTTGCATTACATGCATGTTGCCTTCCATTTTGCTTTGCTATATGGCTAAAACATTGAAAAGTTTTTAGTTTGCTAATGATTTTGCTGGTCCACTTTTTCTTTGTTTTCGATATAAGCAGTGTGTATATCCTCCGTTGTTTTTGACTGTCAGTGTTGTTGTTTAAACGCAGGGCCCGCCTGGACTGGATGGGATGAAGGTAAACATGCTTCCTTTAAAATTTTTGCATGAAGATGTATATGTATTTTGTATTGATTGATACAGTATATTAATAAGTTGTATTACTTTTTTAGCATTTGTATATGATGGTAACCAGTCTTTTATTTATATCATTAATTCTGTTTTTGTTATTTAATTCTTGATATCAATCCATGTTAGTAATAGTTTTAAAGATGATTTAATATCTTATCTTAAAATTCATATTTTTATTTCACTTATTCATTTTATTCATAGAAATTTAAATGTAATAAGCAAAACTTTTTTGTAGATATAAACGTACATTAATAGTGATTTATAAAATACCCTGAAAATTTGATTTATAGTAATATGACTGGAAACAAATTTTATAAATTAATAATAACTATTCTAAATAACGGATTTTTTAAAGTGCTATTTATCAGAATATTTTCTTAAAGATTTTTTAATACAGGCAGTCAATTGGAAGAAAATTTAATTGAGTTGATATGGGTGTTAATGGAAAAAATTTATTTTTAAAAGTCACAAAAATTCTAAAATAATAGAGAATTTCTTTAAAAGATTAAAAAGAATTTTGAAAATTCCTGGAAAGTTTGAAAAAAATTATTTAATGCGCATTTTTTAAAATCTGAAAACATATTCAGAATTCATATATAAGTTATCAATGTCTGCAAAACATCAATTAAATGATATCATACTATCAAAATATGAGCCAATTTCATTTCAAAAGTTAAGCTTCTTAATTGTTTATTAAATACACTTTTTTGCTAATTAACTTTTTGAATATTTGTAAAATTCAAAAGCTTATATATTTAACCTAATATATAATTTAGAAAAAGGTTTATATAGAGACAAAAATATTCTCGTAGTAAAGCTTCAAAAAAAATTTAATTTTACTTGCATGAAAATAATTATTTAATTTCTCTCAAAATATTATGCCAAAGTTATGATTTCATATATTTGGTTCATATTTCTAGGGTGAAAGAGGAGATTTAGGCAGAAAGGGGGATAAAGGTGAACCAGGATTACCAGTAAGTTAAATTTGTATAAAAAGATTATAAAATATTGGTTTCTTTTCAGAAATTGTTATAAATTCAATTTTAAATAATATTTAGCATAATTACTTCATACAAAAATATTTATTCATGCTATTTTCTCAAATATTTATAAAATGTTAATATTGTATAACTCTCACTTATAATTCCTTATAGCTATTTAATTTAAAAAATTATTCATGTAAGTCTAAGTTATATATGTATACAAATCTATGTTCATGTATTCAATATTATAAAATAAAAATAAAATTTCCTGTATATTGATTACCATTAATTTTTAAATCAATTTTATAAAGAGTTTTGTAAGATAAAGTATATTGTACTATTCAGGAAACTTAACAAAAATTCATTAAAACAGTTTTGAAATCAATTCAATGAATAATTTCATCTACACATTTTCCTTATTTTATTACTTAAACAAAATAAATAAAAAAACATAATGTTGCTGAAACATGATTTGTCTCACTATTTGTTTTGTAATTTTTTTTCAAACTGTGAAATGTAAAAATTGTCGGTAGATTATAGAATATTTTCAAATGTTGTGTCTTTGATGAAAAATTATTAAATTAAATTATTAAAATATAAATTTTCAATGATTATGAATTTTTTTGATGTTCAAAATAAATGCTTTTTTATTAACTTATTATTGAGTAGTAACAGGCAGAATAAAAAATTATTTAACTTACCTGCTAGATCTAGAATATAAATTTATTAACTACACTTGCTACATCTAGAATATGAATGTATTGGCTACACTTATTATTATTGATCAAATAATTAAAAAAAAAACATGTTTATATAAAAATTTATTTTTAAAAAAAAAATGAAAGTTTTGAAACAGCTGAATATTTTATTAAAAAAACCTCACTAAATATGACATTTCTTAAATTTTTATTTCTAAATTTGAAAAACTTATTGTTGTATGCATTGATAGATATAATTGCTAGTTTAATATACATATCATTGGCAAAATGAATTCTAAGGTATGGTAATTCATTTTAAGGAAAGTATGAAAATTCATTTCAATGTAATGTTAAAAACAAAAAAAAAACCCGGGGGGGGGTAGTACATCCTCAGAAAATTTTTTTGCAATGACTGATTAAATATTTAAAAGACCCAATTTTTCAGTACAGAAAATAATCATGTTAAAAAAATAAAGACTTTTAATGTCATGGTCAGAATATCTATCATAATAGGCAACAAGGGAAACATGTACAGTAGTACCTCCTAATAAGGGAGACCCACTTGATCAGATATTTTGTCCATTAATAAAAGGTAATAACCTATACTATTCAAAGGTTCTAGGACCAACATAATAATCCCTTAAATAGAGGTGTCTCTTACAAGAGATACTATTGTAGTTTAATTGTATCTCTGTTTTTGTTTCTTCACATCAGGAATGCAAAAAAATGTTTATAGGTTTTAAAGGGTGAAATGTTACTACTATCTTAACATTGTTGAATATATATAACTATTATAGATGTTTCTCATGCAATTTCCCTACACTCTGGATTGAATAAATATAATTTTTGTAAAGAAATTCTTAAGTAACTCCAATAAATTCAGAAAACAATTAAAATTTCCCAATGATAACAAGATCTACTTTTAACCACTTCTGAAAGATATCCAATCTGATATTGAATCTGGTATATTGATGATGAAAAATGTCCAATGTTAATCAATAATATACCAATATTTCTTAATGTGGTGATATAATGAATCTTAATTATTATATGTGTGAGATAATTAACTCTAGCACACAATACTCATGTCCTTAAGTCCTGGCTGCAGTGTAATAATATTCTAAAGCAGCTGTGTACACCTATCAAAACTATCACATCTAATTCTGGCAGAACATTTCGAATTTATTATTATTACATAAAATTCACAAAAATAATTAAACTTCAAAGTACATGGTATATTAATGATGATGAAATATTGGATAAAAACTATCTTTGAAAAGTAACAATAAAAAAAAGATTAGTTTTAAGCTAAAGAGGCTAATGAAATACTAAGAAGGGAAAAGAATTATCCTTCTAGCTATTAATATTGCTCTGAATAATCATTTGGTGTATGTAAATATTCTACAGCAATTTTAGCTCCTTACTTGTGTCATTTTCAGTTTGATAAAATAGAAAACATTTATGTAAAGAGTCAATAAAAAAAACTTTTTGAATAGGTTTATTCTTGTAAATATAACCATGCGAGGACATCTCTCAAGGTTTTTTCCTTCCCTGTATATTTAGCTTGATTCTTCTGAAAATAATTCTGCTATTTAACATTAATCTTCTTGTTTTAAACCTAATCTATTTTTTTCATAGGGCACAGATGGAATCCCAGGTTTGCCGGTAACTATCAAGGACAACAGTATGGGTGCTGGTCCTACACATCCATTGTAGTGACTAAATCTTCTCTTTACTAAACGAACATAGTAACAGCCACCCAGTAGTAGCGGGTTCTGTGTTGCATGCTGCTTCTTATATGCTGTCTTTGTTAGCTCTTCCTAACTGTTGGCTGCATGTTTTGCTTTATGTTAGAGCTGCATGAATTCTGTAGTTTGCAAATGAGTCACATTCAAAAGAAATGTGTCTCTTAAAATGCATGTTTTCCTTCAACAAAGTAATTCATAGTTACTTCTTTTTTTCCCTAGGGACCAAAAGGTGAAAAGGGTGAATTAGGACCAGAGGTAAATTTTTCAGTTATTTAACTATATTACAAATTTTTAAATTTGTTCCATTCAAACAATGAGGAAAATATTTTAAAAACTTATATTTATGACACTGAATAATTTTTTATGAATAAATTTTAGGGCTTGCGTGGCAAAAGAGGTAAAAGGGGTGAGAAAGGAGAAAAAGGAGATCAAGTAAGCAATTATGCAAAATTTCATATTTTTATTTTACAATAAGAAAGGTGTGGTATTGTCTAAGTTTTCACTTAATCATATTCATTTTATTCGGTGCATTAACTACCTCAAATTATGCACTGATGAAATATAACACATATATTATAAGAATGTAGTGAAATAAGTAAAAAAATTATGACCTGTTTCATAAACTTATCAAACAACTAGTATTTGTTGCCCCAAAACTTCATAGTTTCACAATGTTTATATGATAATTATAATTATGAGATTAAATAGAAATAAATCTAGTAATTACATTTTCGTGTATTTTCAAAAACATATATATTTTTAAAGTGAATATGCAGTATATGTTATAAATTCGAAGCAATAATTTTTTTTTTCTGCAAGGCCTTTTTTGAACATTTATTTATTTGTTCTCTTTATATCACAAACTCATTAATGAATCCATCAAAATATTTTATAAAATTAAATAAGATTATTGAATATTGCATTTTATTGATTTTAAATTTTTGAAAGTTTATAAAAATCCATAAAACATTTTAATGCTACTTCAGGGTGTTCCTGGTTTAGATGCACCATGTCCATTAGGACCAGATGGTTTGCTATATGAGCTCGGTTGGAGACGTGGTAGAAAGATGGTTTATTTTGTTATGCATACTCAAGATATTTAAAAAAAAAAGATGTCAAAAATGTGTTTACTTAGAGAACAAACACACTTAATTTTAAAAAAGGAGATAGCTGAAAATATTTTGATAGTGTTGCATGTTTTTTATGTTTGTTTTCAGCTTACCATGTTTTATGGCAGTTTCTAGAAGTAGTAAACAAACTATCCTTCTCTTTTCCAATTCATTTGTTATTTTAAAAAAATTAAGTGTGCTGTGATTGCATTTAGTGGCAAGATTTGAATGTTTTAACAACAAATTATCTTATGTAATATTTCATCAAAGTTGTGATGATTCGTATAAAATTAGTAAATAAATTTCATAAGGATAATGCTAATAATTTTTTAAACTACTTTTTGTAGAATTTCGTTTCAAATCGGGATTAGGTGTCCCCTAGGCGATTGGCGACCTTTAGGAGCGATAATTGGCGATTTAGGTCACGGTAACCCTAAGCATACTCAATGCCTAAGTCACGCACGTTTGGCAACCTATCTAGAAGTCGCCAATCTCCTAGGAGATACCCTATTCCCGATTTGAACCAACTTTTCAAATTTTTATTTACTTAGCAATGTAAAAACATATTGCTAAGAAAAAAAAATTTAAAAGGTAAAGAATAACAATTTCCGATTTCCAAATTTGATTGCTTCTATGACTCCTTCTTACAGAGAACCCTTATTATAAATTCCTTTTTTAACAAATGTTTCTCTACAATCAATAAAAAATTAGGTATTAATTTGCCAGAAGCGATGTCTTCCTGAACCATCTTGATTTGTACATATTTCTCACTATTAAAATAAGTTTTGATTCTAAGGTATATTTTTGAAATAATTTTGTTGGAAAAGTTAAATATGTTTCTCCAATTTTTAGGGGCCTATTCCACCTGGTGCATATCCCCCTGGACCATATCCCACAGGACCAGATGTGTAAAAAAAGTATACCTAATCATGAGCTCATCACTGCCACCGTAAGTTGTGTAATATTTTGGAAAAATATTCAAAATGTATTAACTGTCAATAAAAATTTGGAAAAAAATATAATACTATTATTTTACGATAAAAATTTAATGGAGAAATTTTTATGTAAAAAATAAATAATGTAAATAATTATTTCAAAACAAGTTTAAGTTCATCCTATATAATTAATTCTTTCATATACAATTTCAAAAATATTCATTATTTTTATTGTTTGAATGGAAATATTAAAATGCTATTTGAATTATATAATAGTTATTCATAGAAATTCATATTTTCTAAAAACTGCTGCACAGCACAAGCTGTAAAAATACACAACAAGCATATTTTTATTATATTAATGTTGCATGTAAATTATTCATAAATTTCAGTTATTTAGAGTACATGCTTATTGATATCTGATATTTTTAAATACGTTTTTACTGTTAGTAATAATGTTTCCAAAATTTTAAATATATAACTTTTAAAAGGTACAGATTGATATTTACATTAATGTGTGTAAAATTTTGATTAATATTCTGTAATTAGAAATGTTATATAATTTTTTTAAAAAAATACGATTTTTCGACCAATGTCAGTATTCATAGTCTAAAAAAATATCCTGCATGAATACTGAAATTAAATTTCTAGTTTTTTAGTATTAAATTTTAATTAATACATGATACATAATAGTAAATTGTGATGCTTTCATACAGAGTGAAATAGATGTTTTTCCTTTGCACCATTAGAAATTATGATTAATACCAGAAATGTTTTTTTTTAATTTCAGAAAATGTTTAAGATTCATGGAACATCTACAAAGTTGCGAGATAATCAATTGTGGACTAAAACCAAATAACGTTTGAAAATGACGTTCTCCCTTCAACTTTACAAATTTCTACTTCATTTTCAATGAAAGAATTTATATGCATTGTGATCAGTCTGAACAGAAAATTTGGATTTATGTTATGAAAGTGGCAAACAAACAAAAAATTGTGATGACTTTTTTTTTTCTTAGTGAATATTCAAAATCCCCTCTACTGGACAAATGAGTCACTTTTTTTGATGTTTTTCTTTCATCTCAAAGGTATTTAATTAACATTTGATGCAATTCATATCATCTGCAATCAACAGGAAAGTATCATTTAATTTATTTCCTGTTGAATTTTCTAGCAAACTATAGCAAACAGTGCTGAAAAAAAAAGAATAACATTGTTGTTTAACACATTTATATTCAATGT
Organism: Nephila pilipes; assembly: GCA_019974015.1. Classification (NCBI taxonomy): domain Eukaryota; kingdom Metazoa; phylum Arthropoda; class Arachnida; order Araneae; family Nephilidae; genus Nephila; species Nephila pilipes. Next base: position 646,732 of record BMAW01032666.1, on the reverse strand, counting down.
TATGATGAAATCAACTTATTGTGTTATGTGACGAAGAAAACTGTCGTAAATATGTATGAACCTTTCACATTTCGTATAATTTAAAGAAGGAAATGTGTTATATTTGCATTTTCTGTGTATGATTCTGAGAATGAAGTCAAGATATCATATAACAATCATATCACTTGTCTGCACACAAATAAATATTATACAAAGAAGTACATGCATAACTATTTTGTGACGTGCAGCGAGGAATTGAAAAGTTTTCTGTTGATTAGTGTGAGTGGATTTTACTGACATTTTTTCAAATGTTTGTCACATGCAAATGAGTGTAAGTGTAAAGTAAGCATCCATTAAATTAATCGTTCTTTTGCTGTCTCTTTTTACTTGCTTTTTTTTTTATAAACATCACTTTAGACACTATTTTTTTCATACACAATCATATTCCAACATTAGTTTCTTCCGTATTGATGTCACACATGACCATTACAGTGGATAAATAGTATTGGACTTCATAATTTTGAAACACTTTTAGGGAATGACTCTTATCATGGTGCTTTCATACCATGTTTCTAAGAACTTTGCTACACATTAAATCGAAATGAACTTCATTATCCACTTATCCAATAGCATAACCCAGGGGGTGCAAAAGGACATATGCACCCCCTCCCCAAGATTTTCCCCCAAAATTGAAATATTTTGAGATAATTTTGTTATACTATTATAGATGTTCAACAATAAAAAATTTTGGTACTTCTTGGTTATAGCTGCGTGTGTCAAATTACAATTACGCCAAGGTCGTTTCCAAACTCTTAAAGCCTATCTTGGTGATATTTCTTAGTCCTTTGGCAGTTTATTGTCAGGAGATGCTATAACAGGGAAGTACCAAATTTCTTTCCACCTCATGCTTGAATTTTTTACATCACGAAAAGAAAAAAGGATGTCAACAAAGACAATTTCCGACAAAAGGATAGAAAAGTCTTTTTTTCTCTGAAAGAATGCCTCAAAATCAGTGTTTGTAGAAGAAGAGAGGGGAGGGTGCATCCCCTTCCAATAGAAAATACACTCCCACCCAAGTTGCAAATTTTGTTCTCATGGTATTTTTTTAAATGATCATTTTTATAACTCATTAAAATTTGAACAGTCGTCAATAAAAGAAATAAGACTAATATAGCATATTATTTACTTTTTACTAAATGGTAATATAAAGTACAAAATTGCTTCTTTCATATTTATATATATGAAAGAAGCAATTTTCTATACATCTGTTTGATATGCATCTCCCAAAATTAATTTCTGGATACCCCAACGCACTTACCTTACATAACCACCTTTGATGAAGTTAGGACTTGAATCCTTAACTCAACTTGTACATTACTGGACATAGATAGACCTTTAACCTCTGGAAAATAACAATCCTTCTAGCACGAGTGACAGCGTAGTAATGATCTTTCTAGGTTTTGAATTTGTGATTATTAAATCACGAATTCAAAACTTCCAATTCTACAAACACATCATAAGAAACAGAGAAAATTTCTTCATGTTAAATGAAACAAAATCAATTTTATCTTCAGGACTTATTTACATTTTGTAATACTTACCCTCTCTTAAATAGCCACTATTTTTACACACTTTGTCCTTTAGTCAGGTTAAACTAAATTACATTGTAGCTTCTGTAAGTTTGCCAGCCAAGGGACTGTATTAAATTGATCTGCATGGGAGTAAGCCTACATTTTGCTTTTAAGTATATTTTCAAAAAATATTTGAAATCTTGAGGGTAAAATACACAGTACAAGCATGTTTACAAATCACTTAAAATCATCACATTTAACATTTTATCATATGTAAATTAATAATTATTTTTATGCAAAAAAAAAGACTGGGGAAGAGATATTATTTGTGAATTATTTCTTATTCACATTGAAAAGGTAAGTAAAATCAGTCTTTTCAATTCTAATTATCATATTCTGAAAACCCTGAAAAGCGATATTAAGATATTTTCATATTATATGGCAACGATGGTTACATTTCTCTTAAGACACATTTGACCATGACCTGATGCTGCAGGCAGGATTAGCCAGCTCGGCTGCTCCTGCCGCCTAGGGCCATGCCTCCCCCCTCCTTTGCATCCCACCCTACACCACTGAATTGAACATTCCAAACCCATATCTTAAATATTTTTATATGTGCATCATCATGAAAACATTCAATATAAAAATAAATTGAAGCTGTACTTTCTTCTACATTTACTCGAATTTGAAGATGCGAAAAAATTTAATATAAATATTGAACTCAAAAAGGTATTGAAATTGAAAATTAGAAATGGAAGAGCAAAAATTTTATAGGCCAAAAATAACGAGTGTTGAGGAGTGTAAGGGGATCGACATACTGTCAACAAACTATTTAAAAATTTAGATATGAAATGTTAAGTTTCTTATGTTTTCTGAATGACAAATGAGTAAAAGTTGACAGTTTATACCAACTTTATTGAAATTTAATTTTAATACTAGTGAATATTTTTTTTTTTTAAATATTTAGATTGATTCTATATAATTTGACTTTCAACAAAAGAACAATATTTCATATGTATGTAGACTGTGGGGTGATGAGATTGTTCATCCCGAATCTACGATGGTTGGCTCTTATGCAAAGGGCTGTCTAGGGGGTGATTCCATGTAGTTTTTGTAGAAATTCAATGATGACGCTCTCAATAGCTTTATTTGTTTATTAGGAGAGATGATGAAGAGTGAAAAGTATTTACAATAGATGATGACGAATTGACCAGTTCATCGGAGCAAAATAGATGGCTACCTCATTTAACCCATATTGGCGAAGGGCGCTGGAATGCGCTCGGGCGTTTAGAATTTACTTCCGACGCGGGTAATGCGAAGGACAAGAGAAGCGGAAAGTGAGGGGGGGGGGAAAGAGCGAGAACGAAGTGTCACTCAGTTTTGTTCTGGAATAGGTGTCACTACATGATCTTATCACATGACTCTGATTCGTGGTGCCATCTATCGAGTATCGGAGGAACTGGTTTTACAGTATATTGGAAAATAAAATTAATTGTTTAATAATTAGCTGTAAAATCCTACATGTATTACAATTAAATAGAAGTATTTCGAAAAATCAAAAATGATTTATGATCATTTCATTTTTAAAAAAAAGTATAGCTAGTTTAAAATACACAAAAAAATATAATTTGCTAACATCCTCCCAGTGGGTTTACTCAAGGCCTTGTTTTACACTCCATTGCACTATAAAATTTGCAAGGAAAAATAAATATTCTTTTAAATTGTTTGTTAAGTCCTGGTAATTATTTTCGCCTGGCGTAGACTTCCACACATTCAACCATCTTCATCATAGCACTTGGCACCTGTTGTGCGCGTCTTCATTATTTGCTGTGGTGCTTTATATGTTAAATAGGTTAACCGTGGTGAGGCAAACAACCAAGCCACGTGTCATGGCATTGCATTTTGTGCATATTTCCTCTCAGTAAACTTTTTAATTATTGAAGGAACTAAAAAAAGGGGTAAAATTTATGCTATGTTTTGTTTGTGATTCATAATTTTAGGAAGCTAAAAAAGTTGGAATAAAAGTTTAATTTTTTCAACCAAAAAGTACGGGGGTGGTTGCCCCTTCTAATCGCCGCTATTGGTAGGAAACTAGTTTTCATCCTTCTATCAGATGGTCTTGCTTTAAAAAAAGTCATATTTAGCATGTCCAAATTATAATTCCTAGCAAATCGAAATCAAATTTATATAATGATATAAGGCAACAATTGTTTCTCTGTGGTATTTTACAAAACTTCAAGGTTCAAATTTTCAAAAAATTATTATTGTCATTACTTTCCAAAGCATTAAAATAATAGTTATACTTTTACTATATATGTGACCTACTTGTGAAAGAAAAACATGATTGTTTGCTATATTCTATTACGAATCACACTTCGTTTTTTCTCCATAAATGTTTTCTGGATTTTAGAAATAGAGCTTGATTTACATTAAGCCTCGCCTTGTATCAGGTGCCATGCTTCAAATTTAAAAAAAAGGGGGGGAGGGCTCAATTCTAATTCTTACGATTTCATATAAGAAATAGATGTCTGGTACAAGTGATTTTTTTCAATTTCTGTATATACGATTTATCATAAACTCTGAAATTATGAAAACAAAAATACAAAATCGTGTACATTTTCACTGACTCGTTGATTGTGCAAGAATTAACTTTTCTTAAGTTACTGTTAAAAATTTTGATTCCACTTTTAAAAAACATACCATTTATTACTTGTTTCAGAAATGAAAAATTAAATTTTTTCAACCAATTTCATTTGTGAATTTACATATTGATAACTTCAGCTCACTATCTTTACCATCAACCCCACGTATTAAACGCTTCTCTGCTTATATATGCATCTCAACAATTCTATTCTATCTACACAAGTCTCGTTTCATTCATTAGGAGAGATTTTTCAATTCGAACAACATGACATTTAAGTCCCCAAGGATTAGTTGAAGGGAAAAGAGCGATAGAACCGCGCTTTAGTATTTATTTGCATTATTTCCCAAACAGTTCCATCGGTTGAAACGTACAGATTTTCATTAACGTCTTCAGAACATGAGAAAAATCTCATTATTTTTCACTCCTGCTCGCATATATTTGCATTATTCTTCCCTTCATCGTAGGATATGTAGACCCAGGGTCTTACAGATCATTATCATTTCTTAAAGGTGGTCACAAAAACTCTTCGCTTATGTTTTTTTTTTTTTTTTTTAATTCTTCTAAAAACATGGTGCGTTTTAATGGACATTTTTCTGGGTAAAATGGAACACAAATATAACCTTAATGGAGTTAACGCTCTAAAAACGAAATTTAAACCACTCTTACACTATTTTACTTTTGTCACCTTTTCTTACATAAGAATAGTATTTGCAATCAAATATTGTGACCGCAGCACCTAGTGGTCAATGGTTTCGAATTTGTGACTGGCGGTTTTCGTCAAGTCGTGGGTCGTGATGCCACTCAAGAGATCCACCGCGTAGCCGGGATGGATGTACTTTAAATCTGTCGGGGCTCAAATTTCTCCCATTGGGTTGGTGTAGAAGTTAGGAGAGGAGGGGTGCCAGCTCATGTGACGTCCTCGTCACTTGACCGTGGTTCAAAATTAAGAGGTCCGTCGCCAATAGCCCTCATGTTGCTTCTAGTGCGACGTTAATAAAAACTAAACTTAAAAAAAAACTGCAATCAAAAATTGCAAGCATTTTTTAGCTAACAATTATTTTTTAACTTTTTACGTAACAGCCCTGGCAGAAGTGTGCAGTATATAAACTGATAAAATGTGAAAAATATGCTAATTCATAACGTTTTCTTATCTAATCTTAAATTGCAAAAATTTCCATCCGATCAAATGACCCGTTGTGGTAAATAACGATAGACTCATGTTTGTCTCAAACTAAAGGAAAAGAAGAAAAAAAATATTGCGAATTAAATTGTATTTACAGTGAGGCATGGCCGGCCATCTGGGGGAAGAGGAGCGGTGGATGCTATAAACCGGGGGCCCTGACATGATCAAGAACGAAAATAATGTACTTTTGCACATGAAAACTTGACAATATTGGCGATTTAGGTTATAGTAACCGTAAGCATTCTCAATGCTTAAGTCACGCACGTTTGGCAACCTATTTAGGAAGTCGCCAATCTCCTAGGGGACACCCTATTCCCGACTTTAACCCGCGTTTTTACTATGACTGCCATTTTATGAAATCCAAATGATGCCAGGACTTACGTTAAGATGACATTAATACTTTTTTTTTTCTTTCTAATATATCATGGTTACCCTAGCGATCATTCTCTATTTTCGACCCTCCTTCTTGTCAACCAATTTTTGTCGTTTTTTCAATTTTTCGCCTAGACCAGTTACATTTTGTTTGGCGCAGCTTAGCCACATCTGACTCTTGCTCCAATAACTTTCACTCACTTTATATGTCGTGGGATAAACATGATACGAAATTGCAACGTAACTTATACTTCTTCGAACGAGAGAAATTAGAAACATGAAAAAGAAATAAGTCAAATGGTGCTCGTGCACCTGAAAATAAGCAAAAAAGAAATGCTGAGTAGAGTAAGAATAGTTTACGAAGCTGGAGCTAAAAAAATAAACCAATAAAAGAGGTGCAGGAGGGGAAATTTTGAAAAGTATTCAAAGACGAGAAGAGACCCGAGTTCAAAAAGATGGAAAAATGGACGGCGAAGGAACAAAAATCATTGCTACCACAGAAGAAACGCGGCAACGAAGCAAAATTTGAAAGAAAGATAAAAATCCGAGCGAGCAGGGGAAACCTTAAGAAAAATTCGAAACGCTTGAGACAAATAATTTTAACTGAGGCGACAGTTGTAAAACCGGATCGCCCGCCATCAAAGTCCAAGTACAGAGTCGGCAAAGTAACAAGAAGAGAAAGAGCGAAGGAAACAAAAAAAAAAAAGCTTACGAAAGTCTGCACGCTAAGATGACGAAGGGCCGCAAGTTCCCCGATCGTTAAGTGCAGACGGTGACTTTCGCCAGAAAAGATAGAAGATAAATTTCAACTCAGTAGATGTGAACAAAGGATTATCTTTGAGAAGCATCTTTAGAAAGTTTGGGAAAGATTTGACAGCATTTAAAGAAAAAAAAATCATTACAGAAGTAAGAAAAAAAAGGATAACATTATTTGTGCAAATTTCCGAATCAAAAGTTCATAATCGGTCAATATATGTTTAGTGTTAAAAATGCAGAAATTCCATTTATTTCGCACAACCGATCGTATTGAATATCGCTGGCGGCCATAGTGATAACCATTCTTCTTCACAGTTCACTAAAACAAAATAAAACGTGTTAGACTATCCTAAATATTAAAAACCAACACAAACGAAGGCGTCGCGAAATGGGTTTTTCCCCCCCCCAAATCATATGCTGTCAGTCAAATATTTTCGAGTAATTTAACTAAAAGGAAAGGAAGGGGGATTTTGTTTCATGCAAATATTAATTTATCGCACTATTTAAACATATAAATTTTTTTTCCCTTCCAATCACCTTTTGATGAATAATTATTCTGAAATAACACGAATAAAAAATTGTTCTAATATAAAACGCGATAGAAAATTTAGTTAAATCTAATTTCAGTTACAATACTTTACAAATTATTCCAACACTATTATTTTTTTCCAATACGTCAGCATTAATTTTTAAATCTATTTAATTAAGAATACTTAACATTTAAAATCACAATTTGATTCAACACAATCTGTTCTGTTATTATCACATACTCTTAACGAGGAGCATTCATTAGGAGTTAATTTCCTCCTCACGAAATGAACTAACATATATCACCTCAAATTAAATTAACTCTAACACTAATTATCCCCATTTCACTCGAAACCTTAATTTATCAAACAAAAGAATGGGATTTTCTGTAACCGTGAATCCTGAAATCGAAAAAGCACAAACACACATTACAATAATCGATTTTTCATGATGTAACACTTAAATGCTCAACCCTGCAGCTAATTAACTAATAGGGGATAAAATCGATTAATTACTGAAAGATTAATTCGATTTTTTTCCCACTGTCGGCTTCTAAAAACGAGATTTCCTTATAAACGAAACTCGAAGAATGCGGACATATCTGACGAGAAATTTATTCTTAATAATTTATGCATACTTATTACGTTAAAACAGCATTATAATGAAGTATTAAAAAGATAATTCTAAATTTTTTCCCTGTAATTCGTTTAGGAAGAAATATAGTATCCAAAAAAAGATACAATTCGACAGGTATTGATAATATCCTCTTATATAATACATCGGCTGCTTTTACAATGTCAACTGATAGTCCAAATAGGATACGCCGTAAACGCCCTACTTAGAAGAAAAGCACCCTTTTTTTTATTTTTAAAGAATACCGGTCGAACATCCTGAAGTGTGTAACAGGACCTTGCCCAAGGTCATTGGATATACTTCGGCTTATGTTCGAAAAATAGCGCGTTAACCGACAGTTAGATATCGCATGTCAATGAAAGAGGCTATTAAAAACCATTTGTTATTTATCAAGCCTCGAGTCGAATGAATGCAAATGGCGTATTGAAGACGACATTCGTGATGGGAATGACTGTGGAAGAAAAAAAAATAGAAATGGCTAATTTGGTGTCTAGTAAAAAAAAATGACGTTCTTGTTGTTACTGAAAAAGATTACGTGATTGTAAAAGGCATTTTAAAAGACATATACCTAAATATAACTTAAAAAATATAGTAGCAATCGAGATATTTTCCGAATTTAGTTTTTCCTTCGGTTATTTTTATTTATGTTTCGAACCATATTGCCTGTAAACAAGGGCGTGGCGGGATAATTGTTTTTAGAGGAAAGGGGGTGTCCGATTTTGGGAAATTAATTTAATAATAAATAGATAAAAAATTTCAATGCAAAGAACAGATTTAACCACCCTAGGTGCGCTTTTTTTTTAATAATTATTATTAAATTACTCAATTAAATATAAGAATTAAAGTAAACGGTGAAATATCGAGAAATGGACAACAGTCATTTTTTCCGATATTAAAATGAAAAGAAACGATAAATTATTAAATTGAATATATTTGAGGTAAATGTAATCAAAATTTAAAGCAAACGATAAAAAATTGAAAAGTGAACTGGTACGTCAAAAGTGATCCAACTAAAACAATAGCCCCTTGGATGGCTAATAATGAAAAAAATATTACTAAACGTTAATTACCTGCATATATATATATATATACATAAATTATTTAATTTTACAACACAGTTTTAGTTTTTTGCTTAACGTATTAATCAATTATTATTCAGTCAAACTTCTATAATTCGAAATTTTGGATAATTCGATTATTTCAACACTATGGGGAAAACAGTTCATGAGATATTTCATTTAACGTGCATTGTTATTTTAGTTGTTAACTAAGATATGGACAGTTTTGTTGTTTGTTTGCACTTCCTCTCCAAACTTCCACAACTCGCTAACGGGACTAGAACCTCTCGACAGATTTAACACGCATCAGTCCCTGCTACACGACGGGTATTTACTGGCATCGGGATTCGAATCCATGACTTGACAGAAACAACGAGCGCTCGGCTATTGCAGCCTTTGGGAAAAGAAGAAACACGTGGGAACTTCGAAGTCATAAATTCCATATTTGCCAAAAAAAGATGTCCCTGAGGGAATGGTAGGCAGTGAAGCTCAGATGATTTATTTTCGGTATTTGCGAGAGAAAAAATATGACTCCTGAGGAAGAGAGTAAATCAAGGGATAAAAATTCAATTTAAGACAAAAGTGTAATCTCATTATATTAAACTAATTTAAAAAATCACAAGAAAAATTTTACAAAATTTTGGTTCAAAACATTGCTTATTAAATTCGCCGAGTGAAATATATTTGTTTTGTGAGATATTACATTTTTTTTTTTAAAAAAAAAAAAAAAAAAAAAGAATAATGATAAAGTATTTTTTATTCGACATCGATTGTGGAAAAATATAGTTATAATTTGTAATATCATTTAATGTGAAAACGTTACATTGCATCATCTCCAAATGATTCTGATTTCGTATTTAATAACTACCAACAGAGTGATTGCCCATTAATGTTGCACTGAAAAGCAACACAAACACTATCGGAGACGGGTCTCGTAATTTTAATTATCTGCACATAAAAATATGCCTTAAGAAATAAAACTTGGCGAATTTTTTCTATTGTCCAACTTTCGCATCCAATTCGGAATTCGTTCATCATTAACCAGGTTGCGAACAGATGGTTGAACTTTACAACCAGTTTGATGATGATGATGTGTGTGTGCTGAAGCAATTATTAAAGTTTTATTTTACATATTATTATAGCGTTGTTAAATGGGCATTTCAGAAACGTGCCTCTCTGTTTAAAATAAGGTTGCGTTTATAAAACCAGTCGTGAAAAACATTAGGTTTCATAAATTTAAATAAAATAAAGCCCTATATCAAACAGAGCAAAATCAACATAAGTAATGTAACAGTACAGTAATATAATACCATTCAGAAAAATAGCAAACAATTTACAAATAACCACGCACTTTATTCTGAGGCTTTTTTTTTTTTTTATTTTTGGACGGACTTAAACATAATTCGATGTGTTTGAAAATAAAGTAGAAATAAAATTGACTGCTTAAAATGAGTTTCAGATTGAAATTTATTAAGTTACGAAAAGAAAAGAAAGACCTGGAGTAATTTCCTTTGTTTCAAATTTCATTTTGTAATGAGAGAGAATATGTGTTATTTGATTCACACTTGTCAGCCTTGAGACTCCCGTCTACCCACCATTTTGATTTCGTGGACGTAATGTTAATCCAATGGAATTTCGACTTTGATTCTCCCATCTTTACTATTTAATCTATTAGAATGCAATATAGGGCACATGAAAGAGAAAAAATAATGAATGCTTTTGTGGAATCACTTTTTTCCTCCGATTCTTAAAAATATTTTTATTCTTATTTTAATGATTCGTTTGTGAGTTTTTCGGTCTTTAAAAATATTTTTAAGAATCAGAGGAAAAAAGTAATTCCACAGAAGCCTTCATTATTTTTTGCTCTTTCAGAAGCACTTTATTGCATTCAAATAGATCAAAGAGTAAAGATGCGAGAATTAAAGTCGAAATTCCATAGGATTAACATTACGTTTCCGAAATCAAAATGGCGGGTAAACGGGAGCCTTAAGGTGCGCGCGTACCGTTTGTTGAAGTTATTTTTACAATGAACTGTGACGGTCCGTTGGAAAGAAGGAATCATCAAGGTTACAAGATAAAATAGATGATGGAATCTGGATGCTCGCGAGCAGAGCTAACCCTCTTTGTGTTGGTTGAAAAACTGACAGGAGATACAGATGGAGGACAAAATAATACGAACAACTGTGAAATGATGGAAAATCTTTATTAATAGGGGTTTGCACCACCCTTTGACTGAAGTACAGATTTAATGCGACGTGGGATAGATGCATAAAGGTCACGGACAATATTTAAAGGAATGCTAAGCCATTCCTCCTGCAGAATGGTCTCTAATTCCGAAAGGCTGGATGGAGGTGGAAATCGGGAACGAAGTTTTGACTCCAAATATTCCCGTAAATGTTCAATAATATTCAAGTCCAGAGACTGAGGGGGTCAGGCAAGATGTTCAACTTCATCCTCATGCTCTTCGAACCATGCTTGAACACACCTAGCAGTATGGATAGGGGCGTTGTCGTCTTGAAAAAGTGGTCTCTCTTCAGGGAATACAATCTGGACAAAAGGATGGACATGATGTCCTAGAATGCATAGATAGTGATTGGATTTGATTCTCCCACGCAGAATAACAAGTGGTCCAAGATCGCGCCAAGATATCGCACCCCATACCATAATAGAGCCACCCCCATGCTTCACAGTAGGCAAGTGGTATTCAGGATTAAACGCTTCTCTGGGCGTTCTCCAGATATAAACGCGTCCGGTCGTCTGAAATAGGGTGAATGACGATTCATTTGACCATATTACCTGTTGCCAATGCTGTGGGGACCAGCCTTTGTGATCTCTGCACCATTGGCGTCGCTTTAAATCACTAGTTGCTGTCACCAAGGGTTTACAAATTGCCCATCTGCCATAAATGTTCGCAGTATGAAGTTCCCTTTTGACAGTTTTTGTAGAAACGAGGTCCTGGAGATGACTGTTCATTTCGAATGTTATCTCGGATAATAATTGCTTGTGCTTTCGGGCTACTATGCGCTTCAAGAACTGTCTATCCCTATCAGTAAGCTTTGACTTTCGGCCACTGTTGTACTTTGAAGACGTCGTCTTATCCTCTTTCTTGTACGCTGTCATAATGGCTGATACCGTACTGCTTGCAAACCCCAAAAGATTTGCTGCTTCCGTAACCGATGCTCCACTTAAAAGCGCTCCAACAATCATTCCTCTTTGGGACTCTGACATTTCAGCTTATCACAGACAGTTCGATAGACGCATGCAACGCAGGTGACTGCTGTTGAGAGACTGATACCTTTCTCTTCACGCTCACTAAGTAGCAGACTTCTATTGCAGGTGGCGTGGCTGTATTGAAGGTGTAAATACGTCATACTTTTTCACAGGTGTTCGTATTATTTTGTCCTCCATCTATAGTTCGCTGCGAGCAGTTCATTTGACATCTATACAGCTTCGAACTGAACCATTTACGAACGATTCAGCGTAATAGAACGTCGAACACACCTGGTATTAATAATATTTAATTAAGTAACTTAAAATTAGAATGTTAAATTATTTTCCCCATAGATCATTTACCACTGAGGAAAACCTATGGACATAGACCAAGTAGAACATCCCCATTTATAATTAATTTCCATTATATATATATATATATATATATATATATATATATATATGGGGGGGTGATGATTCAACTTCAGTTTGTAATAATCTCCCATAAAACTAATTTAATTTCCTAATTTGTTTCATATTCTTCAATTCAAAAGTAAAGAATTCATTTCTATTTCCTGATCCAATTCCAAATCATCCTTTTATTTATTAGATCACGCGCTCATAAAATTTGTTTAATCTGCTTTCCCATAATCGTCAATCTATCAGAAATAATCCCTCTAGACTGGCAGACATGACGGAATTTCCCTCAGAAATCCTTCATCTTATACCACGTGATTGAAAGAAAATCCCCCAATATCTCCACCTAGAAAATCGACTTCACAGAGAAATTCTCTCTTGTTGTGCTCAGACGCGCTGATGCTTCTGCGCTGTCTTGCTCTTGCCCGTTGCCGATGCTGCGACTCCAGCCATATGAATATTATGTTGTCTGTCTCTCTCAACGAAGAATAAGCAAGCATGAAGTTTGAACTTCGCCTCTTTATTTATTTAATGATTAATATCTAAAGTATTGTACATGTATGTATTGATAAATCAAGATGTCATCTTTTTATTTCAATTTCTTAACACGAAACTTTAAAAATACTGATTTTCTCTTAGGAATAATGCGTGTTATAATACACCACGAGTCCCTTTTTACAGGTGACTAAACAAATGCTAAACAAAATTATTTCAGTAACTCCCTTTTTATGTGCTCGACCTAACACTCTCTGTCCTCACTCTCGACCTAACACTCTCTGTTGTCATTTGCTGTGTGAGCAACGACAAAACGGGCGCTATCTTCCGTCATGGCGTCAAAGTACAATTTCATAAAAGTTCCAGAATGATTAAATAAAATCAAATATTCTTTGCTCTGAACTACTGTATTCTTTTCCTGAATATCAACATCAAATATAACATATCTAGAGATGTGACATAAGCCGACAGATATTTACGTCAACACACACACTTTATGAATGATTTTATTTTACTTTATGAACACAAATGAAACTTTAATGTTTTAATAAATCACTAGAAAATTATTATAATTACAGTAAGTAACTTTTCAAAACTTACAATGGAAAGTTGAAATAAAAAATTTAGTGAAGCCCTTGCACTTGATGTTTGTTTCAAATTTTTGTTGCAAATATTTTTTCACATAATTCAATAAAAGTAATAAAACCAAATATATCTTCGCTTTTGCATCGATAAGAGTTTCATTTGTTCCTTGAAGTTGTTTATTTAATACATTTAGTTTTTTTTATAGATATCAGCTAAATAACTTAGACAGCATAAGATAACAGCTTTACCATCGACCGTTAACAACTTTTTCATTTCAGGTTTTTCGCTCAAAAAATCACTAAGAATATCAAATAGTTACATAAATCTTTTTAAGCAGTTCCCTTTCGAGAGCCATCTTACGTTAGCATGAAGTATAAGTCCCACGTTGTCTTCATTTCGTTCTTCATAAAATAACTTGAAGAGGACGTGCACATTTGGCATTAGATTTAATAGCATTGATACACTTTATAATTAAATCAAGTATTTCATTTAGAACAGATGAAATGTTTTTAGCTACCAGAATTTCCCTGCGAATGACACAACGCATTTTTGGATTTTAAGCAACCATTTTTCTTTCCCATCATAATAGGACCTTCATCTTCAACACAAGATGTTATATTTTTCATTGGTATATTATTGGCATTTAAGTACGTTTTTAGTATATTATAAATATGTTTGGAGGAGGTGGTACTTTCTAACGATTTACAGAACAACATTTCTTCAGCAAAATCACCTTTATCAACACATTTTACGTAAGTTATAAGCACGGCCTCACTGTCTCTCAAAGCTGATTCATCCAATGGCACCAAAAATTTTCTTGTTTTCAGCTTTTCAACAAGTTGCATTTCAATATCTTCACTCCTTTCCTCTATTCTTCTGCTGATAGAGATGTTACTCCGTAGCAAATCTTTGACGTCTTTGTCATCTTTTCCCAGAACCATTTTAAGAAATACTGATATTCATGGTTTGATTAAATTTTCCCCTAAAGTATGACTTCTTCCAGATTTAGCGATGAGTAGTGAAATATGATAACTAGTCTCAAGAGTACGATTAACGGTTGCATTATGAGCAGTAAAAAGAGATTTTAATGTTACTCTTTTTTCAAAATTGTTTTTTTTTTTTTAAAGTGTGAAATTAATGTAAATCTGAATCAGTTTGACCATTATGTTTTACCTTCAAATGCGCTTCAAGACGACCACGTTTCATTCATTCGTTGGTCAAGTATTGTTGGCATAAAAGACAAAAAGGTTACCTTTCATCATAAACAGCGGGTGTGAAACCAAATTTTAAATATTCCTCCGAATACTGACAAACTTTCTGTTTACTTGCTCCAATCATTTATGGGGTAAAAGAAAAAATAATTAAGAACTTAATATGAACTGAAGTAAACGTAGAGTGAGAGAGTGAGTGAATGTAAAGTTTATTGGCGCAAGAGCCCATACCGCGCCAAACAAGGTAAATCTGTGATCTAGACGTTAAACAAGGAAAAAAAGATTGATGGACAAGAAGTTCAAGTGAAAAAGTAAAGTTTATTGGTGCAAGAGCCAAATATGGCTGTGCTGCACCAAACAAGATTAAACTGTGGTCTAGACGTGAAGTTGAAAAAAGATAAAAAAAAAAAATGGTTGACAAGGAGGAGGGTCGAAAATAGAGAAGGATCGCTAGGGTATTCCGGGGGTGCGTCACCCGCGTTTACCAAAGACAGTAAATCCCATGGAAAAGAAAAAAAGATCACCAGGGTGCCTCGGGGTCATGATGCTCGTACTTACCTAAAGAAGGCAAGTCTCTGAGGTCCCCTGATATAATCCCCAGGGGCAGGGTGCCCGGCTATACCCGCGGACGCTGGGTACCCAGTTTAATCTCCTCTTACGACATGTATGAGCTAAAGTGGGACTATTCTATCATTCCCGGTCACCACACGGGTCGAAGTAAACGTAGAATAAAGATGCATATAAAAATACCCAAATGCAAAACAAAAGCACACTTTTTCATATGACAAATGTTTCTGGAAAATGATGCTTCTAAAAATGAAATTAATAAAAACTACCAACTGAATTTACTTACCATTTATATACCCCTAATATTTATATAATTTATGTATTTTTTTTTTACAACGGGACTTTTATAACAATTTTACAAACGTTTATTTTGAATTAACACCAGTGATTGATAATATACGATACGGCAAAACACTGCAAAAACTTAGATCCCAGCATTTTTTATTTCCTGCCATTCGAAGCAAATAGCGCGATTTTAGGGGTTTGGAAAGAATATTTTATCGTCACGCAGACAGACATTTAATAATTGTATTACAATTTGTCTCACATTACACAAACGTGTAGTGAAAAATATTTGTAAAAATTGGCTGTATTACTAATAAATAGACCATTTACACTCTAAATGAGTCCTTTTCTGAATTACCTCCCTTGAGAATCAAATTGCTCCCTTGTGGGACGTAGGCCCCACGTTGAGAAACACTGTTTTACGTAGATTTTGGCCGCGGTTCCCTAGTGGTCATGGTTTTGGATTCATGACCGGCAGTCGCGGCTTTCGTTCAGTCGCGGGTTCGATCGTTGGCTGCCAAAGACCCGCCGTGTAGCCGGGGCTGATGCACGTTAAATCTGTCGGGGTCCAATGTCCTCCCTTGGCGTGGTGTGGAAGTTAGGAGAGGGGTGCCAGGTCAGATGTCGTCCTCGTCACTTGATCGAGGTTCAAAATTACGAGGTCCATCGCCAATAGCCCTCGTGTTGCTTTTAGTACGACGTTAATAAGAAACTGAACTTTTCGTGGATTTGAACTGCCTATCTCGGATCTGCTGCCTTATAAGACTTTAGATAACTGAAATGAGCTCCTAACCTGGCTAGTTATAAGGTGCTTTTCCTCCAGATGTTGTTATTTGTGGCTTAAAGAAGAAGGTCACCACGTGCCCCTTTCTAGGAGAACGAAGTTTTTTTTTTTTTTTTTTAACAATTGAGGGACTTTTAAAACGATATTTGAGGGTTATTTCTCCATCCATTAATGCAAATGATATGTATATCATGTTGCATTAGGTGTCATTTGCATCTTTCCGTTGACGTCATCGGCACTCTCTAGTTAAGATGGTAGCTGTATTCGACACGTTCGCTGTAGTCGTTTTTTTTTTTTTTTTTCCAACAGTCGTGATCTGTGAGAGGGGTGTCTCAGATATAAATACCGAGTCAAATTTTCGTTGCGATTAGGGTATGCTACACCAGTATTTCTAGAATGGGATGTGCTGTCCTCTAGTGCAGTGCTCCGCAACCTTTTCTCACCTACGACGCACCAAAATTCTTTCTAGAATTCCGCGGCACACCAAAAGCTAAAGTACATAGGTATTAATTGATACACAAATTTTACAACAAATGTTTGTTTTTTATTTGAAAAGTATACATACATAAAACCATAACATATTTATTTCTACGCAATCATAATAATTATTAATGTGATACCTGCGCTTGTTTCAATGAACACAAAAGTTCTATATTCGGCTCAATATTTGACAACACAACCCGAAGTTCTTGGTCAATATCTTTTAAGCAAGACCGCTTATCATTTTTAATTAATACAAGAGTTGAAAAACTTTGCTCACATAAATATGTCGTCGAAAATAGAAGTAATGTTAAGATTGCTTTGTAGGAAATGTGAGGATATTCTTTTTTAACGTAAATCCAGAAAACATCTAATGGAACTTCGGAGAAGTATAATTTTAAAGTCATGTCATTATTTAAATCTGTGAATTCCTCTCGAATTTGTAGAGGCAGTGCTTCCGTAGAATTTATTGCATTGGTTGCAAAAGGATTTCAAATCCATTCGTATTGTTCCGTATTAATGGAATAAAAATATTGATCAAATTTCTGCTGAAGCATACTTAAATGTTGTTGGGCCAGATCCACAATTAATTGGTTGTTTTCAATTGTAATATGATTGGTCCTTTGGTACATTTCCAAACATCAACATTTTGCAACTCTTTCTGCCAAAGTTCCAGTTTTTTAATAAATCCTTGTTATTTGTCGGAGCACGTCAAAATATTCTCATTTCGACCTTGCATTTTTTTTATTAAGTTCATTCAAATGCTCGAATATATCAGCCATGTATGTAAGTTTGGCTATCCAGTAATCATCATCGAGGTGCTGACATATTTCGAGCATATTCTGTGTTAAAAGAAATTCACGCACCTCGTGACGAAACTCAAATAATCTAGCCAAAACTTTGCCTCGGAATAGCCAACGAATTTCTGTATAAAATAATAAGGATTCATATTCGGCTCCCATTTCTGCACAAAGTAATCCAAAAATTCGCGAATTTATGGCTCTTAATTTAATTAAGTTTATGATTTTAATGCATTCATTCATCGTGTTCAAAAGTTCTTCCGGCAAATTCTTGACCATCAATGCTTCTCGATGTATGCAGCAGTGTGTAAATTGTACCGTCGGATTTTTTTGTTTTACTCAAGACACAAAACCTTTTTTACGACCCATCATTGCTGCAGCACCATCCGTGCAAACAGCAATGCAGTTGCTCCATTGAATGTTACATATTTTGAAGAAATTATCGATTACTCGAAAAATTTGTTCACCGGTAGTTCGCTCTGGAACCTCCTTACAAAATAAATAATGTTCTTTAATAAAGTCCTCGTCAACGAAACGTACAATAGCTATCAGCTGTGCTTTATTTTTAATAGTTGTTTCATCGATCTGAAGCGCAAATTTTTCAGCCGATAACAGTTTTTTAATCAGTGTTCCTAAAATATATATCGACATATCGTGACCTTGACATATCGTGAATACGTCTTTTAACAGTATCAGCAGACAACGAAACTTTAATCACTTCCTTAACTTCATTGGGCCCAAGCATAAGTCTAACAATTTCCATGCATACTGGTTTAATAAGTGTTTCGCCGACAGTATGTGGTTTCTTCTGACGTGCAATTAATTTTGCAACATGATAGCTAGCTTCTAATGCCTTTTCAGAAACTGTTACGGCCGATTTCATAAATTTTTTCTGTTTTTTATTTTGTTCTAAGTACCTCTTAAAATATTGTTTGTCTTTGTTGGCGCAGCTAGGATGGCTTGAATATAGATGCTGCTTTAATTTACTGGGTACCATTTACTCGTTTGATAGCTGATCGCCGCAAATGATGCACTGTGGTCTTGGTGCCGTTTCGTCACCACACCACGAGAATCCATATTTAATGTAGTCTTCGTCGTACTTTCATTTCACTACCTTCTTTAGGTTTTTTGTAACACTTGTGCTGGGTTCTTCCTCATCTGTACGTGAAGACGAATCTTTCCGACGTAAAAATTTATCCATATTTAAAGGGGTATAAAACTTAAAAATTTTTATACGAAGAACGTGAACCATACATAATTCAGTAAGATAATTAATAATAATTATCGTTAGTGGTAGGAACGTGTTTATTTAACTTTGTGTTGTGACAACAATGATGACAACAATGACATACGAGTGAACGTGATGTACCACGCGCAAATGCAAATAACACATGCGCATGAGTCTTCAACGACGCACATAACGGTCATTTTGCTTTATCTATGATTAATTTGGTGGACCTTGGTGTTTACACAACACACTGTGCAGTTTTCAACTGTTCTCACCAGGGGACCATTCAATAATTATTTAGTGATAATAATTATTCTATAGTATATTTAGAAAAATAGACATTATAATGAAAAAAAATTGTCATTGTCTATTAAATACATGATGAAAAATTGTAAAATGTCAAATACAATGTATTTGACCACGGCACACCTATTTCTGGCTCATGACACACCAGTGTGCCGCGGCACACCGGTTGCGGAGCACTGCTCTAGTGTTTAAGTCATTTGCCACCCCATCGGTAGACAGCTTGTGGATTTTGATTGCGTGTTTAGGTGGATAAACAGAAAAGGGGAAATAGATGCAAGTTGTAACCAAATATAGATTCACGGATTAATGACTCAATCCTAATTCACGCACAGACTCGGGTTCTGAACTTAAATTCAGTGTTAGCTTTTTAAAAGGAAGAGCAATATTTCTTGCTCATGGGATAAACATAACTTAACCATCTCTCCTCTCGACTGTACTTGAGCATAACATTGCATGTTAAAATTAGAAGACGCTATTCGCTTCAGAGTCCACATATTTGCATAAGCCAACTTCAGGAAATAAACGTGGGCCTCGATGGAATAAATAGAACCGACAGAACAGAATTAAATTATACCTATATATGTAATAAAAGTAAGAGCAAGCCTCATGTGTCACAATAAAAAAATATAGTACAGTATTACAGACACTTATCGCTTAATTTGCTCAATTGTAGTTAATACTTTATTTAATTATAATGCATAAATAATGTAAAGAGTAGAAAATTCCATGCAAAGCTTCCTTTTTTAAGCCACCTCAGTACAAAGATTATTGCTGTTTATTACAAATAAGAATATTAAATGGAGTTCTAATATTCTTAATAATCAAGACAAATTGATATTGTATTAGTAAGAAAAGGAAACGCGTGATATAATTAACTATAAGTAGGAAACTAAAATAGTGAATTAATTTTCTAATTAAAGTTTTCGAGCTCCCAATGGAGTACAAACACTTGGTTAAAAGCGTCTGTAATAACAGTTTGAGAATATTTCCCAGATACCTATTTTAGCACAGTTCATTCAGGACTGTCATTCTATTTTCACATTCCGTTAATATATTCTATATCTCACATACTGGCTTCTAACATTAACCTTCTGATTTTAAACAAAGATTGTGGCAGCCTTTCTTTATTATTTAACTCTACAGCCATCTTAAAAGTCTAATTAAATAGTCAATAAGTTCAAATCCCCAACTGAAGATACGCTATAGAAAGACAGCGCATTTTATTATATATATAGCTATCAACATACAATACGCAAGATCGCTCTTTCTCTTTCGAATCTCTCTTAACTCAGTAAATTCTAGTTTGTATTCTAATAATAAAGTCTAAGCTCACCAAATCATTCAATCCGATTCAAGTACTTTTGGAATATAGCAAATTCGATACGTAATACTCTAAGAGTCACTTCAATCCAAACGATTAATTACGATGATTCAACTGAATCTATAATTCCTATCAGCTTGTCGATATCATTTGTCTCCTTTCTCTTTCCTTTCAGTTCTATTTCGCTTATATATCACTATTTCTAATTCAGTTCACTAAACTTCTTAACTTCGTTTAATTTAAATAATCACGTTTAATTTAATTGGCAACGAGTTGTAATTTTAAGCTATTCGAATTGATAAAAAAATTCCCCAGTGTAAAAGAAGAGAAAATCAAGAATAGCCCAACGCGACAAGATCAGGTAACAAATTCGACATTTGTAAAATCCACCTCGTGATGTGGACACTGCCCACATCACGAGACATTCCTTTTCCATACCATCCCATTTTCAATAAGGATAGTGTAACCTATCGATTTAGTATGTTGCGAAGCATTGTACTGTAAAAGCTATGTTTTTACCAATAAACTTTGTGATTATTGTTTTAGTAAGAAGAGGTTAGCAGCGAAGTCCTGAACTACTTTGTCTTTAGTCTGATTACATATGGCAACCTATACCAGGGACATTTTAAGACTTCTTGATGCCCTAGGCTCTAATGCAAAAGCAGGCTCCATCCGCGACTCTTTTATCGAATTTAGTGTATATACATGTAAAGGTTAACAAAAGCAATCCATAAAATGAAGTTTTATTCGAAAATTCGTTTTCTACATTTTAAATTCGCAAAATTATTAATTATTCTTCAGCATCAACTATTAATATTTCAATTTCAATACTTATCAACCTTAAATTATTCAAACGTGATTGAGTCATATGATTTCTCAATTTATTTTTGACCAGTTTGAGTTTTGAAAATGAACGTCCGGACTCGCGTTAGTAATCATCATCGACAAGAAAATTCTCATTTCTATTTCAATATTTAGGAAACTTCGAACAGTCTTTCATTATATATGTATGTACAGAGTGTGTTGATCCCCAAATACCAGTCCCTTCCTCCATCAGCTGTTCTTTATCTTCATCTGCTTTTTCAGAATTATATTTCTTATGAATCTTCCTTCCCCCCCCCATTTCTTCTCTTCGCTTTTTCTTCAGTGTTTCACCATCCATGATAAGATATGACTTGAAATGTTGACATTCCAAAATCAGTTATTAATAAGTCCGTCGCCAATAGCCCTCGTGTTGCTTCTAGAGCGACGTTAATAAACCCAAACCAAATTCAGTTCCTCCCCATGAATATCTTTATCCTAAAGCTTCGATATTTTCTCGCATGCCATTTTTATTTCCACAATCTCATTCCAATTATGAATATTTTCATTAAACTCAAACAATCAAAATACTTCCCCATATTTTTTACTGCGCGTTTGTATATTGCAAATTAGAGACGCATTTATAAAGGATATTTCCTTTGGTTTTTGACTTAAAAATCAAGAGTCTCTTTTGATTTTTATATACGTCATTAACGATTGTAAGAATTTCACAGCTTTCGATAAATTCATGTTTTTACTCTGGACGAATAAATTCAGTTTGTCAATGCGAATCAAAATATCATTCCAAAAGATAGTTTTGAAAAAGTAATTAGCAATTCATTATTTTTTTTTCTTTTCTTTTCTTTTTTTTTTTTTTTTTCGCAGAAACTTGAATATCTGCTGCCTATAATTCATGTAGGATTTTCCAGCTAATTATTAAGCAATTAATTTTATTTTCCAATTTACTGTGAAACCAGTTCCTCCGATACTCAATAGATGTCGCCACGAATCAGAGTCATGTGATAAGCTCATGCAGCGCCACTTATCCCAGAACAAAACTGAGTGACACTTCGTTTTCGCTCTCTCTTGCCGCCACTCTTTCCGCTTCTCTTCTCCTTCGCTACCCGAGTCGGAAGTAAACTTCAAACGTTCCAGCGCCTATCGCCAATATGGGTTAAATGAGGCAGCCATCTATCCGTCTCGGAAGAACTGTTTACTACCTGTATATTTATCATAGTGTAAATACTTTTCATTCTTCATCATCTCTCCTAATAAACAAGTAAAGCTACTGCGAGCTTTTTATCTACAACAACATCACATGGAAACCGGTAATAGAACTACCCCCCTAGACAACCAGCCCTTTGCGTAAGAGCAAACCATCGTAGATTCGGGATGAACAATCTCCATCACCCCAATATCTACATTCAACATAGCTTAAACAATCCAGGCTCATGACAATTTCTCGTTATCCGGCGCGTAAAGCTTTAATTGCATACGTATGCCAACTAGTTTTTGATAAGCTTCTCAATACATTTTTATTTTTGTAAGAATTCAAATTTAGAGTTAGTATATCCCAACAATAGGTTGACGAAGCGGAAAAATTATAGAAATTTTGGACAATCAAAGTCAATTGTAAAGTTACAGTTCCATTGTACTGCTCGAACGCCAATTAAGTTCTAAGAATGTCCTGCACATGAGATGTATACAGCGTAATCATTTCCCCCCCCCTTGAAATTGGGCTTGGAGTCCTGAATATTTCCTCGAGATATTCGAGGCATTGTCGTATGACTGACCCCTACAATCAATGGATTAAATGTTGTAACTTTAAAAATTGAAGTCTCAACAACCGTCAGATACTCTGCAGCAGTGGCGTAACCCAGAAATTAATTTTAGGGGTGCATAGCTTCATTGCCATGAAACATGCAATTTCTTGAGTTTAGAATTAACACTTGGCAAAAACTAAGGCACACGATATATCAATCTTATTTCTCCTAATTAAAACTGGATTGCTAAAAAAAATTATCAAGTTACAAAACCGAAGACCATTTAAGAAAAATAATAAATATACAAGTATCGAGAGAGAAAAAATTCCTTCTAATCTGAATCGGTGGCATTCAACGAGTTTGAAAAACTGATAAAAATTATTCAATGACTGCAAAAACGTTCACAGTTCCAAAAATGGTTAATAAGGTGCGAGTATAATGAAATGAAAAATGACTATTCTGAAGAACAGTCGGAACTGGCGTTCTTTAAATCTGTCGATACTAAAAGTCCTCCCATTGGTGTGGTGTGGAAGTTAGGAAAGGGAGATGTCGATTCAGGTGTCATCCTCGTCACTTTTGACCAAGGTTCAAATTACAAGGTCCATCGCCAATAGCCCTCGTGTTGCTTATAGTGCGATTTTATTAAAACCAATAAATCAATGTAGCATACATTGTCAAATACTCGTACAAACGGTAAGCCATAGCAAATAATGTGTGTTAACGCTTGCATGTGCTATCACCGCGCCACCTATAAATAAGGAGTTGGTAAATGTTGATTCTAACCGCAACTGGGAGAAGAGCGGGAAGCGCTCATCGTGTATGCAAGTGAGTGTAAGAAACCTATCTGTGAAGGCACCACGTGCAGGTGTGAATCATTAAAGAGTTATATTTAATACAGCCCACTGAGTAAGTGTATTGTTGTGCAAATAACCTATGGAACTTTAATATTGTGTAGAGAAAGATTCAATGTGCATGACTTCCAATCTCACAAACCTAGATCCCAACCGACTTGATCGACTGCCGCCTTTCGACTAAATTAGTTATGATGATGTATGTTATGGTAGTAGGCCTAGGCCTAGACACGGACATGACATAATAATGCAGTCTTGCCATTGTAGCAAGTTGGCAACAGCTCGAAAATACATGGCATGTAGTTCGAAATTCCCAGTTTTTTGGAGAATATGTCCGAGAATAACATCTGACGATTAAAATTATTCGAATCCTGATCTTATTGAGACAGAATCGAGAACGATACAAACCCCTCCCCAAGGCCAAGACCTGGTCCTTGCCTTAAAACTACCGTACTTGTAACGATTATGTTTCCGACGTAAAGTTATTAAATTGTTGCCGCGAGTTTGATGGCTTTTAGCCAAGATAGCCATGTTATTTAGTGCAAAAATTGTTTGATTCATCTTATTTTTTTTTTCCTTTCCTTTAGTTTTATTTATATATTGACGAATATAGAACAAATCCTTACGTGTAATTTCAATTTGGATATGAAAATGGTTGATTCGAAGGAATTTAGAGAAGTTTTGAATCAATGAACAATAAATAGACAAACCAACAAAAACCGAATATTAGACTATTCGAGGTCGAACCACCATTACTGCCGTATTTTCAACACAATTCAAAATATAGCGTTTATAAAACCAATATGGCATTTAGTTATCATGTTTTTTTTACATGGCAGACTTTAAAAATATATAAATATATATTTAAAAAACGAACTTGTAAACTGATGAGAAAATTGTAGATGGGCCAAGAGCTGGTAATAGTGTTTTGTTTTAAAATTCCTCCCACTTTCCCCTTAACTAATCTGTAATGAAATAGATTTATTTCTAGGGATTTCTAGCATTTCCGTGTATTTCTAGGGATTCCCCCCCCCCCATCTATATTGGCGTATCCAATTTCTTAAAGAAAACGAAATCAAAATACGAGAATATTTCTTAAACTACGGTTAGCATAAACTAGAATTACAATTTTTTAAAAAGAATCTTAGTGCACATATTTATAGCGTTAAGAATATCTCGCAAGCGAAAAAACACAATTTTGTTCCTTAAAAAACAAAATTAGGAAACTAAAAAGTGAATTTTTAAACAAGTGTTTAAAAATAAACCGTAATAATAAAAAAAAAATGGTGATGCCGTTATTGTATTCGGTAATATATTAACACTTTTTTTTCTGAGAATATTCAAATATACCAAATAATGAAGAGAAGACATAGTCTTGCCTTCATTTATCCAAGCCTTTTAGAATACTTTTTATAAGAATTATCTGTCGCTAAAAATTTATCATGATTCATTGTATGGAAAAATTTTATTTGCTAGTTCATTACTCTTTTTTTAATTACCGCCCAAGGAGTGGGCAGAGAAAAAAAATTGAAAATCATGTAAAATACAAGGGTTCACATATATTAGATTAAATAACTATGTAGTGCTCATTCCCTATGATAATCTTTATTCGACTTACAGGCAAAATGTCGCTCGGAAGGGAAAGTTCTTAATTAAAAAAAAAAGGAATGAACACATTCATATTATCTTAATATCTAATTATCTTAAAGCATTAGTACATTTTGACATGTTGTTGCTTTGTATTATTGGATAATACCAGTATCAGTAGATGCTACTTACATGTTTTATGTTAGTATATGACATTCATCGACTTTTGATGATGCCTATAAATCCATTGCTAATGTGAATATTATGGAAATAGAAGTTGACTGACATCCGTTACAGATGGTTTAGAACGTTTTTATTATATCCTACAGGTAAAAAAGGATTAATATTTTTAGATTTTTTTGCTCCATGGCAAAATTAACCCATTTCGACTTGGTACGAATCCAAGAGTTGTTCATAGGAGAAAGTTACTGATTAAAAAAAAATAATAGTTGGAAATAATTGTAATGTAATATTCGTAATAATAATATTCAGTTTACTGATGCATGATAGCTGCTTTAATGGTAAATTAACATCTGTAAATAATTTATAGAATAAATGATTATTTAATAATATTAATAAATGGTTTTAAACCATACTTTACGTATTACTGCAAATCCAACGTTTTTGTGGATTAAGGAATATGTAATTCATTGTGAGTGAGTGAATGTAAAGGTTATTGGTGCAAGAGCCAGATGTGGTTATGCTGCGCCAAACAAGATTTAACTGTGGTCTGGACGTGAAAAAATTGGGGGAAAAAAAAGACAAAAATTGGTCGACAAGGAGTGTCGAAAACAGAGAAGGATCGCTTGGGTATCCCGGAATGTGTCATGCGTGTTTACCAAAGACAGTAAACCCCATGGGAAAGAAAACGATCCCTAGGATGTCTCGGGGTCATAATGCCCGTACTTGTCAAAAGAAGGCAAGTCCCTAAAGTCTCCCGATATAATCCCCAGGGGCAGGGTGCCCGGCTATACCCCCAGATGCTGGGTACCCATTTTAGTCGCCTTTTACGACATGCATGAGCTACAGTGGGACTATTCTGTCTTACCCGGTCACCACACGGGTCTGTAATTCATTGTGTAATCTCGATTGGAGATAAAATAGGTGCTGGTAGAAACATGAATATTGTTCAGCAATAAAAAAGTTATCGATTCATGTAAAGAAACAAAAAAAAAAATTAAGTTTCTCGTTTTAATTCAAAATTGATATGTAATTATTGATTAAGAATATCAAAATTTGACGTACCTTTTATGTCGTTCCGGGGAGCTGGTGCAGTAAATATCATCGTTTTACTTTAGTAGCAATAAAACTCCTTTGAAATAAATTGTCCACTCAAATAAAGTTCAGCACTTTCTTGTAAATAAAAATATAGATTGACATTAATTAAAAATACCACAACAGTTACACATCACTATAAGACACAACACAGGTTACATAGGAAAGCAAAAGCGTTCTCTAATTCTAATTCAAGTTCGTTCTGTTATACGCTACTCACTCTAATCAACAGCGTCCTCTGGCGGGAGTCGCGAGGTTTCAGCTGGAAAAGTATACAGTTCTGAACAATTCAAATTATCAACAATTCAAAGATAATTCATAAATTATCTAGCTAGCGGTTGTCTTTTATTAATCGACTGAAACCACGCTTGATATAAATGTACACCTATATTGAGAGATATCATAATGGGGTTTAATTGTTATGAAGAAATAGCTGAAGTGGCCGCGGTAGCCAAGTGATCATGATCGCGGACTCGCGGCTGGTGGTTTTCGTCGAGTCATGGGTTCGAGCCTTGATGCAACAAAAGACCCGTTGTGTAGCCGGGGCTGACGCACGTTAAATCTGAAGAGGCTCAAAGTCCTCTCAGACAGATAGCATGGTGTGGAAGTTAGGACAGAGGGTTCCTGCTCAGTTGTCGTCCTCGTCACTTGACCGAGGTTCAAAAGTACGAGGTCCGTCGCCAATAGTTCTTGTGTTGCTTCAAATGCGTCGTTAATAAAACCAATCAAAAAAATGGCTGAGATATCGGGGTAAAATTTATGAAGCATATTAAATTGATTCTTACGTTGTAAAATATAAGTATCCGTGAGGATTTGTTTGGTTTCAAGAAACCGTATATTGAAGTAACCCGCAGCATGGAGAAGATAGAGTTCAATCTGCTGAGTTCTACAGTGACAGTCCTTCAGAATGTCAAGAAATGCTGGAAGAAATGTATAGCTCTGGATGGTGACGACGTAGAGAAAAAGTCTACAGGATAATAAATAAAAATCAAGTTTCCACTTCGATTATTTTTAGAAATAATG
Organism: Nephila pilipes; assembly: GCA_019974015.1. Lineage (NCBI taxonomy): Eukaryota > Metazoa > Arthropoda > Arachnida > Araneae > Nephilidae > Nephila > Nephila pilipes. Next base: position 619,019 of record BMAW01032666.1, on the reverse strand, counting down.
AAAATTTTATGAAATCCTGGGATAACAATTAAAATTTTATAATACTGTGGTTTCTTCAATCTACGGTGAACTGAAACCAAGTTTAGTTCAGTTCATATTAACGTCGTACTAGAAGCAACACGAGGACTATTTGCGACTAACCTCGTAATTTTGAACCGCAGTCAAGTGACGAGGACGACACCTGAGCTGGCACCCTCCCCTCTCTTCTAACTTCCATACTACGCCAATAGGAGGACTTTGGACCCCGACAGATTTAACGTGCATCAGCCCCGGCTACACGGTGGGTCTTTGGCGGCTAAAGATCGACCCCGCGACTGAACGAAACCCGCAGACATCAACAATCAAATCTAAAACACCGAGAAAGAGTACGCGTGTGTGTAGGTGGTATCTATCTGAACGAGGCACCTTCATGGTGCTTCGGAATCTAGGGGTTATTCTTTCATCAGGTTCCGTGATGAATGTGACTTTTTTGGTAACTGAAGAAGCGGTTTTGGTATACAATCCTATTTATTAGCAGGAGATAGAATTGTTGCTATGTACAATGTTTCTATTTACATAATTATTTATAATTAGTGATGGCGACCTATATTAACGACATAATATCGATAAGTGTTGAACGCGCTCGGGTGTTCGGAGTAGTGAACAACATCAGGAGTAATGAAGAGAAGAGGCGAAAGGGAAGAGTGCGAGAGCTATGCGCTCCTTAGTTTTATTCAGGAATAGAGGGCGCTGCGTAAATTAACACATGATGCTGATTCGTGGTACCATCTATCAGTCAAATGAGGAACTAATTTTACAATAACATTGAAAATGCAGTTAATAAATTGATAATTAGCTGGAAAATCCCACATATAAATCATATGATTTTAATAAAACCCGCACAAAATAATAATGATAATGAATTTTTCTATCAACTTTAAAAGTGGTTGCATCTGTTCCGGACGTGGAGGATTACAGTTAAAATTAGACATTTTTACTGCTGAATTAATTTAATTAAATTCCTAGAATTGCGTGAATTTCCGTCGTATAAAACGCGAGCTCTGTAAAGCTTGAAGTGGAATAATATAGTAGAGGAATAATGTTTCTTCAAATGTTCTCATGTAGTTAAGAATCGATTTCAATTTAATGTATTTGGTGAAGGACACCGAAATTACTTTATCAACGTCTTCAGCGGAAATAAGCAATCGATGTGTTTATAATATTTTATCCTTTATTTATTTAAAGGAAAATAAAATTATAAAAAATCGGACATTTTATTATATTTTTCTTTAACAATCCATGTGTTGGTAGGTTTTATTAACGTCGCAATAGCAGCAACACGAGGGCTGTTGTCGTCGGACCTCATAATTTTGAACCTCAGTCAAGTGACGAGAACGTCACCTGAGCTGCATCCCCTCTTTTGACTTCCACACCACGCCAAAGGGGGAACTTTCGGCTTCGACAGATTTAACGTGTCAACCCCGGCTTCACGGCCTGACGACTACGACTCGACGGAAACCGCCGGCCACGAGTCCGTGTCCATGATCACTAAACTACCGCGGACACATAATTCATCTGTACACAATATTCATATCATTTATATTTTAAATAACGTTACAATGATAAAACTTAAAAGAATAAAAATATACACTCTAATTTATATGTTATATAGCACATTGATGTTAAAACGGAGTGATGTTGAACAGAACTCTTATCTCTTATCTTAGAACATCATTCTTAGTAAGAATGATGTTTTATTTTGTTATGCGCAAATGTTATACACTCTCATTATTTCAACGATCTCAATTCATAACGTTTCAAAGGCTCCGCTGCGGAGACGTATCAATGCCGTAGAAATCATCCGGCTCCACTAAGGAGACACAATCGCTATCTCTTATAAACAGCAAATGAATCATTTTCATAATTTAAAATATGAACGTGAATAAGATTACGGTCCCCCACGATTTTAAACTCCAATGATTGTTGCAAACAATCTAGTTGTCCTCCCATTGGCGTGGTGTAGAAGTTAGGAGAGGGGTAGCCAGATCAGGTGTCGTTCTCGTCACTTGACCGAGTTTCAAAATAACGAGGTTTGTCTCCAATAACCCTCGTGTCGCTTCTGGTGCAAGGTAATAAAACCAATCGAGCAATCAAAGCTAATAAGCTCCTTTAAAGTGGGATTTCTTGAAAATTTATGTCAAGCAATTGTTTAAAGATCGTTTATTATTTAATTCAAAAATTTTGTTATTTATCTGTTTAATCCGAACAATGCCTGTCCCATATCAGCTCCTTTATAACAAGTACGCATTCGTAAATTATATTCACTTCATTTTACTATTACAGTAGGCGCTCTTTAATCCGGCTCCTTTGACACCGTTTATGCCGGATTACCGAGGGTCAGAAAAGTTTTAATGTGATGATAACAAAGATAAGTCACTCTAGATTAAAAAAAAAAAAAAATTGAAATGAAACATTTAAGGCTCCTGCCTACCGGCCATTTTGATTTCGTCAGCTTAATATTAATCCTGTAGAGTTTCGACTTCCATTCTCTCACACCTTTACTATTTGATCTATTTCAATGCAATGAAGTGCATCTGAAAGAGTAAAAATAACGGAGACTTCAGCGGAATTAGTATTTTCCTCCGATGTTTAAAAATATTTAAAAATATTTTTGAAGCCCGGAAAAACTCACAAACGAATCATCAAAATAGGGGGGGGGGGCCGGATATTTTTAAAAATAAGGAAAAAAGTAATTCCGCAGAAGCCTTCGTTGTTTTTTGTTCTTTTCGATGCTCTTTATTGTATTCAAATAGATCAAATTGACAGAATTGGGAACGAAAATCGGAATTCCATTGGATTCACATTAAGCTGACGAAATCAAAATGGCCGGTAGACGGGAGCCTTAATGTGTTAAAGCACATTCTGAATCTGTGCAGACGTTATCCGACAAAGTATTTCGTCTCATTCTAGTACCTACCAACATCAGATTCGAACATTGAACCTTAATCTAATTGAATATTTTTGTACTTATAAAATGCACAGCACGGAAAGAAAATTAATTCGATATAATGATAGTTAAAACACATTGTGACGAGCTATTTTATGAAAAGAAAAAAATGCACATGAACGTTGCTATTCAAAAAAGAATCCGATATCCAGTTGCTCAATTGTCGTAGAACCAATATTGAAATCACTCGGTGTAAAGTTCCGGTTTTCATTTTTTTGTTCTATAAACGATAAATTACATATATATCTAGTTTCTAGCTGTATACAGAAAGTTATACAGTTCCGCTCATTAATTTTATTATCACTTAAAGAGCACCTGCTCGGCTTTGAGAACATTTTACTGAACTGTACGCAGTATTTATGCAGTTGTAATATTTTTAAAACATGATATGTAACCCGCTAGAAAACAAGAAACAATTTATGAAAACTGACAATTACGAATGAAAGCATTGAATGAAAAGCATCGCTGTGTCCTGACCTTTCTCTATGAGTGTTGCTCTGGCGGTCAAGGTCAACAAACGGCCGAATCCACATGAAAAGAATCGGAAAGAGTACGGCTCGATCGGTGCCGGACCTTCGAATGCTGGATTAAACACTTAATGATATGGAATTGTGTTTAATACCTATCCATAAATCCATCGCTGGAGTACATATATTGCAAACAGAACTCATTACAATCCGATAAATCTTAAATACAACAGATAAAAAGACATTACTGTCATTAGAATTCACAAATCACTACACAAGGATAAAATTAATATGCATCAATATGTATATGATGTTTTTTAATTGCACTTACCAATAATGGTAAGCTTTTTGAGCTTGGAGAGTAAAAATTCATAAAAAAAAAATCTAGCTGAAATCTGTATTCGCGTAGTGTTAATGAAAAGGATCTAAAAAATTGGAACACCTCTTTCAAAAACAAAACACTCGAAAATTAATTTTATATTCTAAATTCGCTATCTTTTAGAGAATAACAAATTTTGCAATATTACTTATTTCAATCAATCCGCTTTTTCTAGAGTAAAATGTGCGCCGAGTTTTTTTTTATCTGATCCTCTAATGCTAAATGGGTTTTGAAACTTATGTGTTCCAGGGAAAAAAAGGCGCGTTTTTGGAATGTTCCTAAATTTTAAGAGTTCTGCGTCATGAACGGATGTATGCGTTACAATATCACAAGCGTTCATCAATATTGGAGCAATTTTTTGTCTGGAAATGTGTTCCAAGTTAAGATCAGGATCTTTGACATAAAGCGAAGACAGAGGGCGTTGCATTACATTTAGAAATTTCTAAAAAAATTTGTTACTTCTAGCTTTAGTTTTTTAAAAAAAAGTTGTATTTTTTATACATTTATTTATTAATAAAGCAAAAACAAGTAATTTTTCACAAAAGTGGCTTTTTTTATTATTCATTTTCATTGCTAAATCTTCAACTGAATTTTGATATTTCGCACACTTCAACAAAAACAAGCGCTATTAGCTTCATTGTCAATCGGTTCCTTCTATTTTTGTTACAATAATTTGTTATAATAATCATTCAATCAATTCCTTCTATATTTGCTATAATAATCAGTCAATCG